>CANTUR010000057.1:2522500-3122500 GCA_947683625.1 Mallotus nudiflorus
TTGATTCCAATAATTATTGTTTATCTCATTTAGTGGGGGTACTTGAAAAAGGCTAGACCAACTATTTTTTTTCAATATAAACTATTACTGACATTAAGAATTTAAATAATTTTAACTAATATAATTTGATTCAGATAAAATTATAAAAACGGTAAAAATTTCTCAATATCTAATTTAATATAATTTTACATATAACATTTAAATTTAAAATATTAATTAAAAAAGAACAATCTCTATCATGATACTAATACTACTTGGTTATACCAGCCATTTTTGTTAATTACAAGTGAACACCTGGACTTATCATTTTTATGGAAGGATTCATAACCACAATTAACTAAAACCATACTTAGCCCTCCTTTTTTTTTGCACTACCAAGTACCAAACCGTCCGTCTTATGCACGCCAACATTTATAGACCACCTTCAACAACATTCTAATAGTTACAATTTACAAGTGTATGTTTAAGAATTTGTTTGTCTATTAATTTTAGTTAAAGTTTTATAAAATATATAGATATATAAATTAATCAAATAATATAAATATTAATATATATAATCGAGGATGAGGAAAAAGATTGAACACAGACGTAAATAATAAAAGAGAGCGGGGAAAATTAAATAACCTGCTGCAGCTGCAGCGACAACATCTTTGTTGGAATCTCTAGTGTGGAGGAGGAGTCTGGTTTTGTAATGGGAATGGACAGCATAAAACTGAGAGAGAGATGTGTTGATGCAGATCAATCCAACCCTTCCAACCCAATCATCAAGGTCAAGAATCACACCCACATCTACTCCCAATTTTTCATTTTTCGCCATCTTCCCACAAACAAGCCAAAAAATGACAAAGAAAACAATATAATTATTCTTCATCTTCGTCTTGATGCCCCAATTGAGCAGTGGTTGCTTTTAATTTGTACGTTAAGTGAAAGTTGTGAAGCTTCTGAACAGAAGCAAGTGACCTACTTATACAGGTCAAAATCAATACTGACCATGATTTACAAGGAAATTCCATGCATTACATCAAAATAAAAAATTATTATTAGTCAGTATGTATTTTGACTAATAATTGCTGAAAGAGTTGTACTCATTTGAACAATGTATTATGTTTGAATTGAGTGAATGTAGTTATGTTAAATTAGTTATAAATATTAGAAAATTAGGACAATATATATATATATATATATATATATATATATATATATATATATATATATATATATGTTTAATTTAGCTTGAACTATTTTTTTAACAACTGGGATGATCGAAATCATAAGCTTACCTTATAATATTTATCACTTGAGCCATTAGACTATTAAAGGAAAGACTAATTTAGTTTGAACTCAATAAATCTATTTATTCTTTAATTAATTTATTAATTAGAAATATATATATATATATATATATATATATATATATATATATATATATATATATAAGTTTAATAAACTATAAAAATTGATGATGTAAATTAAAAAAAAAAAAGTTTTCAGCATCTCTCAATTCACTAATATTTAATAAAATTTATTACTTATCCAAAGTGTACTTAATTTATAAATTATTAATTAAATTACTAGCATGCATCCGTGTTGACGTGTAATTCGTCCACTTCCTAATTAATTTTTAGTTCTATTCTTATATTAATTAGTAAATACTTGCAATAGCATAATAAAACATAATTCAACATTCAACATTTATGATTTTAATCTATGTTAGTAATTAATAATTTCAATTGTTTGAATTTTTTTATTTATATTCAAATTATAGTTTCACATATACCAATTGCTATTTTATACAGATCTAATTCGAATTATTATTGCTGTATGTCAATTTTGTTGGTTAAAATTGTTTTAGAAATTTTAATTTTTTTTAACAACTCATCCACTAATTGATTTAATATAATAAATTACTAAAAAGGAAAAAGTATTTTCTCCACTAATGGATAAAGGACGGTGAGCATCTATGCTGAACAACTCTTTTTCTTTTCAGACTTTCATTGTATAATCAAACATCAAAATACCTATCAAAGCCACATCGACAAATTTTTTTTCCCCTCAGATGTGGGAGTATATTCTCGGATCCTCATATTAATTTTTTTATTTAAATTAATAGTATTTAAAATTTATTAAACTTTCATTAATATAATTTAATTTGAATAAAACCATAAGACTGATAAAAATTTTCTAACTAATTTAATATGACTGCATATATTATAATTTATATATGATACAATAACATCTATCAATTATCATTTAATTTTATTATGATTTAAATTAAACTATTAATTATATTTTGAATTATTTTGAAATTATTTTATGTTTTTGATACTTGTAGCTGGTTTTTTACATAGCAATATACATAAAAGTGATCATTCATCAATTAGTTGAATTTGTTTATTCTTTAATTAAATAGTTTTGGACTGTGACATGCATAACATTTATAAACTTATACACGTAGATTAACTTTTAGATGAAGACCTGATTTAACTTTTAAGGTTTATGGAATTATGTTTAATGAAGATGAGGATCACGTCTTTTTCAGAGTATGCTCTACAAAATTGCAATACTATTTCCAGGAAGCATCTTTGATAAATGTGTCGACACTAATTTGTTTAGTCAATGTAATAAAATAAAATAAATACATCCTTTTTCATTTATTAATTTATTGTTTGAGGGACACATTTTGTCATATAAATGTAACTCAAATAAGTATTATATTACCAACTAGTAAAAAAAATTCATTATAAAATTACAAATTTAAATTTTAATTAATATTTACAGTTAGTGTGCAGTTTGGTGTTTTCTATTTATGAGAATCACAGAGTGAGCTGATCTTTTTGAGATCTCACATCAATTGTAGACTATATGTATTTAAGTTATATGAGTTAATAAATTTTTATAAAATTGTAATGATTCTATGAGTGAATACATCTTATTCTAACTCAATATGTGTACATATTTTACACATATTTTGCAAGTATATTTTTTATAAAAATTATAATAGTGATTAATGTGTAAGTCATGGTTTGCAAAAATATTAATAATTATTATTATTTTTATAGTAGTGATTTCTTTTATTTCATGGGAGATAGAATTCATTGCTGATACATTTTAAGATGGAGAGGTTTTAGCGAATCAAAGAAAGTAGTTTAATCTTTTTTTTTTGTCCCTAGTGATGGAATTCCACTTGCTTATGTGGAAAGGGGAAAAACGTACGCAATGATGCAAAGGAATAGTCACTTCAAGCCATTGGAACATTGGACCAATTTTCCAAAGTAAAACCAAAAACCAGCAAACATATAAACAAAATTCATTTATTTACCCAAAAAAAAAAGCAAAAAAGATATTGGACCAATTTGAATTCAAAAGTATAGAGAAGCAGCCAGAAAAAAAAAATCATAATGTAAGTTTCAAGGATGCATGAATTCTTTTTCACCTCCAATTTCTCTAAAGATTTATTAATTAAAATGATGATCTCAATCACTATAAATTACAAGAGAATTTTATTTTAAAAAAAATTAATGTTAAAATAAACCTACCATAAAATAGCAATCCTTACATTTAATAATTAGTCAAGGTTTATAAAGAAAATTTATTTTTCATTGGAGAAAAAAGAAAACACAGAGAATGAAAGTCTTATGAATAGACCTTGACAGTATATAATAACTCTTGAATGAAACACTGCTTGACAGTACAAACCCTTCATCATTTTGAAGGTAATTGATTATATATAGCAAAGCATTAATTAGATTTAACTACTTTCTCATTTTTTTTAATACATTTTACCGACCAAGAAATTTGTAAAAATTATTTGAAAGTGGTACGATGTGTATACTTATGCTTTATCAAATTCCAATTGCTCTATCATGTCATTTACAATTTCTTGACTTTGATGAGCCACCAATTATTTTTTTTTTATTTTTTTTTATTTTTAATGGAATGAATGATAAAATTTGGTTATAACAAAATTCAAGTGGTTTTGCCTTATTTAGTTTCAGTTCATTAGAGTAAAGCTAAAGAAGGTTTTTATGTTCCACGTGTCTTTTGTAGAGAAATCAACGTTGGAAGTTTATTTGGGAAAATAATTTCTTTTTTTTAAATGATTAAATCTATCTGAATTATAGGTTAATTATTAGTCTAATCCTAATTTTAAAATTGTATCAATTTGCTCTAATTTTGAGAGTTGTTCCAAATTTATCTAAATGACATTAAGTTTATAACATATATGACTTGACAATCTAACATGACATAATAGTGGTTAATATAACAAAAAACTTAAAACTCACCTTATTAATTTTATCATTAACTATAGACTAATTATCAATCTAACCCTAATTTTAAAATTATTTCAATTTGTTCTTTCAACTTTTTGAATTATACCAAATCTATCTAGAAGTTAATAAAGTTATGCCAAATTGATTGTGTTAAGTGTACTACTTTTCAGGTTGGATTAAGGCATGTTTGTGGTGTTTATTATTTTATTTTTATTAGAATTCTTATTTTATTTTATTTTACTATTATTATTATTATTATTATTATTATTATTATTATTAATTTACTATCATTTATTTCTTTGTGTAATTTGTTTTAATTATGCTTTCATATATATATATATATATATATATATATATATATATATATGCTTCAAGATTTAAGTCTCTTGATATAGAAATGGAAGAAGACATGCCATGGTGGGATACACAATCATGAAGGAGACAACAATTACGAAGAAAACAACAATCATAGGAGACATGGAATGATAAAAAAGGACATAATCATAAAGGAAAAAAAAAAGAAAAAAGAAAATGAAAATCAAAGGAATTGTTATAAGATGTAGAGGAAATTCATTACGAAGAAGGACTTTTCATTAGTGAGAAGAGAAATTTATTGAGGCATTAAGATGGTAGAGCAAAGAAATTTGTTGAAGAAGAATTTCTAGAGAAGAGGAAGGGTTGAAATTAAGAGCTGAAAAGTAAGGGGTTTTTTCTTTCTCTCCTATTTATTTTTCTAAGACTCTTTATATATTTTATTTTTGGATTTGAGAACATGATGAATATTATGTTTAGTTAATTTTATTTATGTTGGGGATTGCTAAACTTATTTTAATTTAAATTGATTCATATATTAATTTTTCATTTATATTGCATTAAGCATTCATTGAGCTTAATTGTTTATGATTGAGCCATTCATAATTGATTTTTTTTTAAGATTAATTATTGAGAAATATTAATCTTAATAGAAATATGAGTGCTTGATTAATTGATCTAAGTCTAGAGATAGCTTAAATTATTTTAATTTCAATTGGTTGTACTTCATGATTTATTTACTAAATTTGATTGGGTTTTAATTTAATGAGAATTAGTTAAAGCCTTTTCAATTGATAGAAATAAATTAAGTAATTTTTACTTGAAAAAGATTTATTACTACCTTTGAGATCCCTAGAATTGCAATAGAAAGAAAGACTAATTTCTTGAGTTTGGCTTAATTAAAATATAGTGATATCATCCCTAACATCATTCTATCAATTGCTTATTAAAATTTATTTACTTGTTAAAATTTAAATTAATTGATTTTACTATTTAATTTCATTTTGGTTATTAAATTTTGGCAATTATAATTCACATAATATTTGATTCTTAAACAAGTTAAAAACATTTGATACTTGTGGGATCGACCTGTATTTATTCTATATTACTTGATGAACTTGTATGCTTGCGAGAAACAATGCGCCATTACTAGGGATTGAATAAGTTTAACAATATAATTGGTTTCATTTTACTTGATTTAAGTTATTTATGTTTTAAATTTGGACGTTTATTTATTTCTTTATTTTCTATTATTATTTAGTTTATTTTAATTAATTGTTTTGGTATATGCATAATACTCGAAAAACAAGGACAAATCCTCTCATTTTTATTCTAGAACTTGTACGATTTGAAAGAGAAAATAAGAGGCATTCTTAAGAGGAATCAAGCATAATCGCATAACAACAGGCAGAAGAAAGAGCACTTTTGGATTTTACCATGCCAGGTCTATATGGTATAAGGACAAGTATTGCTAAGCCAATAATCAACGCCAACAATTTCGAGATTAAACTAGCCTTATTTCAATTGATCCAATCAAGTGTTCAATTTTATGGCTTGCCAAATGAAGATCCTAATGCTCATATTGCTAATTTTCTAGAGATAGGTGACCATTCAAGTACAATGGGGTATCAAATGATGTTATACATTTGAGGCTCTTTCCATTCACATTAAAGGACAGAGCTAAAGTATGGTTGAACTCATAGCCACCAGTTTCAATCACTATATGGGATTTATTGGCAAAAGCTTTTCTGGCAAAATATTTCCCATAATAAAAAACAGCAAAGATTATTAAGGATATCACCACCTTTTAATAATTTGACATGGAATCCTTGAGTGATGTGGAAAAGATTTAAAGAGTTGTTAAGGAGCTGTCCTCATCATGGTTTGCCAAGGGATGTGCTTATCAAAACTTTTTATAATGGTGTTACTCGATCCACTAGAGACACTATTGATGTAGTAGCTGGAGGTTCTTTGATGCAGAAAATAGTTAGGGCTGCATTTTCACTTATGGAAGATATGGCAAATAATAATTGTCTTTAGCCATTAGAGTGTTAAAATCCACCAAGGCAAAGAGGCAGAATTGGGGTAGACATGGTAATAGCCCTTTAAGCTCAGATTGCTGCATTGACAAAACAACTTGACAACCTCACCAAAACAAATAATCCAGCCCCTTCAGGTGAAATTTTTAATTTATTGGGTTACTCTAATAATGAATTTGGTGTTTTTGATGCAATTATGGTGGGAGACAAATATCAAGAGCAAGTCAACTTTATTGGGAATCAGTTTTAAGGAAAAAAGGGTAAAAATCCATTCTCAAACACTTACAATCCAAGATGGAGGAATCACCTAAATTTTTCTTAGAACAACAATAACAATTACGTTCCTAAGGCTTTCAGGACAAAATGACAAAGCAAGCACCTTTAGGTTTTCAACAACCTCAACAAGATCATATGGCCTGAATGGAAAATAAATTAGATAAATTTTTGGAAGCTATGTCTAATAAAATGATCCATCAAGATGAAAATGAAAAATGGATGGAGGCAAAATTTAATTAGATATCTAAAAGTCATTCGTCTTTAATTCATAATATTGAGGTACAATTGGAACAAGTTGCTAATGTAGTGGCACAAAGGAATTAAGGGAATTAAGGGAATTTACCAAGTAATACTAAGCCTAATCCAAAGGTGCAGCTAAAAGCAATTACATTAACAAGTGACAAAGAGATAAGATCAGGAGATGAACTTAAGAAAGAAAAGGTTGCGACTCAAGAAAAGAAAATTCAGAATGATGAAGACGACTCTAAAGAAGGCAAGGCACAACAAGCAAATGACAGTGAGGGGAAAAGCTATTGTTTATGCTAAATACACAAAACTATGAGACAAGGATGCCTTTTTTTGCCAAGATTGAAGAAGCCCAATGATGAAAAGAGGTTTGCTAGATTTTTAAATACTTTAAAAAAGCTTGACTTTAATATTCCTTTTACTGATGCTCTTATAGATATGCTAACATATGCTAAATATCTTAAAGGATATTATCACCAATAAAAGGAGATGGGATGACAACCAGACCGTGGAATTAACAAAGACATGTAGTTCCATCATCACTCGTAAAATACTAACTAAATTAAAAGACCCAGGGAGTTTTACTCTTCCTTGTGTAGTTGGTGCTCAAGAATTTCCTAGATGTTTATGTGATTTAGGCATAAGTATTAACCTTATGCATGTCATAACTCAAATCTAACTGTCCCCAAAAAGGTCCAATGATGAAATGAATCCTTGAGATAACTAGAGTCTGCTCATTTGTAATACCTATTAAGTGCGTAACCTTAAAAACCTAATCGACCCCAATAGTGTGCAAAATCGATCATTGAACCATTAAGTTATGCTTAGACCTTACGAAATATGAATTATTGAAACAATAAGAGATTTATTTTGAGAAAACCCCTCTTAAAGTATTTAGCTCATTAGGCCAGTGCGCATTTCGTTAGACCATGACCTAGCTTCGTGAAAAAATGAAAATAAATTTTGATAAAACAAACTTTGAAAACACGTTTGGAAGGCTCTAAAACTTCTGAAAGTGGTCCCAGAATGGACTAACATAACCCAAGGATAAGCGCGTATAGCTGAAAAGTGTGTGTAAACACCCTTAGGTGTTATGTACTAAAATTGAGGCTAAATTTGGCAAAACGGACTCTAGAAATGTATTTGAAAGGCCAAAAAACCTTAAGAACAACATGCATAAAACTTGGGAAGAGCACGTAGAGCGAAGTGTGCATGGAAGTGCACATATGTGCACATGGCCATACGCTAAGTGCGTGACCATATGCACATTGTGCACAACCATGAACACACTATGCACGACCACATGCACTTGGTAAGGGAGCAAGTAAACCCCTCTACACCCCATTTTAGAGGGGGGAGCAAGTAGAAACACACACACACACACACTAAAAAATTAGTCTAATCAAAGGTGTTGGAAACCCCTTTTTAGATAGTTTTTTGCTCTCCCACAACCTTTCCCTTAGGTTGTTAGATCCTTTTACTACCAAACCAAGCCTCATCTTTGTCAAAGCATGCTTCAAAGGTATAAAATCTAGCATCATTATGCTGTCATTTAAACCTCTTGACAAGGAAAGCTTGATAATCTCTCAAAGCTAAAGCTTTAAAGCTCACATAAGCTTAGTCGAGTTTGAGAACCACATAATTATTTTAGCATGTTTATTTTACCATATTGCATTTTATTTTACTATCGCCAGCATTTGAGAGTACTATTGTGCTTGTGTGATGAGACTCGCAAAATTGCATGTTACGTGAATAATATATGCTTTATTATGCTCATTTCACATCATTATTTTGCATAACCTATTTCTGAAGTCTTGAAATCACATTGTAAATACTAATAATGTGAAAAGTACATATCTCAGAATAGAGTCATCATGCTCTCGGTCCAGTGATGACCTCTTTCATCCTTTATATTATCATCATACATCATATTAACATAAATAATCATTGCAAGCATGAGCATCCCATCATTTATGAAATTGAGCAAGATGTGTGAATGATCGTGTTATTCTTGTAGATCAATCATGTTAGATTTACTTTTCTACAATCTTTTTCCTTTTTTATGTGTATTTTATCAAGAAAGTGACATAATAAAATTTTTAACTTTATTCTCTTATACTATCTGATGTATTGTGTGAATGCTATACAAATTGTCATTACCAAAACTAGGGTGTTACGGTAGCTATACATCGAATATCATATAATGAGAAATAGTAAAAAAGTATATGTGATCCTCCAAACCTGAAAATCTCTACTGGGGGCAATATTCACTGAGTTACCCGATGTTGTCCCTCTTTTTTTCCTAATTTTCTAAAAATTGGGTGGCGACTCCATAAAATCAAAAGTGTCTCATCCCCTTGAGACCAATCCTTTGTCCTTATTCGGTAAAGTTGCCATGTCCCTTAGAAATAGAAATACCTACTACATTGTCCAACAAACAAACAACAAGCCTAAAAAGAGATAGGTCACTCATAGTGGTGACTCCACAGGGGACTTATAAGTAAGAGGGATTAACTCAAAAATGACTATTTCTCATTATGTAATACTCAATCATATAGAGCGCCTCACCACTGCATTTGCACTATACCTCACACGTGTACCACTTATCCCTAAAAGCCTCGATAATACTAAATGACATCGCCACTATGATTCCACTCCAATCATAGGGCGACGAAGATACGATATTACCACCTTTAGTCTTTACTTGTGCATTCATCAGACTCATCTAACAAGATTTTATAACCCAAGTCCTTAAAAGGGACCGAGTTATCAAAAGAATGCTAGACTCACTGACTAGAGTTCATAACCCTAGTCATATAAGGGCATTCTCGCTAAAGGAACCCTTAGCCTTTCACCCTGACTCAGCTCATATAGATAAACCAATAGCAACATCCACTAGGATTCCACCAAGATATGCATACTATCCTCGTCCTAACACTATCTGTTTGACCTAATATTCATAAATGACATGACCTTCCTAGTGTCTATCATCGAATGACATTATAATGCCAGTTTTCATAAAAAATTTATGCTCAGGACCACGTAATTTTCATTTATTTTGTGTGAGCCCGAAACATGAGGAATGATAAGAATTATGTACCTCAGCTTGAATAGTCTATGCAAATTAACAAATAATGACATTCCTCAATGATGGAATGTACGAGATGTTATCCATTTATCCTTATTATATCAAATGAATGGGTTAAGAACCTAACTAGTTTGTGGACCTTTATGTCAACAAAATCACATCATAAACTATCAAATGATACTTTCGTGACTCATGGTAAACATATCGAATATTAATGTGGGGGCGAGAGTTGGGGCTCTCTATGATTAACCTTGGTCTTGTGCATATGGGCGAATGTAGGCTCTAGACATCTTTTGAAGCCTAATAATTGACCATCATATTGACATTATACCTTAAGCACATTTGAGTGTTATTCCTCAGTTTACCCTTTAGTTCTAACCAACATAAATTGAAACAACCTAGTTTCGAGAATGGAACCATAGTCCCCTAATGATTATAGGTTCAAAACCTACCTAGGGAAGAGACTGAATGACCTTATATAGAAATAAGGTTGAAAGTGAGAGCTTTCTTGTGATTGGTTTGTTAACTATGTAGGAAAACTAACTAGCTTTAATCATGCATACATAATATACATGTAGATAGCACGTACTTACCATTATTTCTTACAAAAATAATCATTAGTCATTTGAGGAATTTGCATCCACTCCATACATACATGCTCACCCTTTCCTTTTGTAGGCACACGCCATGCATCATTCATGTAGCTAACCTTAATCAATGTAAAGGAATACGATATTCAAACATGAGTGATCACGTAATTGAGTCTTCTCATTGAAGCAATGGAAAATTAAAAGTCAGGATCCAAGAACTGCTTAACAATGGCGTCATGGACGAAAACCCCTTTGCTCAAACCAGTATCACTAGAAATTTCCTTTATAACCTTGACAAGGCTGATTGGAAAAGCCTATGACCATACAAAATGTTATACATTAAGACATTCCAGCATGTGCACCTCGACCGTGAACTCTTGAATGTTGTTATGTCATTTTGGGAACCTTAAGAGCACGTGTTTCAATTCAACACCACAAAATTATGCCCGTTATATAAAGAATTTAGTGCCATAATAGGGCAAATCCCCACGATAATTGAAGAAGTAGTCTTCACTAACCAAGACATAAAATACCTAGGGCTTGGGGTCTCTTTCATTGATCTAAGCTCATAAAAGCTTGATGAACTAGTCACCGAGTGCAAATGATTGATTCCTATGCAACTCCTGGCTGCCTGCACTACCAAGAAGATCGGTACTCTAATTTAGGCATGTCTCCTTACGTGTTACCTCTTTATACAATACTTTACCATCTCGAATGATGGGCTATGAGATTATAGGATACTTCAGGTCATTGAAGGAATAGAATACAAAATGACTCCCTTACCATTGATCCTAGTGGAAAACATTCAAGGTTTGGATGACCTCAAAAATGAGAAAAGACCAAACTTCATTAGAAGTCCTCTATTGCTTCAAATATAGCTGCAAGAGAAGTTGAGTCTACTTAACAAACCTATAGGGAATTGGGTGAGATAACAACCCAGGAATCACTTGGAAAGACACATCAAGGACGTTAACGGGCACTTAGCCTACATCATATCCCATGAGTGGTTCGAATGCTTGAAGGACACACTAGAATATCAAGTAAGATGGATGTACCCATAGTGGAAGTTGGGGCATATGACTCTTTACATGTATGTTAACTACATACCAATATCAAGATTTAGGTCATGCACCCACTACTATCCAACAATAGTGAAGAGATAGTTTGGCAAGAAGCAACACGTACCTTCTAAGCTTGTAGATTTCTTTGGTGGTAGGATACAACAAAGGCTTATGGATTACTTCAGAGTAACATGGAGGAGGAGAATCATCCACCAATTTACCATTAGTATTGGGCACGATGTTACAGATGAAACATACAAGCAGTGGATGATTCAAAGATAGAAACATCTCTCAAGTCACTGATCTAGAGAAAGTTTGCTGATTTAATTTCTTTTTCTTTGTTTGAACATGATGATGTAATGAATTCTAAAGTTGAAATTTGATTTTGATTACTTGTTTGTTGTCTTTCCTAATGGTAGTGTGCATTGCATAATATATTTGACATTCATTCCATATGCACTGAATCATTTAACATTGGCATGGAATCTGAACCACGCATTTTGCAGATTTTGAAAGATGTTACCCCTGAAGAGAGGAGAGAAATTGTAAAAATATTAATAAAATATTCAAAAGTATTTGCCTGGATGTGCAATAATATGCCTGGTATTGATAGAGACATTGCTCAACACTTCATTCCTACCAAAGAAGGGTGCAAACTAGTAAAGAAAAAACTGAGAAGACTCATACCAGAATGGGCCCAACTAGTGAAAGAGGACATCGAGAACCATATCAAGTAAAAATTCTTAGAGACAGTAGACTATCTAAAATGGCTAGCAAATATGGTGCAAGTACCAAAGAAAGATAGAGTGGTTAGAATCTATGTCAACTCTAGATATCTAAATAAGGCTTGCCCGAAGGATGACTTCTTACTACCCCACATAGACATACTAGTTGATAGCGCCGCCATATATTTAATGTACTCCTTCATGGATGGATTCTCTAGGTATAATTAGATCCTAATGGCCATTATCAATAAAGCAAAAACAACTTTCATAATAAAATAAGGTACTTACTACTACAAAGTAATGCCTTTGGATTAAAGAATGTAAGGGCAACCTACTAGAGGATGGTAACTGCAATGTTCCTTAACATGATACATAAAGAAGTGGAGGTATACATCGACAACATGATGGTCAAGTCAAGAACCAAAGAAGAACACCCCTTTGATCTCAAAAAGTTCCTCAAAAGGGTAAAAAAGTACAATCTCAAGCTAAATATAAAGAAATTCATATTCATGGTCACTTCAGGAAAAATGTTAGGGTATGTTGTTAGTCAGAATGGGATTGAAATGGATCCAGACAAAGCAAAAGCCATCATAAAGATGCCAATGCCCAAAACAAAGAAAGAAATTAGAGGGTTTTTAGGGAAACTACAGTTCATCAACAGATTCATTGCAAAGTTGACAATAGTATGTGAATTGATATTCAAGTTACTTATAAAAGATTAGTCGATTAAATGGAATGAACAATGTCAACTAGCATTTAACAAAATCAGAAGCTACCTAGCCAGCCCATCGGTTCTAAGACCACCTAAACGAGGGATACCTCTAACCCTATATATGGCCATCGAAGGGAATGCAATTGGCGCAATGTTAGCCCAAGACAGAGAAATAAAGGCAGAACATGCGATCTACTACTTAAGCAAGAAGACGCTGCCATATGAGGAGAATTACAGCCAGGTCAAATAGATATATCTAGCAATGGTATGGGTAATGAAGAAACTCATACGCTACTTTCAATCCTGCAGAATTTAGGCTGCGTCTAAAATGGACCCAATGAAGTACCTCTATGAACCTCTCTCTCTAGTAGGGAAACTTGCCAAGTGGCTTGTACTACTAATAGAATTCGACATGCAATATCTGACTAAGAAGGCAATAAAAAGGAGAGTAGTGGCTAAATTTCTAGCTCTCAACCCCATTCCAGACTCAGGAGAAATCTAACTAGACTTCTCGAATGACCTTAGCTCAGCCATTGAGATCCAAAGATGGTGCATGTGCTTTAATAGAGTAGTTAATTAGTTTGACATAAGAGTCGATGTCATACTACAATCTCTAGAAGGTGAAGTAGTACCAATTGCTAAAAAGCTCGAGTTTAGAGTCACAAATAATGAAGCAGAATACGAGGCATACATGGTCGAAATAGAAGCACTAATAGCCCTGGATGTCATAGAAGTTAAAATCTTTAGAGATTCCATGCTAATAATCAATCATGCCATAAAAGAGTAGGAACTAAAAGAGTAGCACTTAAAGCCTTATTTGTACCACTTAAGGCTACTCACCATGTCCTTCCAAAAATCCAAATTCATTCATCTCCTCAAGAATCATAATGAGATGGCATATGCACTTGCTTCCCCAGTATCAGCATGGGTAAAAATTGTAGAATAGCAAAGATAGAAATAGCTGAAAAGCCTTGGTTCTATAACATTTAGAGATATCTGAAAGGACGAGCCTATCCTGATCAAGTAGATGAAAGAGTCAAAGTAGTCCTTTAATGATTAGCATCAAAATTCACATCGCACCTAGGTGTGTTATACAAGAGAACCTCAGATGGTTTACAACTCTGATGTCTAGATGAAACTGAGGCTACAAGAGCAATAGAAGAAGTACATGAGGGTGTTTATGGTCCACACATGAATGGAACAATCCTAGCTAAGAAGCTAATTAGACAAGGGTTCTTCTGGATGATGATGATGGAGTACTACATCACATTTGTAAGAAAATGCCATAAGTGTTAGATCCAAGGGAATGTTAGTCACCTTCCCCCAACAGGACTATATTACATCTCCTTTCCATGGCCCTTCTCAGTATGGGGACCAGACATAATTGGGGAAATTCGCTTGATAGCCTCAAATAGACACCGATTCATCCTAGTGGCAGTGGAATTGTAGATGGCGGGGTTTAGCGTGTGCCCAAGATTTTAGTAACCGTGACACTGTTTGGGCTCAAGGCCCTAGGAAACACACTACAATGTCACAAAGATATAACATGGAGATGAGGAGTTACCACCCAGGGTAATTACTAGGACAAATCATTTTGGTGGTACTCGATTATGTAAAAGAAAGCTAGCACCATAATTAGGAGATTCTGAGAATGGAATACTAACTTCTTTCAATCTTGTATTCATTTATAAGTACTTTATGAAATACTACCTTATTCTATTTTTACACACAATTTTATTAAACCGTAATTAAACATCCATCTAGACCTAAAGCAAACTAGTCATAAAACTGCATGTAAAAAATGCATACGAAGTGCATCGTCCCTAGGTCTAAACTATGTTAATTTTATTTTAAAGTTTACCTAATTCTACATTTTTAATTATAAGTTAAATGGACTAAAGGTGGTCCTACATGTTAATAAACGAGCCTAAGTCTATTAAATTTAATTTAACTAAAGAACTGGGCCTATGGTTTACAAATTTTAAAGAAAGGAATTAATTAGTGGGTAATTCTTAATTTTTAATTAGGTGATATGATCCTAAATCTATTTATTTTAAAAACAAAATGCTTTAATGGGCTGAGTTAAGTCTAAATTAATTTTAAATAAGCTAAAAATGAGCCTAAGTCTAAATTAATCTATTTGGGCCTAAATTAATTTTAAAATTAATTAAACTGAAAAATCCAATTAAAAGCCTATTTATTAAATGGGTTGGAACCTAATGTGGGCCTAGGGCCCAAAGAGAATAAAAACATGCAAACAAGCCCAAACAACAAATTAAAGCAAACAATAAATCAAAAACATATATTCAGTGATTTCTAACTTAATTTTAATTACATGCAACCTAAATTAATCTAAAGCCACCATTGATTTTATTAGGGTTTTATTAAATGAACTTAATTTACTAATTAATTTTAGTAGTGCAAAAAACTAAAGAGTTTCACTATTCCCACTATCGGGGCTATAACAAAAAACAAAAAAAATTTACAGCCCTCAATAAAATAAATTAAACAAATTCAGAACTAAAAAAATAAATTAGATAGAACAAAATAAAAAATATATAAGAATTAAATTAGGATCCTGATTCTTGGTTTTCATTTATGAATTCCCCATGAGTTTTCTTTGGTTCAATCATGTGTTCATATTCATAGAAACATGAAACACAGAGAATAAAAAGATTAGAATAAATGAATAAAGAAAACAAAATAATAAAAATTAAACCAAAAACACAGAAAAATTAAAAATAAAAAAATGATATAAAATTGAATTAATAAAAAAAGAAGGAAGGAGTATAAGAAGGATGCTATGCAAATACTATTTGAATGCCTCTTAAAATGGGATTTCACCATCTTGAGAAAATTGACTCTATGTTTTTCTTGATTTCTAGACCTTGAAAAGAATTTATTTTTTAAAAAGGCTTTTTCTTTATTTTTTCTTTCTCTTTTTTCTCTCTGTGTTTTCTTAATTAACTATTTTTTGTAATAGCTATTAAGGTTTTTCTCTCTCTCTTTTTATGCAGTCCCCTCTTTTCCTTCCTAAACTTTTCTTTTTATATCTCATTCTAACCCTAGCTAACTGGTTATGTGATCATAGGAGGGATAGCTCTCATCCTCCTCTCAAAACAAACAGGATAAGAATTTTAATTTCAAAAAATTATATGCGTAAGAGACATGAACTGAACATTTCAATATCAAACTTAATTTATTTATGAAAAATAAATTAAATTTGGACTAATCATAATTAAAAAATTTTGAGAAAATACTTTTTTTTCTTAAATTTTAGCGCCTCGGCATTACATAATGCCGATCGGCATTGTGTAATGTCGATTGGCATTACATAATATCTATCGACATTGTGTAATGCCGATTGGTATTACATAATGCCAATTGGCATTATGCACATTTTTAAATAGGCCCTTACAAAATTTAATTTTTTTAAATTAAACCTAAAAAATGTTGTAGTTTAGTCCCTGAAATCGTGAAATTTAACACTAGAGGTCAATTTTCATCTAAATTTTCATCATAGAGGCTTTCATCGCATTCATGCACAAATGCATCCTAAAATTGGGTGCTTACAGTAGCCCCCCTTTGTTGCTATTTGCTTGACAAATTGCGGCAAAGTAATAAAAGCACACAATTTTGAAGTAAAGAGTTATGATACTTAATTGTATCCTAATTGATGGATCAATGCTTAAATTGTTGTGCAATTTTCAAGCAAGATGCCATTTTTAGCATGCTTTACCATATTCCATGTATAACATCTATTGGGATATATGCAAATGAGTTTTTCTATATTCCATGTGGGATGTTTAACATTTCATGATTTAAGAACATGCTATAGCTCTTATGCAACGTCTAGCAATAATACCATAACTACTATGTAGTGTTTAGTGACTGCACTATATTCCCTTTGGGATGTTTAGTGAGATTTACGAAAATGAGTTTCACTATATTCCCTATGGGACATTTAGTGTTTCATGATTTGAGAATATGCTATAGCTCTTATGGAATGTTTGGCAATAATACCATAACTACTATGTAGTGTCTAGTGAACTGCATTATATTCCCTTTATGGTGTCTAGTGATATATATGAAAATGAGTTTCACTATATTCCCTATGGGGCATTTAGCATTTCATGATTTGATAATATGCTATAACTCCTATGGAGCATCTAGCAATAATACCATAACTATTGTGTAGTGTTTGGTGACTGCACTATATTCCCTTTATGATGTCTAGTGAGATATAGGCAAATGTGTTTTGCTATATTCCTTGTGGGACATTTAGAGTTTTATAATTTGAGAACATGCTATAACTCTTGTGAAATGTCTATTAATAATACCATAACTACTGTGTAGTGTTTAGTGATTGCACTATATTCCCTTTGGGACATCTAGTGAGATATATGCAAATGAGTTTTGCTATATTCCTTATGGGACATTTAGCATTTCATGATTTGATAACATGTTATAGCTCATGTGGAGCGTCTAGTAATAATATCATAACTACTGTGTAGTGTTTGGTGAACTACACTATATTCCCTTTGGGATGTCTAATGAGATATATGTAAATAAGTTTCGCTATATTTGCTATGGGACATTTAGCGTTTCATGATTTTATAGCATGTTATAGCTCATGTGGAGCATCAAGCAATAATACCATAACTACTGTGTAGTATCTAGTGAACTGTATTATATTCCCTTTAGGACGTCTAGTGAGATATATGCAAATGAGTTTCGCTATATTCTTTATGGGATGTTTAGCGTTTCATGATTTGATAACATGCTATAGCTTATGTGGACCATCTAGCAATAATACCATAACTACTATGTAGTATCTAGTGAACTGCACTATATTCCCTTTGGGATGTCTAGTGAGATATATGCAAATGAGTTTTGCTATATTCCTTACGGGATGTTTAGTGTTTCATGATTTGATAACATGTCATAGCTCCTGTGAAGCATCTAGTATTAATGCCATAACTACTATGTAGTATCTGGTGAACTGCACTATATTCCCTTTAGGACATCTAGTGATAATCGATTTCCTTATATTCCCTGTAGGACGTTTAACAAAATATATGTAATAATTCCACTATATTCCCTGTGGGATGTTTAGAGATTTATGATTTGAGAACATATGCTATAGTTCATGAGGAACATTTAGCATTGATACCATAACTACAATGTAGTGTCTGGTAGATTAAAAGATTTGAAAATTCATGTTATAACTGCTTTGTAACATATAACATATTGAATTTGAAATTTATGTTATGACTACTGGGGAGTGCATAATGAAATAATCTAAAATTTCTGTTACAACTACTGTGTAGCATATAACAAAACAAATTTAAAATTCTTGACAAAAATGATGATGCATGTAAAATGTAAAAAAATCAAATTATGTAATAATATTTTGTACTTTGTACTTGACAAAGGATTTATAATTTTAATTCAGACTAACTATGTATCTTTAATTAATGATATGAATTTCATGAGATGGACTAAATTGTAAGGAAGAAATTTGGACTTGATTGCAAATAAGTTTTGGTAGATCAAAATGGATATTTTCCATCATATATACTTCACTTTTGCATGTTACATTCCCTTTCTCCTTTCATTACTTTCTAATTATGTTGCAATCCATAATTGCTCATGATTTAGCTGCAACCCTTTCATTGCTCACTGATGATGTTGCAATCCATAATTGCTCATGATTAGCTGCAACCCTTTCATTGCTAATTGATGATGTTGCAATCCATAATTGATCATGATTAGTTGTAACCCTTTCATTGCTCACTGATGATGTTTTAGTACATAACTGCTTGTGATTAGATGTAACCCTTTTATTGCTCACTGATAATGCTGCAATCTATAATTGCTCGTGATTAGCTGCAATCCATAATTGTTCGCGATTAGTTGCAACCCTTTTATTGCTCACTGATGATGCTGTAATCCATAATTGCTTGCAAATTGACTGCAATCCTTTCATCGCTAGCCTTTAATAATGCTATAGTCCATAATTGCTCATGATTAGCTGCAACCCTTTCATTACTCACCAATGATGATTTTGATTAACTGCAACCCTTTCATTGCTTGCCCTTAATAAAGCTACAGTCCATATTTGCTCGTAATTTTTTTGTTTGTTTAAGTCAAATGCTTTGAATTATTTATGTTGACTTATTAGAATTTTTTGCTAACTGACTTTGAATTTTGCTGTATTGACTGATTAGAATTTCCCTGCTACCTAATTTCAATTCCACTATGTTAACCTTCTCTACAAGTTGGGTGCACTTCATTCTGGATTTACAATTACTACAGACTTGTTGAAGTTAGTTTCAATCATGATGAATGTATAAAAGTACATTATAATGTTGAAAATTTATAAGAAAATTCATCACTTTTTAACGAGATAGTATGCACTCAATGAATCTCATTTTTTTTATTTTCATAACTATCATTTATTTGCCATTTAGAGGTTAGAGGCATCGTTAACCATCTTATGTTGAGAGCATATCTTTTACCAAGTGAAGAGCTTACTTCCATACCTAATTTTAGGGATAATTTGCTAAACAAAACTTATGAAAATTAAGCATAAAATGATCAAATTTTGAGTATCAAAATAGCCTTTGAATTATTTTTGTGCTTTTCTTCCTTATTTGAGTATTCCCATACCTTTCTCATATTACTCAATGTGGATACCATTGGAAAGGTCCTTTGAATACTCATACTCTTACAAAGCATTGGAGTAAATAGAGCAATTTTTGGCATGGTCCTCTTTACTCAGCATAAATACTGCTAAAAGTTCATGTTGATACTCTTGCTCATCTTTAAGCATTGGAGTACATTATGCTTGTTATTACTTTGATTATCCTCTTAGTATTTCCCTGCCTTTCTTGTATTAATTAGTGTGGATACCGTCAAGGGATTTTGTACTTGTACTCATTTCTGAGCATTGGAGTAGATTATATGCACATTTATCATTCGAAAGACTGAAATGATACTTTGAAATTCAAGCAATTTATGCTTCATGTCCATATATTTTATTTTTTCATTTTCTTCCCCTTGTTTGGGTGTAAAGCAAACATTAGATTTATTAGAGTGTATAAACTCTCAATAGAAAGCTATTAACTAATCATCTGAATTCCACACGGCTAATAAAAAAGAGCCATTATGATCAAAGGTCATAAGATAGGCTTTTTGCACACGATCTCATGAAGTGGATGAATTTACTTTCAATTTATGAATTTTATGATTGAGATGGTACTTTATTATAGAATTTAAGGAAAGAGAGTTATGTTACTTCCCTTTTTATTCTCTTGATGAGTGTTATGGTATTTGCTACTTGATGTATCAATTTATTTCCCCTTCTTCATTATTTTTTGTTTTTCCTTGCATAAAATACCATAAGTTAGTATGGTTTATTCATAAGCGAATAAATTTTTTCAAAATGCAATATTATTCTTTTTGCATTCTTCTATTTTGATTTTGCTGATGATGTCTCTGATTATAAAGGTCATGATACTCCACCATTAAAGTTGTAGTTTTGGGTTGTGTTTATATTTCTGCCATTCCATTAATGCTATGGTAGAAGGCTTCATTCCTCTTCTTGATATCTCCTAAAAAAAAGGTTCAAGAGTTAGAGGTCTTATTTCATGATTAAATAATTTTTTAGAGTGCATTCATTTTAAGTTTTGAGTGCATTCTTTCCTTTTTAGGGCCGATGAATGTACAGCTTACATGTTGAACCTTCTCATCACCATATTCCATACCCTACACTTGTCTAACTATTGTGGAGAAATATTTCAGATGATGCTCCATGTGAGGCTATGGAGATGCATGTTGAATATGAGGAGCTTAAGTGTCCTATCCAGCCTTTTGAGATCGCCAAGATGATGGTTTTATAAGTATCACTGTCGATGATATTCCCTTATCGGATGGGTCCATAATTTATTAGGCTCCTGAGGTCTTAAGTCCTATTAAGCATCAGGTTCACCTTAATAGTGTTACCCTTTTCCCTCATATGTGAACATTTTGAATACCTTTTTGCACTTTTACAACACTAATTTTGAATGTTAGTGGCAAAGTATTTGCACAATCTCACTTAGGCTTAAAGACTTTTTATGCAGAGTAAGTATTTCATAATAAATGCATCAAAGTGTGTGCATGTTATATATGACATGCATGATCCTAATAGGTCTTCTATCTAGAATAGAGCTATGCTTGTAGCTTGGAGTGTGAGAATGGGGTGCCTCATCAATAGCTTGTAGGTTTGAGCATTGAATGCTTCACTATTAGTACTTTTGATGTTAGAGCTTCTAATACAATTCATCAGACTAATGACCATGCCAATAAGTGGGGTGCATGGATTTATACTAGAGCTTGTAATTGGTTGATGCATTGTTGAACTTTTCTTTTTGTTACTACTTTTGCTATATGATAACTAATGTATTAGCTCTTATACTTTAGCACCCATCTTCGCTCTTTGAATGTGGACTTACTATTATGCAATTCGCCCCTAGAGCTACATTTTGCGCTCAGTTTGATTCTGGATTCATTCACCCTATTCTAGCAGCCCTTTTTGTGTGTGTAAGAGACCCAGTTCATTCGTTACTATTATTGATCATTTGACTTACTAACCCCATTAGTTACAATCTCATGCACTAAAGATGCAGAGTGAGTGAACTGACTGAAGAAAATTCTTGATACTGAAATCAACTAAACTTACTCTTGTTGTAAGTTGAAGTATGTGTAATCACTTTGTTCTATTTATATGCTTCAACTTTCTTTTTCTCCATCGCATCTCCACCATCAGTATGGTCATCTCTAGTTCATCATCACTGTTACTATTGATTTCGAGGGTTGTCCTTTAAGGTAAGATTTTCTGGACAATATGAAAAACATATAGCTTCAAAGGATTCTTGAGTAGAACATAAGGCTTAATGTTGATGCCATAATTGATGATAGTTATAAGACAAGACTTGCAATGAAAATTACTGAGCCACCTAAATTCCTAAGGTACAAGGGGACGCTAAACTTACAAAAAAAATCACAAAAGGTGATAAAAGAGAAAACATAATTAGAATAGTGATCTCATAACTATAATTTTATCTTTCATTATGTATTGTCTTTCAATTAAACTACTTATGCAGTATGATAAAAATAAATATGTGATATTTGAATAGACATTTCAAATTCAATTTTACTCATTCATTAGGGCAAAAGTGAGGACATTCATTACATCACATGATACAACTCCTGTTAACAGCCAATCCTAAAATTTTTTCTCTCTAATTTTTACCTTACTGTTCTTTTTTCTTTTTCTCTCTTTTTATTTATTTATTTTTTTATCATTTTTTTAATTTTTTTCTCAAATTTCCTATCTTCAAAAGTTACATCACATGATATATGAATGTTCTTTGAATTTGCATTTGTGCCCATGCTAAATGAGTCTAATTGAATCAAATTTTTACATCAAACATGTAGATGCAATCAATATCATAATTCATAGTACCATCCAGATGCATAGTACATAAGTAAGTATGATCAGAATTCATATCATTGATCATTAAAACAAAACAAGTTCTAAATAAACTAAAATTTTTATTTAAAGAAGACAATAAGAAAATTTATTTCTTCTTCTAGATGCTAAGGATGTTAGGTCTCAATGTGGTTGTCCTTCAGGTGGCTGACATAATAGCTATTCTTGCATCTTATTGCCAACTATCTTTATGACTTCATCTTTATGTGCCCCAATTGTGCATTTTTCTTTCTTGTTTAGCAGCTTCTCATCATCAAACTCATCACCCCATCCTGTAGGCATAATGGACTTAAAGGGTATGTCAAAAGAAGGTAGTTTAGTGTAAAACACCTTATAGTTGAACTTGCCTGAAGGCTGACCCAATAAGTCTTCTACTCTTTCCATATCAAGAGGGGCATTAGGAGATTTCTCTTTGGTTTTAAGGTATAGGTCCTTAAAGCAGCTTAGCACTTCTTCCTCACTAACTCTTGAGTTGATCATCATAGTAGCTGGGGGTGGTGCATTTTGGTAGTTTAGGAAAGGATTATTTTTAGTGTTTAGGTTTTCAGGGTTTATGATCATTTCAAAGTTTATAAGGTTTTGGATTTCATATTTGAGGTAGATGTAGTTATCTATGGAGTGTTGGAGGTTTTGATGGAATTTGCAATGTTTGTTTGGGTTATAGCCTGAGGTGTTTAGGTTTGGTAGGTTTGGATTAGGAAAAGGTTAAAGTAAGCCCATTTGCATTAGGTGCTCTAGGACTTTTGACAAAGGTTGGTTAAAATTGGAGAATCTCCTTGGTTGTTGAATAGTATGCACTTCCACAATCTAACCAATGCTTCCTTGTTGTGTGCCCCTAATGGGTAATTTCAGGTTCTTGTACTTTTAAAACTTTTCTTCTTCCCACTCTCAATATCTTCATCTTGAAAACCATCATCATATAGGTCTATAAATGTTTTGGGATTCATCATTTGCAATCTCTTGACTAGATTAGGTAATACATTGTGAACTATCATCCTAACCTGATCTTTCTCAGCCAACTTATTCTTCATCAGTCCTACTTTGTTCATGAACTTTGTAAGAAAATCAAAGAAGGATTCATTCACTTTCTGCTTTGTCAGTTCTAAATCTCTTATGGACACTTCTAATCTAGTATTATAATCATATTATTTCAAAAAGGTAGTAGATAATTCTTTCCCATCAGCCCTAACAGACTTTTCCAACCCATTATACTAGTTTACAGCCATTCTCTCTAAAGACAATACAAATAACCTAATGATCATTGCTAATGGGCCCTTAGTAGTGCTCACAGTTGTTGTGTACAAACTGAGATGAATCCTAGGATATCCAGTTCCTTCAAATTTCTACAGCTGAGGCATTTTGAACTTTATAGGTAGCTTATTACCCTTCATTAGCAGCATATCATTAAAGTCAAATGAATATCCCATGCCTTGTCCTCTAATAAGCTCCTCCATCTTGGACATTTTTCGGGTCAGTGTTTGCATATGCTTGGACTTATGGTCTTGTACCAGTTCATGTGATTCTCTTTTTTCCTTTTCTACTATGGAGTTCTCAACATCTTTAAGCTTCAAATCAATAGCAGGTGGGTTTCCAGTAACAGGCTGCCCCCTAGTATTATTGGCAATAAGTGAAGTATCTGCAGTAAGTGGGATAGTTGTAACAATAGGTGCTTGCTTAATTACAAGTGGTGGTATGACAACAGTAGCAGGTTGCATCAATCCAGATAAAGCCTGTCTCAGTTCATCTTGCATCATAGCCCTTATGTCATCCATCAAAGCTCCCTTAATGTCTTATAAGTTCTAGTTCCCTCCTTGTTTCATTTCTATATGCTCAAATGGAGTTGGTTTTACTTCCAAGTAAAATAAATTAATAGGACTCTTCACTAGTCTATGAAGGATCTCTTCTGCTATGGCTTTAGGACTTAAATCTATTTTTTTAGTCTACCACCTTTTTATCCCTAAATACAAGAAGGCCCTGATTAATCTATGATGGCTGCTAAACAAAGTGTTAGTGTGATGGATGAAATGCATGTATGCATGATGCACGTGTTATGCAATAAGTAGAAAAAAAGCAAGTATCAATCATCCTTCCAACCTTATTCCTCCCACACATGTGTTCAATGGTGAGTCTCTTTTCCTAGGATTTTTGGTCTTGGCCTTAATATTAATAAGAGATATCAAGAACCAATGTGCATGCTAAATTTCTCTTAAAGCAATAAAAATATAGAAATAGTACTTCTAGGTATAAAGGTCTAGCCCAATCTTTATTAGCCTATATGGGATTGGGCTTTTATAGATAAAAAATACCTTATGACAACATACACAAGAAATTTGGATAAATCCTAGGGGAAGTAGCTAAGCCATTCTATGTGGTTAGGGTCCGGTGAAAAGTTAAGGTTCCCCTAGTAAGATGCTCTCCTTTAAGACTTAAGTTACAGGCCAGGGTTAGAGGGGTCTAGCATCCTTTGCAAACTAGAGAGAAGATTACCACCCTTTAGGACTTGGGTTATAGACTCTGGTCAGATAAGCCCAATAATCTCTCTTGAACCAAGTTAAGAATGAGAGTGATGGTTAGCTAATTTACAACTCTATGAAGCTAGTGAAATCATGGAATCATAAACCAACGCCATCGGTTAATATGGTAATGTAGAATAAATACAAAAGTAAAATAATAATTAATAAAATAATTCTAAAGAACACAAGTAGAATTAATATCTCTTATCCCTAGTGGAGTTGCCACTATAGACGGTGGGGTTTAGCACGCACCCAAGATTTTAACAACTGCAACACTGTTTGGGCTCAGGGCCTTAGAGAGCACACTATTATGTCACAAAGACATAGCGTGGAGATGAGGAGTCGCCACCTAGGGTAATAACTGAGACAAATCATTTTGGTGGTGTTCAATTCTCTAAAAGAAAGCTAGCACCACAAGCAGGAGATTCTGGGAATAGAATACTAACTTCTTTTAGTCTTGTATTCATTTAGAAGTACTTTGTGAATTACTACCTTATTCTCTATTTACACACAATTTTATTAAACCGTAATTAAACATCCATCTAGCCTTAAAGCAAACTAGTCATAAAATTACATGTAAAAAATGCATATGAAGTGTATTGTCCCTAGGTCTAAACTATATTAATTTTATTTTAAAGTTTAGCTAATTCTACATTTTTAGTTACAAGTGAAATGGACTAAAAGTGGTCCTATATGTTAATAAATGAGCATAAGTCTATTCATTTTAAATTAACTAAAGAAACGGGCCTATGGTTTATAAATTTTAAAGAAAGGAATTAATTAGCAGGCCTAATTCTTAATTTTTAATTAGGTGATATGATCCTAAATCTATTTATTTTAAAAACAAAATGCTTTAATGGGCTGAGTTAAGTCTAAATTAATTTTAATTAAAATAAAAACCATCCTAAGTTTAAATTAATCTAATTGGCCCTAAATTAATTTTAAAATTAATTAAACCTAAAAATCCAATTAAAAGCCTATTTATTATATGGGCTGGAACCTAACATGGGCCTAGGGCCTAAAAAGAATAAAAACATGCAAACAAGTCCAAACAACAAATTAAAGCAAATAATGAATAAAAAACAAACATTTAGTGATTTCTAATATAATTTTAATTACATGCAATCTAAATTAATTTAAAGTCACCATTGATTTTATTAGGGTTTTATCAAATGAACCTAATTTACTAATTAATTTTAGTAGTGCAAAAAACTAAAGAGTTTCACTATTCCTACTATCATGGCTATTATAAAATCTACCTAAAAATAACAAAAAATAAAATAAAATTAAAATTACAACCCTCAAGAAAATAAATTAAATAAATTTAGAACTAAAAAAAGAAATTAGATAGAAGAAAATAAAAATACATAAGAATTAAATTGCGATCCTGATTTTTGGTTTTTATTTATGGATTCTCCATAGGTTTTCCTTAGTTCAATCATGTGTTCATCATCATAGAAACATGAAACACAGAGAATAAAAAGATTAGAATAAATTAATAAAGAAAACAAAATAATGAAAATTAAATAAAAAACACATAAAAATAAAAAATAATAAAATGATATAAAAATGAATTAATAAAAAAAAGGAGTAGAAGAAGGATGTTATGCAAATGTTGTTTGAATGCCTCTCAAAATGAGATTTCACCATCTTGAGAAAATTGACTTTGTGTTTTTCTTGATTTCTGGACCTTGAAAAGAACGTATTTTTTTAAAAGGCTTTTTTTTTTCTCTTTTTTCTCTATGTGTTTTCTCAATCAACTATTTTTTGCAGTAGCTATTAGGGTTTTTCTCTCTTTGTCTTTTTTTATGCAGTCCCCTCTTTTCCTTCCCAAACTTTCTTATATCCCGTTCTAACCTTAGCTAACCACTTATGTGATCACAGGAGAGACAACTCTGATCATCCTCTCAAAAGAGACAGGATAAGAATTTTAATTTTAAAAAATCATACGCATAAGAGACGTGTACTAGACATATCAATATCAAAATTAATTTATTTATTAAAAAAAATTAAATTTGGACCAATCATAATTTAAAAAATCTAGAAAATATTTTTTTATGAAATTTTAGCACCTCGGCATTACAGAATGTCGACCGACATTGTGTATTGTTAATTGGTATTACATAATGCCGATTAGCATTACACACATTTTCAAATAGGCCTCTGCAAAATTTATTTATTTTTAAATTAAACATGAAAAACATTGTAATTTAGTTCCTGAAATTGTAAAACTTAACATTAGAGGTCAATTTTTGACTAAATTTTCATTATAGAGGCTTTCATCACATTCATGCACAATTGCATCATGAAATTGGGTGCTTATAGGAAAACTTTACAAAATGGGTTAAAACGGAATCATTTGAAAGGATAGGAGTTAAACAAGTGGTTAAGTTCATCAAAAGAAACATGTTCTACTGATATAGGATCCCTCATCACATCATCTCTAATAACGATGTCCAATTCCAAGGGGAAGTTATAAAGCTACTAAGGAGTTACAAGGTGGACCATCACAAATCTTCTCCCTACCGACCAAAAGCAAATGGGGCCATCGAAGCTGTAAATAAGAACATAAAAAAGATCTAGTCAAAGATGAGTTAGACTTACTGAGATTGGGCAGACAGATTGCCACACACCTTGTGGGGGTATCGAACAACAGTCAAAACTTTAACAGGACTAACTCCTTTCTCACTAGTGTATAGATCAGAAATAGTTCTTCCAATTGAAATAGAGATCAAGTTTGGGTAGCAATCAAATCTGAATTGCCAGAAGTACAGTGGACTTAATAAGGTCATGACAATCTCACTCTCTTATAAAGGCAAAGGCTTAAAGCTCTATACCATGTATAGTTGTATTAGGCTTGACTAGCCAAAACCTTCAATAGAAGAGTAAAACACAAGAGTATAAAAGTAAGAGACTAAGTGTTAAAGAAAATAAGATAGAATGTTCTAGACCCTAAAGGGAAATTCATACCAAACTGGGAAGGCCTATTCTTGTTCAAACATGTCCTATCAAAAAGAGCATTCAACCTGATGGATTCTGAAGGCAATGAATTCTCTAAACCTATTAATAAAGACCACATGAAGAAGTACTATGTGTAAGGAAAAAAAACTCATCCTGCTATGTTGAAAACCTAAAAATGGCAACTCAGGCAAAAGTTAAGGACTTCCTACTGAGTCAAAAACCTAAAAATGGTAGCTTAGGCAAAAATTAGGGATAGAGAGAAAATACTTAACTAGAAAACATGAGAAGGCTAGTTAAGGACATGGGTAACCTCAAATTCAAAATTTGAATGAATGCGCCTGTGCTTTTTTTAAATGATTACATTAAGATGAGAATGATTACCAATCTATTCAAAATGTCTTTGAAAAGTGCAACACATTTTATCATTATGAATTGCATCAAGCATGCTTTGCATTTTCCTTCATTATATGACTATGATTCTTACCATCCTCTCTGAGCTCTCCCTTTGAGATCAACCACTATTTCAAAAAAAACCCAGCTAGGCATGATAAGCTCCGAAGGGAGACACCTTAGGCAAAAAAGGGAAAAAAAGAGAAAACCCAACTAAGTGCGACAGGCTCCAAAAGGAGAAGCCTTAGGCAAAAAATGGAAAAGAGGCAGATGATAGTAATGGTAAACATGTCACTAAGGGGAGGGATGAGAACGCTCCTCATGTATAGGCCATCCCACCAATGATGGACTCACTTGCCCAAATACCACACCCTACCGATGAGGCTAGACAGTAACACTCGTCTCTCTGTTAGCTATCATGCAACCACCATATCTGCCATGCAATGAGACCTCATAACCCACCAGCAAAGAAAAATATGCTCAAAGGGTGACAATAAACAAAAGATCCCTAAAAAATAAACAACCAACATAATAGGAATCAAACATACTTGATCAGGGGATAACTTTATCATATGGTCCTAAGCCACCATGCAATTTTAATCAAATTAGTAGTCTTCCTAATCTAATGAGAATAATAAGGAAAGCCATCCTCCTGGAAATGCTCAATGGACGGACAAGGAGAATCCTCATATGCCAGATCTATCAAAATCAGAGGGTCAAAAATAATAACCTAAATGAAAAAGAACAAACAACAGAACTCCTACTCACGTCCAACACAAATAAGAATCTAAAAATCCTTAGGCCACCTCAGTATGCTGTATGAAGTCTTGAGTATATATGAGCAAAGGTAGTAGTACCCTAGCAATAGCCGAGTAAGCCATCCAAATCTCTTAAGACAAACAACAATTGCATATCACTCGTACTCAAAGGGTTTGGGAAAATAACAACACTCAGCAAATAAAACAAAAAGCAGCGAGCCAACTACTCTGCTGAGACAAGACCATCATCGTATAGAGTCTGCACAAAAGAAACAAACTCTGTGTATCGAGTGTGATACGGGCAACTAGACTTAATATGTGTGACTACCTTAAGAAAATCCATCATGAAGTGCCTCCTCACCACAACAATAGAACACTCCTCCTCACTGAAAGGAATGGGCTCTCCAGAAAAGGTCAAGCTCTTGATAGCAGCAAAATCTAATGGGGTAATAGTCATCTCCTAGACATGTAGATGGAAAGTATGCATCGTGTCCATCCATTACTCTATCAATGCATACATGGCAATTTGACTTGATGAATATGAATCATAAGATAATGCAGTAATCACCCCATCAAAGCCCTTCTCGATAACCATTTACTACACACACATTGGGAGACCTTGATAATACATGCTGACCCTATTGAAACTACCAGGTAGTATAAATAATAGGTATGCTATCAAACATTTCCAAAACTATAGGTATGTTATCAAACACTTGCACAACTACTAAATACTAACACATCTCTTTCTGTCACTAATAGGATTAAAACAATAACAAAGGCTAAAAAGAAAAGCATCGCAGTAAGCAGACAATCATAAGAAGAAAACAAAGCAAGAGCTATTGCCCACCAACATTTATAATAAAGCTAGATAGACAGTTACAGTAAGAGCAACAAAGCTATAACTACAATAACCTCATACAGTAAAATAAACAGCAAAACAACTGATGAACAAGCTTTAAAAAATAAGGGCAAAGAGGGTCCTACCTTGCAACAATGATGCACCCAAGCATGAGTCTCCAAGCTATAAACAACAAGGATTGGATCTCCCCGAGAAAGCCTGGATGGCTGAGAACTCTGAGCTCCAGATGTGGTAGTCCCTACAGTGAATGTCCTAGCTCCTGTAGCCTCTGCAAAGTCACCCTCAAGATCAAGATCAAGATCAATAAAAATTTCTTTTAGACCTTCAATAATGTTGGGGAATGACATTTAACACAGAAGAAAATGGAAGTACAAAGGTAAAAACAGAGTAGATAGCACCCAAAACATAACAGGGGTCAAGAAAAGTCAGAAAACACTCAAAGAAGTTTGGATGAAGCCTCCTAAAACCTTTGAAATAGCCTTTTAAATAAGCTTAGAGGGGAGAAGCACGTGACCATGCACCAAGCTCATGACCACGTGCACAAGCTCATGATCACATACCTCCCGTGCATGATCACATGCCTCCCATGTGCAGTCACGCATACTTACCCCTTCCATATGCTCTTCTATGGTTTTATGTACACTTTAAGACTTTGCACACTCATTTTTATAGTCCTAAACTTCTGTTTGAGTATAAGACATGCATAAAACTCACACAAAAGTACATTAATGAGGACTCCATCAATCTAAAGACACTGTGCGTGCACCACTTTCTTAAAAAACTCAACATCTTACAAAAGAAGAAAAGCAAGGAAAATTCACTGTAAGAATACCATACTTTAAATCATCAAAATAACATCTTAACATGACAAATAACAACATCACTATTATATTATCACTACATTATTATTGCATCACTATTGCATTATTGCTACATCACTATTGCATCATCACTACTACCTCATTCATATTGCTTAGAAGCACTCTCACATTGTTTAAAAGCACTCACTCATTGCTTAGGAACATTCACATTGCTTAGGAGCATTCATATTGCTTAGAAGCATCTTTACATTGCTTAGAAGCACTCTCACATTGCTTAGAAGCATTAACATTACTTAGAAGCACTTTCACTATTTAGAAGCATCTTCTTATTGCTTAGAAACATCCACATCGCTTAGAAGTAGTCACATTGCTTAGGAGCACTCTCATATCATTCACATTGCTTAGAAGCACTTTCATTACTTAGAAGCATCTTCTTATTGCTTAGAAGTATCCACATCACTCAGAAGCATTCACATTGCTTAGAAGCATTTTCACTTCTTAAAAGCATTTTCTTATTGCTTATAAAAATCAACATTGCTTAGAAGCATTCATATTGTTTAGGAGCACTCTCATATCATTCACATTGCTTATAAGCACTTTCACTACTTAGAAGCATCTTCTCATTACTTAAAAGCATCCTCACATTGCTTAGGAGCATCCACATTGCTTAGAAGCATCTTCTTATTACTTAGAAGCATCCTCATATTGCTTAGGAGCATCCACACTACTTAGAAGCATCTTCTCATTGCTTAGAAGCATCCTCACATTACTTAGGAGCATCCACACTACTTAAGAGCACTCTTATTTGCTTAATAGCATCTTCATTCGCATGACACCTAAGAAGGTTATAGTCACATATTCATTCGTGTGACACGTAAGAAGGTTATAATCTTATGTTCATTCATATGACACCTAATAAGGTTATAGTTGCATGTTCATTTGCATGACACCTAAGAAGGTTATAATCACATATTCATTCACGTGACACCTAAAAAGGTTATAGTCATATGTTCATTTATGTGACACCTAAAAAGGTTATAATCACATATTCATTCGCGTGACACCTAAGAAGGTTACATTTGCATGTTCATTTTGTGTGACACCTAAGAAGGTTAAAGTTGCATGTTCATTTATGTGACACCTAAGAAGGTTACAGTCGTATCCATATTTTCTTTGCTTAATAGCATGGTCATTCGCATGACACCTAAAAAGGTTATAGTCTCATCTCTCTTTGCTTAGTAGCATCTTCATTTGTATAACACCTAAGAAGGTTATAGTCACAAAAATCCCAATGTATTTTGCATCAGTCACAAGCTTGCATAGCACCTTGCATGATAATGAAGTCACATAATAACAATAATAAATAAAACACAATAATAGCAGTCAAATCTTGATAAGATATTTGAAGATAACCCACAGGTAAGTACCTCTCTCCCTACTAAAATATTTTTTACATCTTTGCATTTTGCTTTATGTGTATTGACACTAGCGCTAAGTGGCTATTCAAAACATGTGAAGTAGGGGGCAACTGTCATGCCTCAAATTTGACTATCCTTAAAAAGGTCTAATGATGAAATCAATCCCCGAGATGACTAGAGTTTTCTCGTTCGTAACACCTCTGAAGTGTGCAACCTTAAAAACCTAACTGACCCTACTAGTATGGAAAATCGATTATTGAGACATTAAGTTGTGATTTGACCTTGCAAAATATGAATTATCAAAATAATAAGAGGTTTATTTTAAGAAAACCCCTCTTAAAATACTCAACTTGTTGCGCCAATGTGCATTTCGATATATTGGGACCTAGCTTCATGAAAAAATGGAAATTGATTTTGACAAAATAGACTTTAAAAACATGTCTAGAAGGCTAAAAAACTTTCAAAAATGGTCTTAGGATGGTCCAACACAACCCAAGGATCAACACATATTACTAAAAAATATGCGTAAACACCCCTAGGTGTCATGTGCTAAAATTGAGGCTGAATTTGGAAAAATAGACTCTATAAATGAGTTCAAAAGGCCCAAAAACCTTAGAAACCAACCCTGGAATAGTGCATGTACCTGTGAAGAGTTCATAGACCGTTAAAGTGCACATGTGCGCGCGTGGCATGACCACGTGCACACTAAGTGTGACCACGCTCATTTAGCATGGCCACGCATAAAAATATCCTTATATGCACATGACCATGCCCAACCACCCTATTCTACACATTTTTATATAAATAGACCCCTATACATCCCTATTTTGGAAGGGGGAGCAAGTGGAAACACACACACACTCAAAAATTAGTTTGATCAAAGGTGTTGGAAACCCCTTTCCAGATAATTTTTTGCTCTCCTATAACCTTTCCCTTAGATTGTTAGATCCTTTTTCCACCAAACCAAGCCCCATCTTTGTCAAAGCATGCTCTAAAGGTATACAATCTAGCATTATTTTGCTATCATTTTGAACCTCTTGATGAGGAAAGCTTGATAATCTTTTGAAGATAAAGCTTTAAAGCTCACACAAGCTTAGTTGAGTCTGAGGACCACACAATTATTTTAGCACGTTTATTTTATCGCATTGCATTTTATTTTACTATTGCCAGCATTTGAGAATACTGTTGTGCTTGTGTGATGAGACTGGCAAAATTACATGCTAAGTTAATAATATATGCTTTATTATGCTCATTTCACATCATCATTTTGCATCCCTTATTTTTGAAGTCATGAAATCACATTGTAAATACCAATAATATGAAAAGTACATATCCTGGAATAGAGTCATCATGCTCTCAGTCTAGTGATGACCTTATGCATCCTTTATATTACTGAGAAATATTAATCTTATTAGAAATATAAGTGCTTGATTAATAGATCTAAGTATAGAGATAGCTTAAATTATTTTAATTTCAATTAGTTGTACTTCATGATTTATTTACTGAATTTGATTAGGTTTTAATTTAATGAGAATTAGTTAAAGCCTTTTTAATTGATAGAAATAAATTAAGCAATTTTTACTTGATAAAGATTCATTATTACCTTTGATATCCCTAGAATTTCAATAGAAAAAAAGACTAATTTCTTGAGTCTGACTTAATTAACATGTAGTGATACAATCCCTAACATTGTTCTATCAATTGCTTATTAAAATTTATTCTCTTGTTAAATTTTAAATTAATTTATTTTATTATTTAATTTCATTTTGGTTATTAAAGTTTAGCAATTATAATTCACTTAATACTTGATTCTTAAACAAGTGAAAACAAAATTAATAGTTTGATAAACATTTAATCCTCGTGGGATCAACTTGTATTTATTCTATATTACATGATGAACTCATATGCTTGCGAGAAACAATCACAAATAGCTGCAATGACCATTTTTCGTGGCATAAGAGCATTTGAAATGGCAAAAAAAAATTAAAAACCTAAAACTTACTGTTTTCCAAATCAGAATTGCAAAACACATGAATATATGGTTTGAATAATGAGATTATGACATGCAAATGTGGAAACATAGTTCGTTTGAAGACATCTTGAAACTTATGCAAATCCAGGTCGATTGTTTTGGTGTTGTCCCTATTTTGAGGTATGATTTCAACAAAAAGGATGCTATAAAAAATTGAAATATTTATACAAAATAAAAACACTAAAAAGTATCATGAAGTTCAAGTAGTAAGAAATTTAAATATTTTTAAATAAAATTATAATTTCAAGCTTTATATATAAAGAAAATAGATGTTCAAAAAATTTTAACCATTTTATGGCTATTACATATGCATCAGATAAAAAAAAATGCAAAAGTATGATTGAAGTTGGAGTTTAATTTTACACCTACTTTAAGGAAGTTTAATTTTGTCGTGTCAGATACTCTAATGCCACGTAAGATGGCCAGTGCAGTTATCTGGCATAAGCTTATTGCTTATTGACATCTGGATAGATTTGACACAACTTAAAAAGTTAGGGAAACAAATTGAAATAACTTTGAAATTAGGATTAATTTGATAATTAGTCTATAGTTAAGGATAGAATTGATAAGGTGAGTTTTAATTTTTTTGCTATGTCAACCACTCTTATGACATGTTAGATTGCCAAGTCATCTCTATCACAAGCTCGATGTCGTTTGGATGGATTTGGAATAACTTTCAAAGTTGGAGAAGCAAATTGATACAATTTTGAAATTAGGATTAGATTGATAATTGGCCTATAGGTCAAGATAGATTTGATTATTTTCTTATTTTTGTTATTAACACGAAGGTGATATGATATTTTTTAACAACTAGTATAAAATGATTAATTCCCAACAACCTGAGAGGAGAGAAAGAGGGTGGGGAGTTCAAACCCTGCTCTCCTCAATTAGATGTCCACACCTTTTATCACTAGGGCTACTCATGGAGGACAGAAGGTGATATAATTCAAACATTAATAGACTATATAGTAGAGATAGTTTCATTTTAAATCAGGTGAAAATTAATTGTATAAACCAACAACAGTAAGATTTAAACTCTATATCTCATGATGTATTTGAAAAGAGTTGAACATTAAATCTTTATCTTGTTGACAAATAACCTATTTTTTTCTTTGGTCTAAACCACCCGTATTTAAAATCTATTGGACTTTAACTAATTCAATTTGACCTAGGCATGACCACAAAAGTGATATAAATCTCTTAATAACTAATGTAACACAACTACATACACTAGTACCAATTAAAGTATTTTGAAATGAGTTAAATTATAACATTTTCTCAGCAACTGCGTAAAAATCTCCATAGCAAGGAAATGTTTTTAATAACTTTAATTTGGTGGACCAATTTGTCACTGAATACAAAATCATTGCAGAACTAAAATAGAGATTTGTGGTATATAAATGCCATATATATTCAATGTCAAATTAAAAAATTTAATTGTTTTCTTTATTAATCATGTTAGAAGTTGACATTAGTGGGCTGCTACTCTCAGAATTTTGGACTCTCCCTTAGTCGCCTATTTACCCAGTCAAGTTTTGACCAACATGCTCACTATTATGATCTGCCTGGAGTACCTACTCATTGACAGCATCTGGTGTTGCACTGGCTGCATTTGGTGCATCTGCATTGCACACAGTATAATGCAACTTCCCACATTCATTTGACCGTCATGGATTATTATTCATTTTTGGGTCTTTGCTTGCTGAATCCTCTCAACAACATGAGTAGTTCACTCCTTAATGAAGCATCAGAATCAGAGGCCATCAGGATGTTTTCCTGTAAGAACAATGCAGTATATGATATGATACCTGTAGCTGAAATTCCACCAGCAATCACGAATAGCCCCCAGAAGTTGTCAAGATCAATAATACCAGAAGCAATTCAGCTGCTCCAATCTAGGCACTTGCTCAATTCTCCGAACCATGCACCTGCAATTCTTAGCATTTTATTGCCCTGTAACACTTTCATATTCGTCCTTGACACATCACATGCTAGAAGAGAACCTTTAGGAAAGACATGAAAAGTTGAGCCTGGCCTAAATACTATTACTGGCCATTGAATTAAAACAGAATAAAAGAAAAGGGTACTTACAAAGCCAATTCCACCAGTTTTAAACTGTCGGGAGTTTCGACCTATCATTTTCAAACCAGGATATAGTCAGAACAATATTGCGCTAAAATAAACTTTATGTAAGGCGATGTATCAAAAGTAGCAGCAAGAGCAGAGCTTTTTCCAGTTTTACAACTGACAAATATGTTTTGACACTGCGGCCCATTTGAAAAGATTCATACACAAATGAAAACATCCAAAATAGGCAAAAAAATAAAAATAAATAATAATAATAATAATAAAATAAAAAAATAAAAAGCTTTGATTGGCATGAAAATAAGAAGTATTGCGATCTCTAAGGTTTCACCCAGTCACAATAAGCTTTTTGCCTCCAAAATAATTCTTTTTGGAGTAGGACACTGTTGTATTCATCAACTAGTCTCTTTCAAGCTTTTTTAATCCATTCGTTTTATCTGCTAATGCTTTATTTTTATTTCTATGTTTTTTTTGAGAAAAAGGTAATAAAAGAAAAAGAATTACGAGTTCTTTCTTGTATAGTATTTAAGAACTCCACTCAAGTGATATTATTTTATCATCATTAACAATTAATTATTAAATAGCAACTACATTATAATTCATTGCTTTCATCAATACATGTGAAGATTAATGACATTGATTTATCAGTATATTTCAATAATTGTTTTTGTTGGTAAATGTGTTTCGTGATTATAAGGGTCCGAAAGCTCCATAATTGGCAGATAGTCATATGGGATTGCTAGTCCATTTGTAAGATTGTAATCAGCATCAGAGGAAGGTGACTTTCTGACATTTGCTCTGTAGTGATATTTGCATTCATTGAATCCAAAGATGGAGGAAAATTGAATCCATTTCCATCATCATTTACTACATCTTTCTTGAAAGTATGGGGTCTGAAATCTTTTTCTTTGAAAATTCTGAGCAAATCAAGAATCCTTCCATTCCATGTTGAAACTGCAGAATCAGAAAAAAGCGTAAAAACTTCCCTATTCTGATGTATAACATGCAGGATCAGCTCAAGGGTATTGGTGGCCGTAGGCAATTTTTTTTTTTATTTCTTAAGATTTTAAATCATCAATTAATTATTATTTAGTAGATATTGATTATTTTATGCTATTAAAATTAAATAAATTAAAAAACAATTTGATAATAGCACCAATATTGAATCTGTAAAATTTTAAAATTTTAATTTATTATATTGAAAGTATGAGGCAATTAATTAAATTTTGATGAAAGAGGGTGAATATATAAATTTAAAGAATTATAATAAAATTTATTTGGTTAAAAAGAGATAGTGGTCTCTTATAGTCCATTTCCCCTCTAGTTTCCACCTTGATTAGCACATAATAAAATTTTAAAAATCTTTAAATCTATAAATAAAAATAAAATTTTCTAGCAAATAATTTAATTGAAAAAGAACAAAACACAACATAAAAAAAGAGATGAATAAGTTAAACTATAAAATTTTTTATATTTATTTCTATACCATTAAATAAAATTTATTTTACATTTTTAACAGTAATTTTTTAAAACATAAATTTTATTTTGTAAATAAAATAGAATAACTATTTCTAAGAAAAAAATATAATAAAAAAATTATTTAAAATATTTTTTTGGACTAAATGTATATGTTTAAGACCCCATATCTGGGGCTTTAGTTTTGAAGGGGCCCTAGGCATAGGCCTTAGTAGCCTATGCCTAATGCCGGCCTTGTAAACATGGCAATGTATATGATTAGAGCGATAACTGGAACTATTCCAACAATGAAGAATAGCCCCCAGAAACCACTTTAGACCAAGCGAATTAGAAGGAATTGATTTGCTGCGATCTGGGCAAAGTGTCTGAGGGCCAAACCATTTTCTATTTATTTCCTTGATTTTATCTCCTTCTGTCACTTTCAGAATAGCCCTAGACATATTAGGTGCTAGAGGAGAACCTTTAGAAAATGCCTGAATGTTACAAAACCAAAAAAATCATGAACCCCAATTGAGCTCAATCAAAAAGAACTCAGATGAGCAAGTTAGCAATAACTAGATACCAAAGATAATATAGAGAGGGAACTTACAAAATCAATACCATCAGTGTTAAATTCTTCAATGTTGTGATATGTTTTTCTATTGAGAAGTTTTCAACATGGAAGTGGGTTCAACCAAGGTATACTTGGAGCAATTCTGTGCAAGAAAAGCAACCCCTCCATTACTACTTCCTTTGGACATAAGCTTTTCACATTCCTAACAGATTTGTATGATACTAACTTGGATTTATCAAAACCCATGCTTGTGAATGTTGCTTGAATAAAAAAACCTTGTTGGTAGCCTATACGTTCTCCCTTTTAATGAGCTCATCTCTGCTGGTAACACTTAGTTGGAGCTGTTGAACTGTTAAGAAGCTAGATAAACTTGCAGTGTAGCTTTGAGTGACAATTAGTCCAACAAAGCACCATATGATCACTACAATTCTTGCCAAATTGCTCATAACTCTCTCCCCTGTAATTTAAAAAATAATTACATATACATGATTGTATACATTGATAGTAGCTGAAAAGTTTTTAAGGGAGATAAATTACTATGAGCAAAAACCATGGTTGAAAAGGAAAACCAAAAGCAGGTGCCAACTTGTTGTGAAGAAGTTCCATGAAATTCTGTATTGATCCTGTGTTCAAGAACCCAAATAACCAATCCAATAAAGAAAAAGAAACACAAGCATGTTACCCAAAGATCCCATGTTAATGGCTTTAAGAATGCCTAAGCTTTTGTCTTATTATCATTTGTGATTGGCATAATCATGGTTACTTGCCCTGATTCCATATATGGCAAAGTAAAGTCCACATGATATATCCCCAACCGTAGCATCGTACTCTTATTGACAACATCGTATAGAATAATGACCATTAAACTTATTTTTTCCTCCTAGAAATATGACAGATGCATAATTGAAACTAGTGTTTCACCCTATGGCACGCTTGTTCCATCAAATTGTTATAACTTCCATTACTTTTGCCATAAGGATTGGTGAAGGGAATGTACTCATAAGTCATAGCATATGGCAGTTCTGCTACTATAGCGTCAAAAAGATCTATGCATTATCGTTCAATTTTTGATACATTCATGACAGGATCTTGTGTAACATTTAGAAATTGAGTTAAGCCTTCTTATATTGGCACTCTAATTCACAATTTGTTTCCGTTGGTTGGTATTTCCCAGCCTTTGGGAACTGAAGTTTTATCTCCTGGCCATATAACAATGGAGACACTAGTGCTAGAAGGAGGATTATGATGTTGCGTAGTTGATGGCTTCAATCTTTTGAAAAGCCCTGTTTTAGGTGCCCAAAATCCTACCCTTCTTGCTCCATCGCCATTCACATTAACAATTTGAAATACCAATGACTATCTGCCCATCAACGAAGTGATAATTTCCTGTAATGCTTTAACGTTGGTGTTTAATATAGCTTGTTAAAGGTTTGGACTGATTTTAGTATTCCAAATCTTTCAAGATCAGTTGAAATAGCTCTATAAAACTTTAACTTATGGAAGCCAAGAGTTTTAGTCCTTGCTGCGACTTTATCAATTGCCACTGCCAATGCAATAGTAGCATTATATGCCCATAATCCTTAAATGTTGAGTTTAGTATAACTTATGTCATGATGACTATGATCAAATTTATTTTTCCAATGAGCCAAAAAATTCTCTATCCTTTTAGTTATCGGAACCTAAGGTTTTGTAGAGTTAAAGTCTATAAAATAATAAAATAACACGTAATAAAATAGGACAATAAATAATGAATAAGAAAATATTTTTACTAAAAATATTTCACTATTACAAATAAAAAAAATTTCACTCGAATACTTTTGGAATAACACTCGCATTGCTATCCAACACTTACAACACACACACACACTCACTTTCTTCACTCACCACACACACTCATTTGATTTACTCTCACTTCATTTGTACCACTCACTATTGCACACACACTTATAAATGAACCCCACACTACACTCACTATCTCTTATTTGCTCTCACTTAATTTGATCTTGTGGCTTGTCCCCTCCTTGTAAATGGCCATATGGATGTATGGCTTTATATAGCCATGAAGTACTTAATTTGTCAACTAAATTGGCTTGAAATTCAATTAAAGACAAAGGAAAAAATCAACCAAGCTTTGGCAAATTTTTAGCGTGGAATTCGGTGTTGAATTTTTTTTTACCATCTTTCCTCCTTTTTATTGATAAAAAAACTTCTAGATGATATTAATAATGATTTCAACACTCCCCCTCATTATTAATATCCCTAATCTATTTTCTTGAAGTCACACTGAGTTCTTTTCAAAATTTTTCTAATTTTTCATTGGTAAGACCTTTAATGAAAATGTCTGCTAGTTTGTTCTTTGTTTTCACTTGAATCATCTTGATCTCCCCTGTTAGATATTTTTCATGAATAAAATGATATTGGAACTCCACATGCTTTGTTCTACCATAAAACACTAAGTTCTTAACTAAACAAATAGATTATTAATTATCATAGTATATCGATATCAGATAATTCAATGGCTTGTGTAAATTCTCTAACAATTATACTAACCATGTTCTTTCTTGAGCTACCATCATTGCTATATGATACTTAGCCTCTATTATTAAGAGTGACACTATTGGTTGTCTATTGCTGCACTAGAACCCAAGCTAAAAACACAACCAATGGTTAATCTCAGCATATCATAGTCACTGGCATAATCAACATTGCAATATCCTTCCAACCGAGATTAAATGTTCCTTTAATGTACCTCAAAATTCTCCAAACAACTTCCAAGTGTGGCCTTTTCAAACTTTGCATGAACTGGCTGACTACTCCAACTACAAATGCAATATTTGGCCTTGTCAACGTCAGATAGATTAGACTACCAACTATCTATTGAAACATCACTGAATCTTCTAAATCTTTTCCTTTAGTAATGCTCAATTTGGAGTTCACCTCTACTGGAAGATTAAGATATTTGTAGTCAAGCATCCTATACTTTTGGAGAAGATTTCTTAAATATTTCTCTTGATATAGGAACAATCCTTCCTTTGTGCACTCTCCACTTTTAATCCAAGAAAGTGATTCAGCTCCCCAAGTTCTTTTAACTGAAATCGGATTGATAAATTTTTCTTGGTCTGGTGAATCACATTAACGTCATCTCCAATGATAATGAGATCATCAACATAAATAAGGATTATTGCTAGCTTTCCTTCTCAAGCTTTCATAAATAAACTCAAATCAACCGATGCAACTCCAAAACCATTATAGAAGAGAAACTCAACAATCTTATTATACTAAGCTCTAGGATCTTGCTTCAATTTTTATAGTGCCTTTTTCAATTTACAAACGTACTTAGGATTAAGCTTGTTTACAAATCCTTTAGGTTTCTCCATGTACACCTCTCGATCTAATTCTCCATTTAGAAAAGCATTTTTAACATCCATATACTACAAGTTCTAAGATTTGTTTACTGCAAGTGCTAGTAAAACATAAATAATTTCAATTTTAGCCATTGGACTAAATGTCTCATCATAGTCTAGTCTATATTTCTGTTAGAATCCTCATTCTACTGCACAAGCTTTATATCTCTTAATTATGCCATTTGGATGGGTATTAGTCTTGTACACCCATTTGAATGAAATGGGCTTCACATATTTATGTTTTGGCACAGTCCCAAGTTTAATTTTTAGTAAGAGCTTTGATCTCCTCTTCTGTGGATTTTCTCCATTCAGCTTTCTATGATACCTCCACAAAGGATATTGGTTCTTTTTCTTCTTCCAATACTACAACATTAGTATATTTAGGATTTTTCATTTTCACCCTAGTTGATCTTCCTAATTGTGTTAGTGATGTTTTAGGTTATTCTTCTCGCATCTACACTACTAGTTGATTATCAACATCTATTTTTGGATACACACCAGTCTTCCATGGCCTTTTTTAAGGTTAAGGTTAATATTACGTGAGGAGCTCTAGACTTTGTTGAACTTCTGTTAACTGCTCCTCACACTTTTCGTGCAATTGTTCTACTTTATTGGTGTGAGGAAGTGCAACATACTCTGGTGTCCACCATGATGATGTCTTATTAAATACAACATTTTATGAGGCATAACATTTGCCAGTTGTAGGATCACAACATCTACATCCTTTTTTGTGCTCATCATAGCCTATAAAGATGCATCTGATTTCCTTTTTGTTGAACTTGCTACGTAGATTATTAGGTACAAATACAAAGCAAACATAACCAAAAAATTTAAAGTGGGTCACTATGGGTTTCATGCTCCATAATTCTTAAATGGAGACATAAATCTCATCTTTGATTGAGGAAGTTTATTAGTTATGTGATATTCTGTTCTTATGCACTCGACCTAAAATCTCCTAGGAACATTCTTGGCATATAACATGCTTCTGCATATTTCTATAAAATGCTTATTCTTTCTTTCTACAACACCATTTTGGTGTGGCAAGTTTGGATAAGTAAATTTTCACTTAATCTTGCACTATATAAGATAACTTGAGAACTCATCAAAGATGTATTCTCCATTATTATTGGTATTCTTTGAACTTTACTAGAGTTTTAGATTTTTCTTTTATAAAATAGACCCATATATACCCTGAATAATCATAAATAAATGTCACCATATAGCATACCATTGATTAATGATTACTTCACTTTGCTAAATACATTAGAGTATATCAACTCTAGTGACTATTTAGTTTTAAATGATGACTCCTCATATGGAAGTTGGTGTGCCTTTCCATATTGACATCCAGAACAAACTACATCAGTATGAACACTAAGATTAAGTAGCCTTTTTAATAAGGACTAGCTCATCATCATCATCTTCAACTTATAATGGTTGACATGTTCCAACCGTGCATGCCATAAGTCAATTGTATCATCGCCTTTTTTCTTGTCCATATAAGCATCTTCTGCTATTAAGATGTACATGGAATCCACCTTCTGTCCTCCATTATTGGTGAGTCAACTATTTTAACTTGTTGATAAAGCTTGACATCTTTAGGGTTGAACACAATAAAGTTGCCATAATCAGTCAAATCTAGAATTGATGGAAGATTCTTCTTCATTTCTATACTCTATACACATCCTCCAACTATACTTGTTGTTGATTTGAACAAGAAGTGGTCATTGCATTGCCAATGTGAGTGATTGGTATTTGCGAGTTATTTGTAGTTACCATAACTTTCTTGCCTTTATACTTTAAAGCATTATAGAGCTTGCTTCTATCTCCTGTTATGTGGCTGGAATAACCAAAATCAAAGATCCAACACTTCTTAAAATTAAATCTATAAAAACTAGAAGCATTGGATGCCTACTCCTTTTATTCTTCTATTGTGGTAGCCATAAAACTAGGGACTTCCATAATCTTTGAATTGGAACACTCTTTCACTTGCATTGTTTCTAAAAAAAATGCTTCTACATCCCTTTCTTGTTCATCCTTGTGGTAATTGCTAGTTATTACTACATTATTTTGAACAGTTTTCTTCTTAGACTAGCAATCTCTAGTGTAGTGTCCTTTCTTGACGTAGTTAAAACATCATCATTCTAATATCTAAAATTTTTAGATTGTTGATTGTTGTACTACTACTTATGTTGAGCCCCCTTCAGTTGGACATTACTTCATGTCTTCCCTTTATTCCAACCACAATTTTGATTCTTCTTTTTATTGGTGAAGAGTGCCACCTCTCTAGTATTCAAGGATACTTTAGCCATTTATTTTACTAAAGTTTCTTGACTTACCAACAAGTTCTCTAACTCTTTGATTGAAGGTTATATGGGCTAACCTTGAACTATAGTCATAAAACTGTGGTAATGAGGTTGTAGTCCATGAATGATGATTCTCCTCATTCTGTTGTTGGCTATTCTAAATGCCTTATGCAACTCAGCAATTTCTCGGTATAAGGACTTCACCTTAGTAAAATATTGACTAATTGTCATATCCTTTTGTGAGGTAGACATTAGTTTATTTTTCAACAATTAAAGTCTAACATTATTCCTTTTTTAGAATCATAGAGCAAGAAAATCTAAGCTTCCTTTGGTGTGGTAACATCTATTATGTATTCCATCATCTCCTCTTTAATAATTATTTTGATGGTGAACATGGCTTTCTCAACATTAATTCTCCATTTTCTGAGTTTGCCATGATCATCATCTATTGGCTTGATGTAGTCTTGGCTATAACCTCCTAGAGGCCTTGACCTTGCATGTATGACTCAATGTAAGTCCTACACATGCTATAATTATTATTATTTAAGTTTTTTAACAACTTTGACATTACTTGATTCTAATATAGTGACTTGGATTTAGCAGCCTTGCATTTCACTAACTAGGCATGGTTTTGAACCAATGAGCTTCACAGTTCCAAATTATGCATGTGCAAAATATCCCCCTTGCCATAAATTAAAAAACTCAAAAAATCTTTTTTGATGTGGAGGATCAGTCAAAACTGCAACCACATAACATACTCAGAAATTCAAGAGAAATTACAACCATGGCTATGATACTACTTTATAGAGTCCAAGTGTCTAAAATACTAAAATAGCATGTGAAAACATAGGACAATAAATAGTGAATAAAAAAATATTTTTACTAAAAATATTTCAATATTACAAATAAAAAAATTTCATTTGAATACTTTTGGAATAGCACTCACACTATTATCCACCACTCACAACACAAACACTCTCACTTTCTCCACTCACCACACACACTCAATTTACCCTCACTTTATTTGTACCACTCATAATTGTTCACAAACTCATAAATGATCCCCATACTACACTCATTGCTACTTATTTGCTCTTACTAAATTTGTGCTTATGGCTTATCCCCTCCTTATAAATGGCCATCCAAATGCATGGCTTTATATGGCCATGAATTTGCTTAATTTGTTAATTAAATTGGCTTGAAAATCAATTAAAGATAAAGGAAAAAATTAACTAAGCTTTGGTAATTTTGCAGCACTGAATTTGGTGCTTAATGTTTTTTTACCATCTTTCCTCTTTTCTTTATTGATAAAAACTTCTAGATGATATTAATAATGATTTTAATAAGTTTAACACCCAAGACTCCTGTATTGACTCAACATCAGGATAGTCAATTGAATTTAAGAAATCTGTCATGCCATATGTCATTATCCAGACATAACCTCTAATAATCACTTTGATCTTTTGTTATATAAAATAGCATAAGATGCATATGAAACATGAAGACTTAAGTCTCCATTGATGTCAATATACATAGTTCTTCAAGAATTTGATCATATGTAGCTTTGGGAGAAATAACGCTCTAGTAAGGTACACGGGCATCAACTGCTTACAAGGCATCAGTCAAATAAGGTATGATTCCAACCCCAAATTCATCGTCTACATAGATAGACACTGCTTCTTTCCATCTAAATGCTTGAATTATAGAACTTATGCCCTTGACTTGACATGAATCACTTCGTGTATTTTGAAAGAAGTATGGACTCTTGATGGAAGCTAGACAAGGACTTGTTACTGGAAATGATATGATGGGTACTTGGGCTTTTTCTCTAAAACTAATAACAAATTTTTCCAACATTGATTGTAATATCCCGAGTTTTTAAATATTTTAATACTGCATCGGGATATGCAGTGTTAATAATTTTGTATATAATTATGATATATTTATGAATTGATATGTATTTAAAACTTATTTTTTTATTGTATATTATTTTAAGTGCTTTACGTAAAATTTTCCCGAGAATACTATTTTCGGGGAAATTTTTACGTAAATTATTTATTACTAATTATATTAAATAGATTTCCGGACTTGCATGAACTCATATATATTTTTGAAGCACTAAATAATGTATATATGTGTACTTATTTATTTAATTAGGGTTTAATTAATTACCCTAATATTTTATTATTTATTAATTAGTTTTAATATTATTTAATTATTTTTAAGTCTATTAAATTTTAAAATATTAAATTATATGTGTGTGGTGTATATTTAATGTGTGTAATTTTATATTATTTTAATATATAGTGTAAAGTATATATATATATACATATTATTGTCAAAATTAAAAATTTATTACAAAATTACCATTTCTGCCCCTCCCTCCTTCTTCTTCTCTCCCGCCGCCCTACCCTCACTGTGCCTCCCGTTCCACCACGCCGGACCACCCTTCGCTGCCATCAGCTATCGCCAACCTCCTCCCCCTTCCTTCCTCTTCCTCTCCGACGTGACCAGGCCGCCGGAAGCCTGTTGGAACGCCCAAAATTCGCGGTGGCAACAAGTGGAGCTCTTCTCCGTCGATCAAGATTTCGGCCACCATTTTTGACACCGCCAGTCTTCATCGACTCCTTGAGCTCTGGTGGTCCCTATTCTAAGCTCCTTTTGGCCTGAAAACAAGTGGTTGATGAGGTTTGAGCTAAATCTTCAATTCGGCCATTTTAGCTTCTTGATTTTTTTGAACTTATAATTGATTGATTCATGAAAATTCCCTTAACAAATGTTGATCCTAGTAGCTTAATCTACATGTGTGATTTTTTGTAGAATTTTTGGAGATTATTTCGATTTTTGGGTATTTTTGAATATTTTATTATTATTTTCTAATTTTTGAAAATTAATTAAATTAATTATGAAATTGTGTTTTATGAGAATTATAGGTGTTGAAATGAATTATAGAAATTTACTTGGAATTTTTATGAATTTCTATGTATTTATTTTGAATTTAATTAGGTTTCTGTAATTTTGGAAAATTAGGTTAATTGTGTTTTTAATTGAAATTAAATAGTTAATTGAGTTTAATTATTTATATTATTGATAAATATTTTGATAAAATTAATTTTTTGCAATTATATTATTTTTAGTGAATTTTTGGAGTAATTTTAGTATATATATATATATATATATATATATATATATATATATATATATATATATAGGTATTTTGGTAATTTTACCCTAAATTGACTAAAAATATAATTAAATTGGTTTTAATAGTTATTTAAGTTATAAAAATGATTTCTACAAATTATTTAGTATTTTTAATTAATTAAAACTAATTTTCGTGAATTATTTTCAATTATATATATAATATATGATTTTTCTAAATAAATGAGTTTTATCAGTTTTTACAGTGTTTTAGGGTTAATTACATAATTTTTACTTATAAAATGTATTTCTGTGATATAAGGGTATTTTTGGTATTTTCATAATTGTTCTGTGATTGTGGACCCCGATCGGTAGACTGTAGTTTAGAGTTCGACCGAGGGGTTGTGGTTGTGTTTCTGTGTCTATTCTTCGAAGTGTGTTTCTTTGCAGGGCCGGCTCTACTCTATGAGTAGAGAGATGTCCGTTTTACAGGGGAGGTTCCGTCGAATTTTTGATAGAATTCTCGTAAAACGTGATGTCTGGTCGAACCCTAATTTTGATTCTGTATGCAATATTCTAGATCGAGTTTCTAGGATTTTCCATTAGGTTTATTCTGATGTCTGTTATTTTTATTTGTTTAGTTGTGCCGAGACCGAGGCCTAGTGGACCAGGCTCGTCGAACCCATCTCGAGGAACGCACTAAGTGTGAGTTACTATTCTATATATATGTGCTTAAGGTGCATGATTTAGAAATGTATGTTTTATTTGGATTAAATATGCATAAATAATTTAATCAGCACTTAAGTTTATTTTTAGTTTATTTTTTATATATTTCGAATTATATGCATGCTTTATTAGACATTTATGTTCAAAATGTTTTTAAATATATATTTAGTTTATTTTACGATTTAATTGGATTTATTTGACGTATATATACTCAAAATATACCTGGTTTACTTTTGGTATATTTTAGTATATATATGGTTTATGTTACTTTTTTTATTACAATTCATGCATCATTTATTTTTATGAATGCATGTTTTATATTTCAATGAAGGATATCAATAGAACGTGCTACCTAGTGGGCAGCACTAGGACCGAGTACGTACCAGTACGCTAATAGCATTTAGGCTATATTACTAACCATTTGTGGATATTGATTGGATTTGATTATTTGATGTGTGAGATATGATTTGGGAGTGTGATTGCTGAAGCTCGATTGACCAAGTGTCTCAGGGCCAATCACACTGACAGTCAAACTGCTGGAGTTCAGTTGACTTAGTGTCTTGGGGCCAGTCTACTGTCCAAATGGATCAAGTGATTATATTTAGAATAAGTGAGCCTGTATGGCTGGAGTGTTGTCTAACACTATTTTGAGGTTGCGATATTCTAGGGTTCTATTTGATCCTTCATAAACGATGATTTTCAATAAAATATGTAAAATGATTTTATTGCATTTGTGTGTAGTTGCTTGTATACATACATATTATATATACTTTTGATTATGTGCATTGGCATTTAGTATGCATGTATATATATTATATTAATTCACTCAGTGAGGTCTGACTCCCCTCTATTGACCATTTTTCAGGAGAGTCTTCGTCTTCAGACCTAAGTAGCAAGCCTGTACGCCGGATTTCTTCCGCTCCAGCTTCTTTATGTAAACTGCTCACTTGAGTTTTATTTTTATAATCTAGACACTGCAGTAGTTGTAATAAATATTGGGTTTTATGTATTATATCTGTGAGAGATATGTACTTTGAATATTTGAACTAAAACTTGTATCAAATGATTTATCTATATATGAGATATGGATTATTATTTTGATATTTATGATTTTATTTCCACTGCATTAAAAGTTGTTGTTATTACTATTGCATGTTTTATTTTATTTTTAGGCTTGTTACGGGTTCCGGATTCGAAAGAATTCCCGTTCCCTAGCGCCGGTCATGGCCCATGTTTTGGGTCGTGACAAAGTTAGTATCAGAGTGGAGTTTGGTGTCAGGGCTTAGTTGTGTGAGTCGTGGCCCTAGTTTTTGAGTTATGTTTTCTGTTAAACTACTGTAGTGAATTAGGTTCGAGTATGTCTTAATGAGTATTCCTTGCTTTAGTTTTCTACATTATTCCTCCGTTGTCTATTTTGTCTGAATTGTTCTATTGTCTTTTCAGAATGAGGAGGCGAGCACGTGTCGTTCCACCAGTCATTAAGGTCGAGGATGACGAGTCTTTTCAGGATGAGGTTTTACCTCCTGAGCAGCCAGTTAGACGTAGAGGTCGTGGCAGAGGTAAACCTTGAGGAGCAGCAGGTCGCTGTAGGCAGAGAGAGTTACATGATGAGGAGCCTGTTGAGCCTAAATTTGATGTTCCTGTACCTCTAGTTGTTCAGCCTGTTCAGCCTGCCTATCAGTAGGGTATGTCTGACCCTGAGGCAGCTCTATTCTATGCCCGAGTTGGCAGGATTGTGTTTGATGGGACTTCTGATTCGCTAGACTTTCTGCATGCGATCGAGACTCGGACTGGGACTGCTCATACCGAGTACTAGCGGATCATGATCATTGAGTTGTCTATTGAGGGACCAGCCCTAGATTGGTTTATTCAGATGATTCAGCCTTACATGATGATGATGACCTGGGCTCAGTTCAGAGAGCGATTTATGAGGAGATTTTGTCCAGAGCCTCTCCATATGAGCTATCATCTCTGGTTGACCAGCATTTCTCGTGGTGATCGATCAATAGAGGAGTACACCCGAGAGTTTCTCCGGCTGGGTAGATATGCAGAGGATCTGATGGGAGACCAGTATTTTGCAGTCACTACCTATGTCACTGGTTTGGGTTCAACATTTGCTGGTATGCCTACAGTAGGCCTTACTCTAGAGTCTGTGATTGAGTTGGCCAAGGAGATTGAGCTTAGGCTAGTTAGGCAGGGAGCGATGCCTGATTACTACCAGTTGGGAGTTCAGTCAAGTGGATTACAGACTACACCGTACTCTAGTTTTTATATTGGATCGAGTAGTCAGCAGTGAGGTCTGAGTCAGCAGAGTCAGAGGCAACAGTAGTGAGTGCATCGGAGCAATAGACATGGCCGTGGTGGTCAGCGTCGACCATTCAGATTTGGGTCAGGTGCTTCAAGCAGCAGCAGTGGTTGCAGTTATGGATCAGCTGCCAGTGTTTGCCAGACCTATGGTAGAGTCCATCAGGGACCATGTTATCTGACACCATTGACATGCTTCAGATGCGGGTAGACAGGACATTTTGCCAGATCATGTCTTTACTCCGGGTATCAGCAGCCGCAGATTCCATGATTCCCACAACAATCAATTGCTAGTGCTGTACCAGTGCCATTTCAGTTACCTCCAGCCCAGCATCAGAGTTCCACTCAGCTTGTTCCACAGCAGAGTCGTGGTAGAGGTACTAGAGGAGGTGCCGGAGGTATTGGCTAGGCTTCTACCAGTCAGCAGGGAGGTCGAGGACAGGCCAGAGTTTTTCATCTCACTCAACAGGATGCTCAGGCATCCAATACAGTCGTGGCAGGTATTGTTTCTGTCTGTTACTTGGATGCATGGGTTTTGTTTGATCCGGGTGCCACACATTCGTTTGTTTCTCCTATTTTTGTTTCTAAGTCTTGTTGGCAAGCTTCAAGGATGGCTTTTCCTTTGTTTGTTGCCACTCCTCTGAGCGATTCCTTGGACACCGATATTGTTCTTTCTAGTTGTCCAGTTCTCGTGGAAGATAGAGAATTACCCATTGATTTGATCCTGTTGGATGTGATGGAGTTTGATGTTATTCTGGGAATGGACTGGTTATCTTAGCACTATGTCATGGTAGATTGTAGGAGTAAAGAGGTGACATTCAGAATTCCTAATAAAGAAGAGTTTAAGTTTATGGGTGATAGGAGTTCCGCACCTTAGAATCTTATTTCTACTATTACAGCTAGGAAGTTATTGAGGAAAGGATGTCAGAGACATTTGGCATTAGTCAGGGATACTTCAGTAGAGAAGTTGTCACTCACATATGTTCCTATTGCTTATGAGTTTCCTGATGTTTTTCCTGAGGAGTTGCCAGGTTTACCACCTCATAGAGAGATTGAGTTTTGTATAGATGTAGTTCCAGGTACTACTCCTATATCTATGCCACCCTACAGAATGGCTGCTGCAGAGTTGAAAGAGTTGAAGGAGCAATTGCAAGAGTTATTGGATAAAGGTTTTATCAGACCCAGTGTTTCTCCTTGGGGTGCACCAGTCCTGTTTGTGAAGAAGAAGGATGGTACCCTGAGACTGTGCATTGACTACAAAGAACTGAATAAGGTGACAATGAAGAATAAGTATCCTCTGCTGAGGATAGATGACTTGTTTGATCAGCTACAGGGTGCACAGTTCTTTTCCAAGATTGACTTGAGGTCGGGTTATCATCAGCTGCGGATTAGTGAAGCTGATATTCCTAAAACAACATTCCGCACACGATGTGGCCATTATGAGTTTCTGGTGATGTCTTTTGGTTTGACTAATGCACCAGCAACTTTTATGGACCTAATGAACAGGGTATTCAGACCATATGTGGATCAATTTGTGGTAGTCTTCATCGATGATATACTGGTATATTCGAGGAATATGGAGGAGCATGTATATCACTTGAGGATTGTACTATAGACACTGAGAGATCATCAGCTTTATGCTAAATTTTTGAAGTGTGATTTCTGGATAGAGAGTGTTTCTTTTTTGTGGACACGTGGTGTCTAAAGAAGGTATCTAGGTTGATCCATAAAAGATTAAAGTAGTGTCTGAGTGGCCTAGATCAACTTATGTTACTGAGATTCAAAGTTTTTTAGGTTTAGCTAGGTATTCTAGGCGGTTTGTGCAGGATTTTTCTAGAATTACAGCCCCTATGACTCGCTTGACTCAGAAGAATGTTAGATTCTAGTGGTCAGAAGCTTGTGAGAATAGCTTCCAGTTATTGAAGGAGAAATTGACCACAGCCCCAGTGTTAGCTTTGCCTAATAGTGTGGACAAGTTCACAGTTTATTGTGATGCCTCTAGAGTTGGCCTTGGTTGTGTGTTGATGCAGAATGGTAGGGTGATAGCCTATGCTTCAATGCAGTTGAAGAAGCATGAGCAGAACTATCCTACACATGACCTCTAAATGGCTGTAGTGATCTTTGCTCTGAAGATCTAGAGACATTATCTGTACGGGGTGACTTGTGAGATATTTACTGATCACAAGAGCCTTAAGTACATTTTCCAGCAGAGAGATCTGAATCTGAGGCAGAGGAGATGGTTGGAATTGTTAAAGGATTATGATTGTGAGATTTTATATCATCCGGGTAAAGCTAATGTGGTTGCAGATGCCTTGAGTAGATAGTCCTCAGGCAGTCTTGCTCACATTAGTGTTGAGATGAGACCATTGGTCCAGGAATTGCATCTGTTGGTGGATCAAGGTATGATGATGAAGATCAGTAGGTCAGGTGGATTGCTAGCTTAATTTAAAGTGTGATCTGTACTGAGGGATAGGATTAAAGCAGCTCAGAGCCGAGATCCTATTCTAGAAGAGCTTGCAGAGAATGTCAGAGCAGGGAAGTTCACTAATTTCACACTTGATGATGATGGTGTGTTGTGGATCGGTGGTAGATTGTGTGTTCCTGATGTGGTTGATTTGAGAGAAGAGATCCTAGAGGAAGCACATTCTACAGCCTATAGCGTACATCCGAGTGTCACTAAAATGTACCACAGTATCAGAGACTTATACTGGTAGGATGGATTGAAGAAGGATGTCGCTGATTATGTTGCTAAGTGTCTAACATGTCAGCAAGTGAAAGCTGAACATCAGAAGCCTTTTGGGAAGCTTTAGCCTCTTCCTATTCTTGAGTGGAAGTGGGAAAGGATAGCTATGGATTTTGTGGTAGGGTTGCCTCGCTCTAAGGATGGATACGATTCCATCTGGGTGATTGTAGACAGGTTGACGAAGTCTGCACATTTCTTACTTGTGAAAGCCACCTATTCTGTAGCTAGATTGGTGAAGCTATATGTGAAACATATCGTGTGCCTTCATGGAGTACCTTTGTCCATTGTGTCAGATAGAGGTTCAGTGTTTACCTCTCATTTTTGGCAAAAGTTGTAGGAAGCGATGGTCACTAGGTTGGACTTCAATACTGCTTTTCATCCTCAAACAGATGGTCAGTCTGAGAGGACGATCTAGACACTGGAAGATATGTTGAGGATGTGTGTCCTGGATTTAAGGGGTAGCTAGGATGATCATTTGCCACTCGTAGAGTTTGCATATAATAACAGCTACCATAGCAGTATTGGCATGACATCGTATGAGGCTTTGTATAGGAGAAAGTGTAGATCCCCTCTGAGTTGGGATGAGATTGGTGAGAGAACTTTGACTGGACCTGAGATGGTTCAGGATGCTGCAGAGAAAGTCACCATGATTAAGTGCAGATTAGAGACCGCAGTTAGTAGACAGAAGAGTTATGCGGATCCTAGGCGCAGAGATGTAGAGTTTCAGGTCAGAGATTTCATTTTTCTGAAGGTATCTCCGATGAAGGGTGTGATGAGATTTGGCAGGAAGGGTAAGTTAGCACCGAGATATATCAAACTGTTTGAGATTCTGGAGAGAGTTGGCACTGTTGCATATCAGTTGGATTTGCCTCCGAGTATGTCACAAGTGCATCCAGTATTTCATATCTTGATGTTGAGGAAGTATGTCTCAGACCCTTCACACGTGTTGTAGCCCGACAGTGTAGAAGTAAGTGAAGATTTGATGTTTGTGGAAGAACCTGTGGCGATTGTTGATTATCAAGTTCGACAGTTGCGATCGAAGTAGATTACAATGGTCAAGGTTCTGTGGCGTAGCAACAGAGTTGAGGAGCATACGTGGGAGACTGAAGCTAAGATGCGAGCTTCTTACCCATATCTCTTCCCTTCTTGATCTTGTGATCATTTTCTTTCTGGAATTCGGGGACGAATTCTTGTAAGGGGGGAAGACTGTAATATCCCTAGTTTTTAAATATTTTAATACTGCATCGGGATATGCAGTGTTAATAATTTTGTATATAATTATGATATTTTTACGAGTTGATATGTATTTAAAACTTATTTTCTTTATTGTATATTATTTTAAGTGCTTTACGTAAAATTTTCCCGAGAATACTATTTTCGGGGAAATTTTTACGTAAATTATTTATTACCAATTATATTAAATAGATTTCCGGACTTGCATGAACTCATATATATTTTTGAAGCACTAAATAATGTATATATGTGTACTTATTTGTTTAATTAGTTAATTACCCTAATATTTTACTATTTATTAATTAATTTTAATATTATTTAATTATTTTTAAGTCTATTAAATTTTAAAATATTAAATTATATGTGTGTGGTGTATATTTAATGTGTGTGATTTTATATTATTTTAATATATAGTGTAAAGTATATATATATACATATTATTGTCAAAATCAAAAATTTATTGCAAAATTACCATTTCAGCCCCTCCCTCATTCTTCTTCTCCCCCGACGCCCTACCCTCACTGCGCCTCGCATTCCACCACGTCGGACCGCCCTTTGCCGCCATCAGTTGCTGCCAACCTCCTCCCCCTTCCTTACTCTTCCTCTTCGACGTGACCAGGCCGCCGGAAGCCCGCTGGAATGCCTGAAATTCGTGGTGGCAGCAAGTGGAGCTCTTCGCCGTCGATCATGATTTCGGCCACCATTTTTGATACCGTCAGTCTTCATCGACCCCTTGAGCTCTGGTGGTCCCTATTCTAAGCTCCTTTTGGCCTGAAAACAAGTGGTTGATGAGGTTTGAGCTAAATCTTCAATTTGGCCATTTTAGCTTCTTGATTTTTTGAACTTAGAATTGATTGATTCATGAAAAGTCCCTTAACAAATGTTGATCCTAGTAGCTTAATCTACATGTGTGAATTTTTGTAGAATTTTTGGAGATTATTTTAATTTTTGGGTATTTTGAATATTTTATTATTATTTTCTAATTTTCAAAAATTAATTAAATTAATTATGAAGTTATGTTTTATGATAATTATAGGTGTTGAAATGAATTATATAAATTTATTTGGAATTTTTATGAATTTCTATGTATTTATTTTGAATTTAATTAGGTTTATGTAATTTTGGAAAATTAGGTTAATTGTGTTTTTAATTGAAATTAATTAGTTAATTGAGTTTAATTATTGATATTATTGATAAATATGTTGAGAAAATTAATTTTTTGCAATTCTATTATTTTTAGTGAATTTTTGGAGTAATTTTAGTATATATATATATATAGGTATTTTGGTAATTTTACCCTAAATTGACTAAAAATATAATTAAATTGGTTTTAATAGTTATTTAAGGTATAAAAATGATTTCTATAAATTATTTAGTATTTTTAATTAATTAAAACTATTTTTCGTGAATTATTTTCAATTATATATATAATATACAATTTTTCTAAATAAATGAGTTTTATCGGTTTTTACTGTATTTTAGGGTTAATTACGTAATTTCTACTTATAAAATATATTTCTGTGATATAATGGTATTTTTGGTATTTTCATAATTATTCTGTGAATCTGGACCCCGGTCGGTAGACTGTAGTTTGGAGTCCAACCGAGGGGTTGTGGTTGTGTTTCTGTGTCTCTTCTTCGAAGTGTGTTTCTTTGCAGGGCCGGCTCTACTCTATGAGTAGAGAGATGTCCACTTTACAGGGGAGGTTCTGTCAAATTTTTGGTAGCATTCTCGTAAAACGTGATATTTGATCGAACCCTAATTCTGATTCTGTATCCAATATTCTAGATCGAGTTTTTAGGATTTTCCATTTGATGTCTGTTGTTTTTTTTTTTAGTTGCGCCGAGACCGAGGCCTAGTGGACCAGGCCCGTCGGACCCATCTCGAGGAGCGCACTAAGTGTGAGTTACTATTATATATATATATGCTTAGGGTGCATGATTTAGAAATGATTATTTTATTTGGATTAAATATGCATAAATAATTTAATCAGCACTTAAGTTTATTTTTAGTTTATTTTTGATATATTTCGAATTATATGCATGCTTTATTAGACATTTTTGTTCAAAATGTTTTTAAATATATATTTAGTTTATTTTATGATTTAATTGGATTTATTTGACGTATATATACTCGAAATATACCTGGTTTACTTTTGGTATATTTTTAGTATATATATGGTTTATGTTGCTATTTTATTCAATTCATGCATCATTTATTTTTATGAATGTATGTTTTATATTTCAATGAAGGATATTAATAGAACGTGCTACCTAGTGGACAGCACTAGGACCGAGTACGTACCGGTACGCTGATAGCATTTAGGCTATATTACTAACCATTTGTGGATATTGATTGGATTTGATTATTTGATGTGTGAGATATGATTTGGGAGTGTGATTACTGAAGCTCGGTTGACCAAGTGTCTCAGGTCCAATCACACTGACAGTCAGACTACTGGAGCTCGGTTGACTTAGTGTCTCGGGGTCAGTCTACTGTCCAAATGGATCAAGTGATTATATTTGGAATAAGTGAGCCTGTATGGCTAGAGTGTTATCTAACACTATTTTGAGGTTGCGATATTCTAGGGTTCTATTTGATCCTTCATAAACGATGATTTTCAATAAAATATATAAAATGATTTTATTGCATTTGTGTGTAGTTGCTTGTATACATACATATTATATATACTTTTGATTGTGTGCATTGGCATTTAGTATGCATGTATATATATTATAGTAATTCACTCAGTGAGGTCTGACTCCCCTCTGTTGACCATTTTTCAAGAGAGTCTTCGTCTTCAGACCTCAGTAGTAGGCCTGTACGCCAGATTTCTTCCGCTCCAGCTTCTTTATGTAAACTGCTCACTTGAGTTTTATTTTTATAATCTAGACACTGCAGTAGTTGTAATAAATATTGGGTTTTATGTATTATATCTGTGAGAGATATGTACTTTGAATATTTGAACTGAAACTTGTATCAAAGGATTTATCTATATATGAGATATGGATTATTATTTTGATATTTATGATTTTATTTCCACTGCATTAAGAGTTGTTGTTATTACTATTGCATGTTTTATTTTATTTTTAGGTTTGCTACGGGTTTCGGATTCGAAAGAATTCCCGTTCCCTAGCGCCGGTCATGGCCCTTGTTTTGGGTCGTGATATTGATGTTGCTGGTACTATGATTGCTTTTACTTCAATACTTTGAATAAAGTCTAGAGCCATGCTTTGAATTAAATGAAAAAGTAATTCAAAATTAGAATTATTGATTTCTGATCATTTTGTGAAGTTCAATAGCTAGTGCTAATGATTTTATGTTTTAATCAATCCTTTAGTCTTATTTATTTATTTTGAGTTGTGAAATTCAAATAATGGTGATGGTTCTTGTTGTAATATCATATTGATGTGTGTAATATTTACATATTTTTTAGTTGAATTTTAAAAACTTTTGAATTAATAAATAATATTAATTGGGTAGATTTTAGGTTAATTAGGAAATACTTTTTGTTTAGACTTTTAATTTGGATTTTATTATTTTTGGTTTAGTTTTAGTCAAATTAGGAGTTTATGTAAGTACTTATTATTGTTTCCTTTTTTATAGGAAAGATTAAAAAGGAATTCCAAAAAGTCAAGGATTTGTATGACATGGGTGTTATTGTAAGCCATGACTACTTTTAGAACTGAAGGAACATTGGACACTAGCATGGCACAGGCATGCTTCAGCTCGTGTATCTTTCTGTCTGAATTGGAAAAGCTAAGCATAATCGTTTCAAGGCCATGCACACCAACTGGAAGTTTAATTCAGGGACGAGCACAACCATGCTAAAAAGCTTTACCATGACATAAGAAAAGGCATGGCCATGTCGAGGTCATGTCAGATTAAAAGAGATTTTTCCTAAGCAAAAAAGGAAGATGAATTTAAGGGTTAAGAGGTCTTAAATCAAGTTTTCCTATAAAAAGGATGTTAAGAAGTGTTTTAGGGATGGATTCTACATTCAAAGAGTAATCTTTGAAGTTGAAGATTGAAGAGGAGTCACGAGATTCAAGGAATTTATTTATGTTTTCTTCTTTATCATCTTTTATTCTTTCAATTATATTTATGATTATCACCACAATTATGTGTGGCTAAACTTCTTTTAGGGTTTAGGTTAGGAGTAGCTATTCCATGATATGGTTGAACATAAGTTTTATTAATTTAATGTTCAGTTAATTTTATGAGTTTCAGTTAATGTATGTTTTTATTCTTAGCCAGCTTGTTTGTATTTTTTTTGGTAGATTCACCAATGAAGGTTAGGAGAATTTATTAGCTTAAAAATCATAAGACTTAGACAACTCGACCATGAGAGTAGGCGAGCTCTTCAGGAATAAAATAATTATTAAAAAGCTTAATGAGTTAGGATTAATTTCTTAATCATGAGAGTAGGTTGAATCTTAATCTTGGCATGCCTAATTGAACTTGAGAGAGTCTTTAGGTATTTTAGAACAATTACCCTTAATTGAAATCAATGTTTTTCAATTAATTTGTGTTTATAATCAGATTGGAATATTGAAACTAAACCTGTGCTCTAAGCTTCTAATCATTTGATTTTAATTTAATTTACATTGCTTTATTTTATATTTTATTTGTTAAATCACTTTTATTCAATTTACAAGATAAGATCATAAGTAAAGATATTAGTAGTCAATATACAATCCTAGTGGCAATGATAACTCTCTATACTACAATCACGATCCATAGCTTGCGGGTTTTGAACACAATACACACCCATTCAAACAATAACTTTATTTGTTTCAGTTTTGTCTTTTGAATGTTTTTTAGCTTCCTATAAAAAAAAGGGCAAAAAATTTTTTTGTAGCCCATGACAAATCTATTCATACCATAGGCCACAACATAAATTTTTATCCTTTGGATAAATAAGTGAATGAGTAATTTTAATCCAGTGAGTAGCCATCCTCAAACAATATTTCTCGGATGCATCCTTTTCCTCAAAAATTATTATTTTAAAGGTGAATTACTATAATTATTTTGTATTTGTTATATTATATTACTTGATCTCTAACATTTAAAATTTATATTATCTCCACCTTTTATTTTGCAAAATTATACTATTTACCCATTCCATCAAATTTTCCATCATAATTACTGTTAATTAACATAACACTTATCGAGTAAATATTATTGCCCCATCTACTTGAATAAATTATACTATTTGCCCCCTTTATTTGAAAATATTATATTATTGGGCCTTAACATTTAGAATTTATATTGTTTGTTATTGTTGAGTGTAATTTTATACTTATTCTAGATTTGAATTTCAATGAATTATGAATAGCAACTGATAAAATTTGGGAAGAACTTGGGTGTAATTAGGCATTTTGTTTAAATTAGACATTCATTCTAGTTTCCTATTTAATCTTAGTTTATTTAAGAGTTTAATTTGATTTTAATGAGGATTACTCATGCTTTGCATAAAAGATTAATAAGGAAGCCTAGTTAATTAAGGAGAGTTGGACAAGACCTCGTTTAGAATCATTTGTGTCAAATTACTGATTAAAGAATATTCAAGAGTCATGGGATGGCTCATGGGCATGCCTCAAGTTGTGCTCCCGTCTGAGCAAATTGAAATAATTATGAAAGATCATCACCACTTCACTCATGACTGTAAACCAAGCGGTGATGAAAATTTCAAAATGTGTCACGATTGTGAGTAAGGCAGTGCTTAGTAGAAGAAGTTTCCTTTTTAGAGGAAATTGGGGAATTCAAGTCAAATTAGGTTTCCATTGAATTTGCAATATAATAGGGGGATAAAATGGGGTTTTTATTCATTCTTTATTAGGAAGAATCATTCTTATTTAGAGGAAACTTCCTTTTTGAGAATTCAAGTGCAAGTAGGTTTTTCATCAGATTTTTTTTATAAAAGGGGATACAAAGGAGCTATTGGGGCCAAGAAGGGGGGAACACCGTGTAATCACTCAATTTTAGGATAATAAAGTGTGGATGGAACAAAGGACTTTAATGATGAAAATGTTATAAATAGGTCTTCAATACTTGATGTTTGAAACCTCAAAAGTCTAAATGTGTCTCCAAAAGGAGTTTAATTGATTTTTTAAGGGCTTAATTGTAATGTTTGTTTCAGGACCTAATTAAAAAGTTTAAATTATTTTAAGGGGAATTTTGACTTGAATTCTGTAATTTTGATTAGAATTAGAAGTACATAATTCCGATCGAAATTACATAATTTTGGTCGATATTAGGCAAGTTTTGTTTGCTTTCTTATTTTATTTTATTTCAGTACATAATATTTGGATTCCTGAATTTTGATTAGTCAAATAATATTTATCTAAATTTTTAAGAAATTAAAGTCCTTTTAAAATCAAAACTCTGACAAAATTAACTCACAGTAGGATACATTTTTAGCTAGGGTTTTTTCCTATAAAAGGCCAACTTAAGCTTCTGAAGGGGGAGGGCACTTTTGGACCTGACTTTGGAAGCCCACTTTGGACTTCTCTGAGACTTTTCTTTTGTCATTCAGCAATACATCAAAATATTCTTTGTGATTTATTCATTTTGAAGCAAGGAGTAATATAATTTTGAGAAAGAAAATAACAAGTTTTTTAAAGACCTGCTAAAAAAACAATGGTGATTTTACTAGTTTGAGGGGCAATTCATACCATATTCATAATTATTATCTTCTTTCCTACCTTCTTTTATTTTTATTTTTTTATTATTTTGATTTTATTAAATTCCAATTTTATTTATTTCTTATTGTTATTTTATTTACTAACCATCGTTTACCCTTTAATGATGGTGATTATGGAGGGGAATACATGATGATCTTACTAAGTGAACAAAATCCATGAAGGTCCATAGAATGCCATGGATTGAACTTTGTAGCTAAATATAGTTTCTAGTTTTTTATTTAGTTATTTTTAATTTTTTTAATTTTTTTAATTTATTTTTGGGATTGTACTAATTTTTCCTCTTTTTATTATTTTTAGTAGATCATTGTAATAGCCCCAATATTGGGGATAATGAAATCATGTGGTGTGATTGTGTGTTTTATTTTAATTAATTGGTTAGTAAAATTAGGGCGTCAATTGGATAACTGTAGTTGGCGGGGTTAGTGCGCACCCAAGATTTTAACAACCGCGATACTGTTTGGGCTTAGGGCCCTAGGGAATACACTACTATGTCACAAAGATATAGCATGGAGATGAGTAGTTATCACCCATAGTAATAACTAGGACAAATTAAAAGGTGGTACTCGATTCTCTAAAAGAAAGCTAGCACCACAACTAGGAGATTATGGGAACGAAATACTAACTTCTTTCAATCTTGTGTTCATTTAGATTTATTTTATGAAATACTATTTTATTCTCTAATTATATGCAATTTTATTTAAACCTTAATTAAACATTCATTTAACCCAAAGGCAACAAGTCATAAAATTACATGTAAAAAATGCATGCAAAAGGGAGCGTCCTTATGTATAAACTAGATTAATTTTATTCATTAAAATTAGCTAATTCTACATATTTATTTACAAGTGAATTGGACTAAAGATGGGCCTATATTAAGATAATTAATGAGTCTAAATCTACTTGTTTTAATTCTAAAATATGGGCCTAAATCTATTAATTTTAAGAAACAAAATAGAAATTAATTAGTGGGCTTAATCTACTTAATTTTAAATTAAGTGATGTGATCTTAGATCTATTTATTTTAAAAGAAATGAAATTAATGGGTAGAGCTAAGTCTAAATTAATTTTAGTTAACCTAAAAATGGGCCTAAGTCTAAATTAATCTAATTAGGCCTAAATTGATTTTAAAATTAATTAAACCTAAAAATTCAATTAAAAGCCTATTTATTAAATAGGTTAGAACCTAACATGGGCTTGGGGCCCAAAGAGAATAAAAACATGCAAACAAGCCCAAACAACAAATTAAAGCAAATAATGAATCAAAAAACATACATTCAGTGATTTCTAACCTAATTTTAATTACATGCAACATAAATTAATCTAAATCCACCATTGCTTTTGTTAGAGTTTGATCAAATGAACCTAATTTACTAATTAATTTTACTGGTGCTGAAAATTAAAGAATTTCACTATTCCCACTATTGGAGCTATTAAAAAATCTGCCTAAAAATAACAAAGAAAATAAAATTAAAATTACAACCCTTAAGAAAATAAATTAAACAAATTCAAAACCTAAAAAATAAATTAAATAGAACAAAAAAATACAAAAAATACATAAGAATTAAATTGGGATCCTGATTCTTGGTTTTCATTCATGGATTCTTTATGGGTTTTTCTTAGTTTAATCATGTGTTCATCATCATAGAAACATGAAACACAGAGAATAAAAAAAAGATTAAAATGAATGAACAAAGAAAACAAAAAATTAGAAATTAAAATAAAAAATTAATAAAATAATATAAAGGAAAGAATTAATAATAAAAAGAAGAAAGGAGTAGAAGAAGGATGCTATGCAGATGGTGTTTGAATGCCTCTTAGAATGAGATTTCACCATCTTATGAAAATTAACACTATGTTTTATTGATTTTTGGACCTTGGAAAGAATGTATTTTTTTTAAAGATTTTTTTCACTTTCTTTTTTTTCTCTCTGTGTTTTTTTAATCTACTTTTTTTTTGCAGTAGCTATTAGCGTTTTCTCTTTTTTCTACCTTTACACAATCTCCGCCTACTATTTTTCTACCAAACTTTTTTTTATATCCTGTTCTAACCCTAGCTGACCACTTACATGATCACAAAAGAGGCAGCTCTGATCCTCCTCTAAAAACAAATAGGATACAAATTTTAATTTAAAAAATTATACGTGTAAGAGACGCGTACTTGACATATAAATATTAAAATTAATTTATTTATTAAAAATAAATTAAAATTTGGACCAATCATAATTTAAAAAATTGAGAAAATAATTTTTTTGACATTTTTGTGCCTCGGCATTACAGAATGTCGACTGACATTATGTAATGCCGATTGGCATTATGTAATGCCGATTGGCATTATATAATGCCGATTAACATTATTTCAGGCCCTTTACAAAGGATGTCCTTTGCAAAGGATGTCAGGCCCCTCTAACCTTGGCCTATAACTCAAGTCTTAAGGGAGGGCATCTTGCAAAGGGAACCTTGACCTTTTTTCACTGGACTCAGCTCATGTAGTGGCCTAGTAACTTCCCCTAGGATTACCCAAATTGCTTGTGAATGTTGCCATGAGGTATTTCTATCCATAAGAGCCCAAGCCCATAATTTATAAGACCATTAGACCATTTTGGCTAATACAAATTGGGCTAATCTTTTATACCTAGAAATGCTATTTTTATGCTTTTACTGCTTTGAGAGATTTGGCATGCATGTTAGTTCTTAATATCCCCTATTAATATTAAGGCCAAGACAAAAAAACCTTAGGAAAAGAGACTCACCATTAAATACCTGTATAGGAGGAATAAGGTTTAAAAGATGTATATACAATTGATTTGTTACTTGACTTGCTACTTGTTGCATAACACGTGCATCATGCATACATGCATCATACTAACACTTCATTTTTCAACCATCATAGATTCATCTAGGTCTTCCTGTGTTTGGAATCAGAAAGGTGGCAGACTAGTGACAATATATTCAAGCCTATAGTCAATTACAAAGGAGATCCTTAGCAGACTGGAAAGGAGTCCCATCAAACCACACTATCTAGAAGCTACACAGGCCAAACAAGCAGAAGAAATGGAACAATAAGGAGGAAACTAGACCTTAGAGGGTGTCAAAGGAGCATTCATGGATGACATAAGAGCAATGATGTAAGATGAACTAAGACAAGCTCTGGTTGGATTAATGCCACCACCTATTATTGTTGCACCTCTCATTGCTACCAATCTGCCTATTGTGGGCACACCATCCACTAACAATGACAATGCTGCTAGGAATATACCTGTTGTGGAAATGAAATTGGAGTATATTAAGAGCTATATGGTTAAAAAGGCAAAAATGGAATCACTTGAGCAAGTTCAAGAGCTAGAATCTAAGCAGATGAAAGCACTAACCCAGAAGATGTCCAAAATGGAAGAATAATGAGAGCACAAGGCATAGGGCACTCATTTTACTTTGATGATATGATGCAATTTGAGGAGGATATACTGCATGATAAGTTCAAGATGCCACAGTTGCAGAAGTTTGATCGTACTAGAGACCCAAAGATCCACTTTAGTCAATATACAACTACTATAAGCACCATTAAGGCTCCTTTGTCCGTATTTACCAAATTGTTTGTACTATCCTTAGAGGATATGGCTATTAATTGGTATCATGAGTTGGAGAAATCTATCTGAGCAGATTGGAGAGAGTTGTGCACTACTTTTCTAAAGCACTATGACTATAATACCATGCTAGAAGTGTCTATCAGAGATTTAGAATTGACCAAGAAGAAACCTAATGAATCATTTTTAGATTTTTTGACTAGGTTCATGAATAAGGCAGGATTAATGAAGAATAAGCTAGTTGAAAAGGATTAGGTTAGGATGATTGTTTGAAATGTGTCACCTAATCTAGTTGAGAGCTTACAAATGATGAACCCCCAAGATGTTTTTAGACCTTTATGATGATGGGTTATAAGTTGAGGAGATTGAAAGTAAGAAAAACAAGATGGCTGGAAGTACCAGGCTAAAAACTACCTAGCTAGGGGTGCACAACAAGGAAATGCTAGTCGGGTTGTAGGAGTCCATGCTATTCAACAACTCAAGAGATTCTTAAATTTTAACTAGCCCTTATCTAAAGTCCTAGACCATTTGATCTAACTCCTCTAGATCGCCAAACCCAAATCTACTTGGCTTTAAACCAAATAGTTATTATTAATTTCACCAAGTTGTTGGCCACTCCACTAACTCTTGCATGTGCCTTAAACATGAAGTTCAAAACCTCATAGACTCTAGAAAAATCATAGACCTTTAGAAATGCAATATAAACCCAAGCACTAAAAATAACCTTTTCCTAAATTATCGAAATATGCCACCCCTAACTATCATGATGATCGACTCAGGAGTAAGTGAGGAAGAAGTGCTAAACTCCTTTGAGCATGTAGACCTTAAACTAATGAGGAATCTCTAATGCCCCTAAAGATGAAGAAAGAATAAAAGACTTGTTGGGACAACCTTTAGGCAAGTTTGACTACAAGGTGTTTTATTCCAAACCACCTTCTTTTGATATATTCATAGAGTCAATCATGCCTATAGGATAGGGTGATGAGTTTGATGATAAGAATATGCTAGATGAGAAAGAAAAATGCATGGTTAATGTATGGAAAGATGGAAAGAAAGAGCAGACTATTAGGGTTATTGACATCTGGTACAATTCTGATGAAGAAGGCACTAAGGGCTATAATGTATAAGTTGATAATCCATAAATTAGTCATGTTACTAGAAGTAGTAAGGGTTATAAACTGATGGAGAAAACTATAGAGAGAGAAGAGGTTGGTGAAAAAGACTCAGAGGAACATGATGATGACTTGATCCTTGAATAGCTTAGAAAGGTAAAGGAAAATGTGAGCATTTGGGAGCTTTTGATGTACTCAAGTAGCCATAAAAAGGCTATGGCCAAGGCTTTAGCAAAAATGAACATTGAAACTATTGCAACCCCTGAGGCAATGGTGGCCAAGGTTACTGAAAAGAAGCATGGTGTTATTACCTTCTCTGATGGGGATTTCCTTATCTAAGGGAGGAATCATAATAAAGCCTTGTTCATTCCAGCTGAAGTAAGAGGGAAAAGGACCAATTATGTGATGGTGGATGATGGGTATGTAGTTAATGTCTACCTGTTATAGATCTTGCCTAATCTAGGAGTGAAGGTGGAGGATTTAACAAAATTTGACCTTGTAATAGGAGCTTATGATGATAGCACAAGGAATATAGAGGGAACATTTATGGCTCCTATAAAAACTGGACCTATAGAGGCAATGGTGGAATTCACTGTGCTAGATATCCCTATCACTTATGCCTTACTTTTAGGTAGGCCCTAGTATCATACTCTAGGAGGAGTGCCTTTAACTATGCATCAAAAGGTGAAATTCCTACTCAATAAAGAGGTTGTGAGTTTAAATTCTAATATGGGCAAGATTGTGTCTATAGTCATGGATAGTCAGAAGCAGGTAGTTACCCCTCCTGGTTTCCAAATAGTCATGATCTTTAATGGAATTGAGATGGATCCAAGGGTTGTGAGCATGGTTAAAAAGATAAATTAAATGCTCAGATGAGGACTAGAAAGGAATGAGCAAGGAAGCCCAAAACTCCCAGATTTTAAAGACTAAAATGATACTAGAGGATTGGGTTGTACATGAGTTGGGCTCGACAGTAAAGGAGCTAGAAGAAGGTTCTTCAATGAGAATAACATCTTAAAGAATGTGGGACTGCTGAAGGATAGCTTTGTCAAAGAAAGGAAAGAGAAGTTCTACCTGGGTGAAAAGGAGCCTATCCAAGTAGCTGGTGTGAATATTCATGGGTTTGAAATCTTCAAGAAATAGATAGTTGAGAGTCTAGTGAAAGACAATAAAGACAAGGTAATGAAGACAGTTGTTGAGAAGATAATGATTGAGGCCATTAAAGAATTGCTTTGTCTGCCACCTAATGAAGAACCACCACATGATTTAGCTAGCATAGTTTTAATGATGTTTTTTATGAAGAAACTAATGTAATAACATCTTGTCTATTTGAGGATGAAAGCACTACTTTTCCTGTGATTAATAATATGAACTCTGGTTTTGTTTACTTATGTGATGTTAATTTTGATGGTTTTGTGCATTTTAATAATGATCCTTCATGCATGATTAACATTAATTATATTCAATTAGATTCATTAAACATGGGCATAAATGAACAACCAAAGCACATGTCTATATCACATGATTCAACTCTTAATGAGAGGGAAAACTAGAGAGAATTCTAGTAAAAAGAAAGGTAGTATTTGTTTGGTCCTATGAGGACATGCTAGGTCTAAATAGAGAAATTGTAGAGCATCGAATTATGATATATCCAAAGGCTAAACTTTTTAAGCAAAAACTTGGTAAGTGAAGACAAGAGTGGGCAGAAAATATAAGGGAAGAAATTTCTAAGCAAATCTAGGCTAAGTTCCTAGAAGTGGTAGAATATCCTCAATGGTTGGCAAACATAGTACTAGTTCCTAAGAAAAATGGAAAAGTTTGAATGTGTGTAGATTTCAGAGATCTGAATAAAGCATGCCTGATGTAATTGTTGATAGTGCAACATCTAGTGCAATGTACTCTTTCACGAATGGCTTCTCAGGTTATAATCAGATGGAAATCATGGAAAAGATAAAGATCACCTTTATCACAAAATAGGGGACATATTGCCACAAAGTGATGCCTTTCAGATTAAAGAATGTAGCAGCAACCTATCAAAGAGTAGCAATTACTCTATTCCATAATATGATGCATAAAGAAGTGGAAGTGTACATCGATGATATAATGGTTAAGTCAGAAATAAGAGAAGGAAATTTTGAGGCCTCACATAAGTTTATAGTAAGAATAGAAAGATACAATTAAAGGCTTAATCCAAAGAAATGTATCTTCAGGGTCACTTCTAAAAAGGTTTTAGGGCATATAGTTCGCAATAAGGGAATCGAAGTTGATCTAGACAAAATCAAAGCCATTTAGGAGATGCTAACACTAAGAATAGAGAAGGAAGTATGAAGATTTATTGGAAAGCTACAGTACATTAGCAAGTTTATTACCAAACTCATCATGGTTTGTGATCTAATTCTCAACCTCTTAAGGAAGAATCAGTCGATGGAATGGAATGAAGAATGCCAAAAAGCCTTCAATAAGATTAAAGAATACCTTACTAGTCTGCCTATGTTAAGACCACCAAGATAAGGTAAACCCTTAATCTTATATTTGGCTTTAATGGAAAAGGAAATGGGGGCAATGGTAAAGCAAAAAGGACTATAAGGGGTAAAGTACACTGTGTATTATCTTAGTAAAAAGCTCTTGCCATATGATGAGAAGTATGATCTTATGGAGAAGACATGTTTGATTATGATATGGGCTATAAGAAAGCTAAGGCATTATTTCCAGTTTTACAAAGTATAAGATGTTTTAAATATAGATCCCTTAAGGTACTTATTTCAAGCACCAGTTTTAATTGGAAAGATGTCTCGATGGTTGATACTCCTGACTAAGTTTGATATAGAGTACATCACTACTAAGGTTATCAAAGGAAGAGCAGTAGCAAAATTCATAGCACATAATGCAATAGAAGGTAGTGAGCAGTGGCATTTAGAGTTTCCAGATGAGAACTTAGCAATAATAGAACAACGCAAATGGAAGCTTTATTTTGATGGAGTTATGAATAATAGAGGACCAAGGTTAGGAATAATTCTTGTCACACTAGGAGGAGAAACTATCCCCATGGCTGAGAAATTATACTTCAAAGTTATGAACAACATGGTCAAGTATGAAGCATGCATTTATGGGCTAAAAGCATACATCTATGGGCTAGAAGCAGCATTAGTAGTTGGAGCTAAAGACCTACTAGTTTATGGAGATTCCCTATTAGTCATTAGTCAGGCTAACCAGGAATGGGAAGAAAAAAGAGAGGTTGAAGCCTTATATCTACCATTTAAAGAAGTTAGTGAGAAATTTTACTAAATATCTCTTTATGCATTTACTAAAAGATGAGAATCAATTGGTGGATGCCTTGGCAACACTTTCTTTAATGTGGGATAAATAAAAAAAGTCAATGATGAAGCCTTTGGTGATAATGTAAATGAAAGCTCCATATTATGGTAAAAAATAATTTATGAGTATTCAGATAGGGCCAGAAGAAAAGCCATCATTTTATCACATCTAAAGATTTATTAAGGAAAGGAAATACCTAGATGAAGTGACTACAAAAGAAAGATATGCCTTTTATGTTCTTACATGCCATTATGTAAGTCATGATGTGGTATTATACAGAAGGATGCTGAATGGAATACAACTAAGATGTCTTAAGAAGGATAAAGCATAATATGTGATGAGAGAGATTCATGTAGGGATTTATGGATCTTATATGAATGGGATGATTCTAATGAAGAAAATAACTTGACAGAGGTATTATTGGATGAGTATAGAAAGAGACTATATCTAGATAGTGAGACAATGCCATTAGTGCTAGATATATGGGAACCTCAATCATTTTCCCCTTACAGTGCTCAATAGTTTAACATCTCCATGGCCCTTTACAACATGCAGAATAGATATAATAAGGGGGGGATAAGACCAACTACCTTAAATTGGCATAAATATATAGTAGTGGCAATTAACTATTTCTCCAGATGGATAGAAGTAGAATCTTTCATTACTTTAAAGTCTAGACAGATGGCAAGGTTCATCAAGAAGAATCTCATTTGCAAGTATAAGATTCCTCATTATGTTGTGATAGACAATGGTGTTCAATTTCAGGCAGAGATGGCTGAGTTGTTGCAGGGATACAAGATTGAGCATCATAAATCCTCACTTTATCGGCCTCAAGCTAATGGTGCAGTTGAAGTGGCTAATAAGAGTATAAAGAGAATCCTCTTTAAGATGGTGAAAATGCATAAAGATTGGTCCGAATATCTTCCTTTTTCCTTGTGGGGACATAGAACTACAATGTGCACCACTACAGGATAGACGTTGTTCTTATTAGTATACAATTGTGAAGAAATGTTGCCGGTAGAGATGGAAATTAAATCTTTGAGGGTTGTTATGGAAACAAAAATCCCTGAGAATGAATGGATACAAAAGAGATATGACCACCTCATATCTTTAGTTAAGAAAATGATGGATGCTTTATCTCACACTCAGATTTATCAGAGCAGAATAGCGAAAGCCTTTAACAAGAAAGTTAAACCTGGAAAGATAAAGGTTAGAGATATGGTGCAAAAGTAGTCAAAGGCAATGGTGTTTCATGTAAGAGGAAAATTTAGACCAAATTGGGAAGGATCATATTTAGTCAAGGCAATTCTACCTAAAGGAGTTGCAAAGATATTAGATCTTAAAGGGAATGAGTTCATTAAGCCAATCAACCTGGATCGGCTCAAGAAATACTACCTTTAAAAAAAAGGGTCTGTTTGCTAGAAAACCTGGAAAGGCTAGTCAGGCAAAAATTAGGATATTCCCGCTAATCAGAAAACCCATAAAGCATTGGCAGGCAAAAGTTAGAGAATAAGGTAAAAGAAGTGATGCCACTAATCTAAAAACCTACAAAGGGCTAGTCTAGCAAAAATTGGGGAAATAAAATTGAGAGAAAAATATTCAGTTAGAAAATCTGAAAGGACTAGTTGATAATAAGAGTTATGTCATATGATGTAATAAATGTACTCATTTTGGCCCCAATTAATGAATCAAATTGAAATGGAATTTTTATGCGATGTTGTGTATTATATCTTTATTACAAAGCATAAAGACTTAAAGAAAAAAATGAGAGTCTAAAAAAAATTGACTTATAAGATCACTATTTTTATTTCTTTTTGTGTGACTCATCTTATAATACTTGAGTCCTTTTATACTTAGCAAATCCTAGTGGTTTTGTAGTTTGCATGGTAACCTAGGCCTTATAGTTGTCATCAGTGGTCACATCAGCATCCAAGTGCATGTTTTGCTCTAATGCACTGTGAGGCCATAGGTTCTTCACTTTGTCTAAGAAACCTTGTCTTAAAGGGAAGCCTTTAAAGTTAGGTATAATAGCCACAATGAATTGTGTGCGACCACATTGATAACAAAGGCATAAAAGGGAAAAGAAGGTTGAAAAGTGCAATCCAGGAATAAGAACACAGTGGTCATATAGGTTAATGGTTACAAGCTTCAACCTCTACCAAGGACAGACCCATGTAATCTCAGTATCAGCAATGCCCTTCATCCAATGAATCCATTAATCTATAGTGCGCTTGTCCTTCATATTCAATGGATGAGACTATCGATGATAAGGTTGATAAGTCAAAACACTAGTATGATCATTAAGTAGACTCAATTTCTCTTGTAACTAAATCTAAAAAAAGAGTTACATACCTGGAGGAGAAGCAAACTGCATGAAAATTGATTCTGAATCTTAATGTTATCTAATCCAATGATAGTTTTAGCAAGTATGACAGGTATAGGGTTAGCTCTAACACCTACTTGTTTTAGAATACTGACAATCCTTGTGTCAGCATCTCCATGAGAAGCCACTAGTAGAAATAGTGCATACAAGCAAAAAGAGACAGTCCTAATCCAGGCTACATTTTTCTTATCCCTAGTTCCATAGGAGGTGATTAGAGAAGAAAGACTGATAGCCCTAGGGTTATGTGCGTACATGTAGAAGTCACCTGTGGGCATATAAAAGAATGACATTAGTCTATTAGGAAATTGCATCTCAAGATCAGGAAGAGCAATCACAGTAGTTGAGTCCAAAGAATAGCCTAGAATAACAACAAATTCTTCAATTAATGGACACAACTATTGTTCATTGAATCTAAATACATGGTCCTTTACATCCTAGAAGGTGGAAGTAGCATGAAGAAAATTAGGGTCTATTTTTAAATGTGAAAGGGACCTCAAGGATTTGACATGAAAGGGAAGCAGTCTGTTCCAATTGTCTCCATTAAGATCTTTAAGGAATTTTTTCATCAAATTAAGAGTGGCTTGTGTTATGATGAAAGCCAATAAAAAGAAAGATAGGAGACAATCCTTTTGTCAAACTCCTAACATAGACATAAAGGCTAATATGGATGGGATTATGACTTTATGTTTTCAGATTGAACTTAAATAAGGAATCAAGATGGAAAATAGTGAAGAAATGGAGCCAAATTTTTTATTGGAAATTCATAATTTCAATTAAAATTCTAGAAACTCGATTGAAAGTCTAGAATTATGATCAAAATTCTAGAAATTTAATCAGAAATCTATAATTCCGATTAGATTTCCTAGTTTTTCGACCAAAAAAAGGAGATTAATTAAATTTTTAGGATTTGATCCAAAATAAAAGGTCCATAAACCATTCAGAATAGACAAAGCAGTTCATAAAGAAAAAAGGAAGATAAAGTACAGTCATGAAAGCATGAGTCCTAAAGATAAAAAGATCAGTCATCCTGAGCTATAGTGTCAAGCCAAGGACTCCACCCTTTTGTAGGATTGTCGCTCTGATATGGGGGCATAGAAGTCCTAGCGTCATGATTGTCAATGCTGAGATCAGCAAGCTACCAGTGAAGCCTCTCATTTTCACTCTCCAAATCCCTAGCGTAACTTTATTGCATTAAGAATAGTTAGAATTATGCATACATTTGCATACTCATTGCAAATATTAACCCTCCAACTATTTGTGATCTGCATAGTAAATAATCTATGGGATGAGGTGAGTCCATATAGATACTTTACCTATGTTTGAGGGATTGGTAAAATACTATATACTAATTCAATAACAAGTATCAGTAACTGACATGATAAAAAATACACAATGCACTTACATGTGAAGCATCATGAGGAGAAAAACTAGGAATTTGAGTTATATCAAAATACATGTGCTGCTTAATAGGAGTCTGCACCAAATGAGCCTAGTAGTACATACACCTATTAAGCGAGGGAACATCGCCCAAAATGGTACTCAAGGAAGTATCACCTCAAACAGCCCCACTATGCTGAGTGTGCTCAACCTCCTTCTCAATATTTTTAGTATCATCCTTAGTCTCTTCCTCAATGGCAACATCAGTGGCTTTTTCAACCTATACAGAAAAACAAAGGTCATTTGTAGTGATGAAAGAGATAAAGAAAAATGGCAATAGTAAGGAACAGTGATGGAAAGCATACCTCAACTAGGTCTGTAGGTACTTGCTCTAGGAGATTCTCTTGAATATACTCCTAATAGTGATGAGAACGCTAAAGTAGAGTCAAAGTGTCATATCCCTGAAAAGCTACTCTAAGCTCAGGACCAGTCATGCTGTAACTCCTTAACATCGAAGAGGGAATCAAAAAAGGAACATGCCTCCTAGAAGGTCCCATATGCCAATGATATACACGCTCACCATGATACCACATATGGTAACTATAATTAGGAAGCAAAATGCTCATAGTCTCAAGCCTCACAACTGTAGTCATGAAATTGTATTCATGGATGTCCTTAGTGCTGACCAACCAATTTGACCTAACCTGTAAATTCATTCAAATAAAATTTATTTAACTTGCCCAATTGGTTAAATACTAGCAATTAAATCTTATAAGGTCGCATTCTAAGGAGTTCAACTAATCCCGATATGTCTGTAGATCATACTTGATACTAGCTAAGCAAGAAGAACCTTATCTCTGCATTAGAGGAAGATCCCTATGAAAGCTAATAGCATTGAAGCCTCGAATCACCCCAATCTCTCTGCCCCAAAATATAAAAAAAGGAGAAATATTTGAAATAAAAAAAGGAGGTTGTAAAAGAGCAAACTTAAAAGAGGTACAAGACACATAAAAGATATACATACAAGATGTGCCATAAGCCGCACATTGTCACAACACCTCTACAAATAGTATCTAGTCTATAGTAGAGAAAGGTGAGAGCTACAGATCCCCAGTCGAATGTAGTGACTCTAGCAAGATCATAAAGGGGACCAAGAAGAGTAATGCTAACCTTTTGACTAGTCTTACAAAAGATGGTAGTGCCTAGCAATATCAATAAGAAGCATCTCACCTTCTGAAGGATTTGGCAAGGTGTGGTGGTGGGTAATCTCCTAAAACCCTAAATAAGAGAAGAAAGAAGCATTTTCTTTCAATTCTTCTATTTGGAATGAACTCGAGAAAGTCGTGAACATAGTGGCTCCTAACATCCTTTGGAAGAGTGTAGTAGTGGATATCAAAAGGAACCGGGATACCCCTGAAGGTGATCCCAATAATAGTAGAGAAGCTCATGGGGAAAATAGTCAGCTCACCCACTCATGTGTGGAAGGTGTGAGTGGTCTCCATCCACCTCTTGATAAGAGCGAAAAGTGAATAGTGGTATGACCTACCTCAAGTAGTTGGTAGAGCAGTAATGAAGCGTTGAAAGCTAGATGCCCAGATATGTTATACTACCTCTCTAAATAAATTGTGAAAGAGTTCCTGAGCCAAGTGAAAGCAACTTGAGAACTTCAGTGGCTTCTGAACAAAATTTAGAAAATAATAGGATTACTTTCTTTATAAGCTTTTGATTTTTTTACTTTTACATTAAAAGAAAGTGAATCGAAAGATTGGATTTTCGATTGGAAATCAAGAATTTTGATTGAAAATCCAAATTTTCAATCAGGATTCTAGGTTCCAATAGAAAATCTAAGATTCCAATCGGATTCTAGATTTTTGACAGAAAATCTAGAAATTTGACTGTAATCCTGTCAATCTTTTATGATTTGAAAATACCAGCTTTATAAAATTTTATTTTATTTTTATAATAGATATTCTATAATTGCATGCATGAATATGTTAATTTATATATTGACAAGAAGATATCTTTTTACAGAATCAAACAAAAAAGGAAAATTTACCTCATCTCCAACCTGTGAGCATTTATGAAGGTGCAAGCAAGTCAAAGGAAGTACCTCTTCCCATTCATTGAGCCCTAAATTATTTTAAGGAAAATCTTATTAAAATATGACCAGATATAATTACCTAGATCTTCGTCCATGTAGTCTGCATCCTGGGTGAGCCATAGGATCAGACAGATTCCAAATTGGAGATCAGATGAAAGAATAATTGAACAAATAAGATTTCAAAATAAAGAGAAATGAAAAGAAAAAAAGGAATGAAAGGTATGGGAGATGAAGAAATGAATTGGCAAAGTTATATTAAAGTGACAAACATCCACTTTAGTCCATAATTTTTTTTTGCATTCAAGTATAAATACTTTTCTTGCAATTTAGTTCTAAATTGCAAAGCCACATGATTTGATAATTCATTGTCAACATACAAAAAATCAACATTATCGACTGAGTGTAGTTGACATTATATGACTGAGTACAATGCATTCTTTTAATCCAAACTATACAACATTGTATAGTTAACATTATATGACCAAGTACAATGTATCTCTTCATCCAGACTATATGACTGAGCATAGTCGACATCATACAACAGAGTATGATGTATCCTTTTTAATCTAGACTATATAACTTAGTATAGTTGACATTTTATGACCGAGTACAATGTATCTCTTTATCCAAACTATTTGACCAAGTATAGTCAACATCATAGTATTGAGTATGATGTGCCTCTTTCAATCTAGACTATATGATTGAGTGTAGTTGACATTGTACGACCGAGTATAATGTGTCATTTCAATCTAAACTATATGATCGAGTATAGTCAACATTATACAACTAGGTATAATATATCCTTTCAATCCAGACTATATGACTGAGTATAGTCAACATTGTATGATTGAGTACATGTATCTCTTTATCCAGGCTATACGACCGAGTATAGTCAACATCATTTTATCGAGTATGATGTAACCCTTTCAATCTACACTATACAATTGAGTATAGTTGACATTGTATGATCAAGTACAATGTAACTCTTTATCTAGACTATACGACTGAGTATAGTCAACATCATATGACTGAGTATGATTTATCCTTTCATTGCAAACTATACAACACAGTGTAGTCGATTGTATGATTGAGTACAATGTGTCATTTTAATCTAGACTATATGATTGACTATAGTTAACATTGTATGACTGAGTACAATGTATCCTTTTAATCCAAACTATATGACTAAGTATAGTCAACATTGTATGACTGAGTACAATGTATCTCTTCATCCAAGCTTTACGACCTAGTATAGTCAACATCATATAATCTAGTATTATGTATCCCTTTCAATCTAAATTATATGACTGAGTATAGTCAACATTGTACGATCAAGTATAATGTGTCATTTCTTCTAGACTATACGACCGAGTATAGTTGACATTATAAGACTGAGTACAATGTATTCTTTTAATCTGACTATATGACCGGTTATAGTCGACATTGTATGATTGAGTACAATGTATCCTTTTAATTAGACTATATGACTAAGTATAGTTGATATTGTACGATCGAATATAATGTATTCTTTCAATCAGGACTATATGACCGAGTATAGTCAACATCATACGATTGAGTGTGATGTATCTTTCCAATTAAACTATATGACCAAATATAGTTGACACTATACAACCGAGTGTGATGTACCCTTTCGATCAGATTATATGTTTGAGTATAGTAAAAATTATATACCAAGTGTTACGTATCTTTCTAATGTGCACTATATGATGGAGTATAGTCAAGATCATACAATTGAGTATGATGTAACCTTTCAATCAATGCCATACGTATGAGTATGGTATTTTCTTATATGTTTTAGTATTTTTCCTAATGTTGCACGGCAACACAAGCATTCATCACAACCAATGATTGCGTATAGGCAAAAGCCTTAAGGAGCACATGTAAGTATCCAAACTTTTATTCTTAAGAAATTGCGAGCTTATTTGCTTTGCCATAATTTGTCAAGCAAACAACAACAAAAGGGGTAATTGTAAGCACCCAATTTTAGGATAATGAAGTGTGGATGTGACAAAGGACTCCAATGCTAAAAATGTTATAAATAGGTCTTCAATACTTGAAGTTTGAAACCTCAAAAGTCTGAATGTGTCTCCAAAAGGAGTTTAATTGATTTCTTAAGGAATTAATTATAATGTTTATTTTATGACCTAATTGAAAAGTCTAAATTCTTTCAGGGGTCTTTTTATAATTAAAAGTTAAAAAATCAGAATTTTATAATTTTGATTGGAATTTCGTAATTTCGATCAGAATTAGACATGTTCTGTCTCCTTTCTTATTTTATATTATTTTATTTAAGTAAATAAAATTTAGGTTCTTAAGTTTTGATTGGTCAAATAATATTTATCTAAAATTTCAAGAAATTAAGGTCCTTTTAAAATCAAAACTCTGAGAAAATTAAGTCACAATAGGATACGTTTTTAGTTAGGTTTTTCCTATAAAAGCCCAACTTAAGCTCCTGAAGGGGGAGGGCACTTTTGGACTTTACTATAGAAGCTCACTTTGGTCTTCTTTTAGACTTTTCTTTTGTAATTAAGAAATACATAAAAATATTCTTTGTGATTTATTCGAGAAATACATTAAGCAAGGAGTAATATGTTTTTGAGAAAGAGAGTAACAAAAATTTTTTTGAAGACCTACTAAAAAATAATAGTGATTTTACTAGTTTGAGGGGCAACTTATACCGCATTCATAATCACTATCTTCTTTCCTATGTTATTTTATTTTTATTTTTTTATTATTTTGATTTTATTAAATTTCAATTTTTTTTATTTCTTATTGTTGTTTTATTTACTAATCATTGTTTACCCTTTTGTGATGGTGATTATGAAAGAGATTACATGATGATCTTACTAGGTGAGCAAAATCCATGAAAGTTCATGGAATGCCATGGATTGAAATTTGTAGCTAAATATAGTTTCTAGGTTTTTTATTTAGTTTTTTTTATTAATGTTTTAATTTTTTATTTAATTTTGAGATTGTATTAATTTTTCCTCTTTTTATTATTTTTAGTAGATCGTTGTAATAGCCTCAATAGTAGGAATAATAAAATCAAGTGGTGTGATTATGCTTTTTATTTTAATTAATTGGTTAGTAAAATTAGGGTTTCAATTGGGTAATTATTTAAAATTAATGGCTATAGAGATAATTAGGGTTTTTTAATTAAAATTGAATTAGATTTAAGTTGATAGAATTAGGGTTGCTTGTTAACTATTTTATTTATTTGTTGTTCATGGTCACTTTAATTAAATTAGGATTTTTAGAAGAAATAAATTTTGTTAGTTGTCGATCTTTTATTTGATTATTTTGTTTTGTTTTATGTTTTTGAGCTTGTTTGCTTTATATATGTTTTGGGCCCTAAACCCTAAAATCATTTAATTAATTTTAGGGTTTAAGTAGTTATTTTTAGGCCCATCTTTAATTAGTCCATTTCATTTAATATGTTATTAATTAATTAGGTATGGATTTTAATTAATTAAAATCCATTTTAGGCCTTTAATAAATTAGAAATTAGGTTAGAGGTAACATAGGCCCATTTAATTAATTTAATATATGCCATATAGTTTAATTTAATTAATTTATACTTAGACCACTAAATTAAAGCCTTTTTCATAACTTGTAGATTTAAGATCACCTTAGAATTAAAATATGTAGAATTAGGCCCACTAATTTAAATTCTTCATAATTTGTAGATTTAGACCCATTTTTAGAATTAAAATAAATAGACTTAGGATCACTTAATTATAATTAAATAGGACTCAGGTCCATCAGCTTTTAGACTTACTTGTAAATTAAAACATGTAGATTTAGTCCATTTAATTAAAATCAATATAGATTAGACTAACTTAAGGATTGCAAATTTAAATGTATGCATTTTTTATATGTATTTTTCATAACTAGTTTGCTTGGAGTTTATTGTTTTAATAAGGGTTTATATGAAATTGCACGTAAATAGAGGATAAGATAGTAATTCATAAAGTAATTCTAAAAGAACACAACACTGAAAAAAGTTAGTATTCCATACCTAGAAGCTCTTGGTTATGGTGCTGGCTTTCTTTTAGAAAATTGAGTACCACCATTTTTGTATTTGTCCCAATTATTACCCTAGGTGGCGACTCCTCATCTCCACGCCATGTATTTATAACAGTGATTAGTGTGTTCTCTAAAGCCCTGACCTCAAATAGTGTCGCGGTTGCTAAAATCTTGGCTTGCACTAAAGCATGTTGTTTACACACCGCTGCCAAAAAGGTTAAGTGTGGAATTGAAGAGCTTAATAAGGATTAAAGATTAAAGCATGCATTTAACAAGTTTTATCTTTCCTTCTTCTTCTTTTCTCATGAATAGGTAAATTAATTAGAGTTTGGTTTTATAGTAGCCAGTTAATACTTGTTGGGATTTTTACTTCTTATTAATGGTTTAATTTTCCGTTAAGTTGTGCTTAATGTCTTGTGTTCAATCAAGGGCCCGATTGTTTGCTTGTTTATGGGTAAATTGCCATAAATGAAATTCAAGTAATTTGCTAGCTTATGACTCATAAGACATAGGAACCTCGATCATGAAAGTAGACAAATCCTTCCGGGATTAATAAATTGCTAAGAACTTAATGAGCCCTAATTAATAATCGACTTGACCATGGAAATAGGCGGTACTTAGTTTTAGCATACATGAATGATCTTGAAAGAGACTTTAGGTAATTTAGAATATTTTACCCTTGATTGTGATCATTGAAATAATTGAATTTAATTCAGTAATTCAAGTCCTAATTAGTTAAATAAATAGAATATCTAGTTTATCCCCATTGATTTAATTAGATTAATTAGAGTAGATAGTTTATTTTAATTTATTTAATTAAATTCATGCTATTTTATTTGAGTTGTGCTAGATAGGGAAAATTGATTGACAGTTAGTACTTAGTACCCTTTCCTTATGGGAATGATACTCTACTTATCACTTTATTTCTTGTCATGATCCGTACACTTACGGAGTTGTGCCAACAAATTTTTGGTGCTATTGTCGAGGATTGATGTTATTAATATTAACATGTTTTCCATTATTGTTAGACTAGCACTTTTTTTTATTGGTCCATAATTTATCATGGATAATAATGAATTTTTTTATTAATTTTTGAGGTCTATTGCATGTGATCCTGTATATAATGTAGACCATATACAATTTAATTATTTTTTTATTTTGGTTTATAATTTTTATGCAGAGAACCACAATGGAGCAAATTGTCCATATTATTCATATTCACTTCCATAATCTCATTATAACGCATATTGGAGCAATTATATGAATCACACTTGAAATTATCAATAAGAACCTAGGTTGAATCTTAAGATAATGTTGAAAATTTTCATTCAAGAAATAAAGAAGTTCAAAGAACGATTCTTAGAGGATAATTTAAAGCAATTCATTCAAGCACGAACTAAGGCAAATCACAAATTGGAGGAGACTTTTAGGCAACATGAGGAGCATTTCATGTATATTAATTTAAAGTTAGACCAAATTGTAGAATGTCAAATTGCATGCTTCCAAAAAGTTTAATTGTGTGCACCTATACATTGCTCAACACAACCACCACAAGGAGAAAGCATATAGTTGGTCAAAATGATGAAGTTTCTTTTGAGTTGTGAAAAGATGTTGAGCAAGAAGACATGATCACCAAGGAAATAAAAGAAGTCTCAAAGTGTAAAAGTGAGTTTGTAGACATCAAGGATGATGAGGTACAAAGTCACTCAACTCAACTTCAAGATGAATTGGATGCCATAATTGTAATAATTCTTGAAGTTATAAGGGATGAAGATGAGCCATCTATAACTAACAATGCATATGTTCCATACTATTACAATCATATATAAGGAATCCATAAAAGGTGTTGGACTGTCTGAGAACTCGCATGAAAAGTCTTACATTCTTCAAGTAATTTTAGAACAAAAAATTTGGCAGTGGAGTTTGCAGTTTATTTTCTAGCTATAAGGGAGCCTAGAAAAAGCAAGGAAAGGAAGATAATTCTAAGAACACTTCCTCATGTTTGGTTGCACCCATGATACTACACATTCTAGGAGTCAAGCTAATGATGTAAAATCAGCACTTGTTGGGAGGTAACACAATGTGTTTTGATTTATTTCTTTTGTTTAAGTTTATTTAGTTTGATTTTCTCTTTTATTTTTCTTATTTTTCATTAGTTTATTTTGTAGGTCATCCAACATTTGGAAAAAAGCATAAAAAGGAGAAAATGCTTACTTGGGAAGTCCTTATTTTTTTTTAATTTTAATATTTTTTTTCATTGAGGACAATGCCATAGATAAGTATGGGGGAGGATGCTAAATGTTAGGATTTTTTTTATATTTGTGTGTTTTATTTATTTTTGCACGTGTATTAGTTAAAACAATAAAGTTAAAAATGAAAAATTACAAAATGATAAGATTCATTAACTTTCAACTCAGTTTCTCCATATTTATTGTGATGCTTGTCCATTGAACTTTTTGTTTTTATTTTATAAGAAATTGAAGCTCTTTTGCTATTAGAGAGTGACAATGTATAAATGTGCATTTTCAATCAATTATCAAAATATTGAATGAATTATTAATTAAGATAGTTGAACATAGTCTTTATATATGAATAATTTAGTTTTTATGAGCTAAGCATAAACTTGGAGATGAAATTGAGCTTAATTTTAGGAGAGAATGCATTTTTTTTTTAATTTTAGTTAAAAAAAACCTCTATTTTTCTTAGTAGGAGCAATATTTAAATTCAAATATTTTGTGCTTTGAATATACTCCAATGCTCTAATTAGAGTAAGAGTATCCAAAGGATCTACTTGGCGGTATCCTTGCTTAGTAATATAGGAACGATGGGGGATTACTAAAAGTATGAAGATCATATTTGAGAGATAAAAAAAAAGATGTTGTGAAATGGAGGGTAAAATACATTCACAACCAATATTTGTTTTTAATGGAATTACAAACTTTGACGCTTTTTTTCTTGAGTTTTTTTCAATGGATTGCAAAAAGTTAAGTTGGGTTATGATTAGTAAATTGTTTGTATATGATGTACTTATATCTGATTATCTTTTTTACTAAATATTTTTTAGTCTTGGCATTGTCGACTTGCATATCTTAGAAGTTATAACTTTTTGATTATGATTGAGCTAGTATTTAAAATTTAAAATTTGATTTTTGCTTGTGGACAAGTAAAGCTCGAATATGGGGATATTTGTTGAGTGTAATTTTATACTTATTCTAGAGTTGAATTTTAATCAATAATGAATAGTAATTAATAATAATTGAGAAGAATTTTGGTTTAATTAGGCATTTTGTTTAGATTAGACCTTCATTATAGTTTCTTATTTAATCTTAGTCTATTTAAGAGTTTTATTTGATTTTAATGAGGATTTCCCCTATTTTGTAGGAAAGATTAATAAGGAAGCCTAGTTAATTAAGGAGAGCTAGACAAGACCTCATTTGGAAACATTTGTGCCAAATCACTTATTAAAGAGTGTTCAAGAGTCATGGGACGAATCACAGTCATGCCTCAAGTCATGCTCCCCTCTGAATAAATTGAAACAATTATAAAAGCTCATCACCACTTCCCTTATGACTGTGAACCAAGTGGTGATAAACAAGATGTGTCACAGTCATGAGTGAAACGGTGACAAGCAAAAGAAGTTTACTTTTTAGAGGAAACTTAAAAATTCAAGTCAAATTAGGTTTCCATTGAATTTGTAATATAAAAGGGGGATAAAAGTGGGGTTTTTATTCATTCCTTATTAGGGAGAATCATTCTTATTCAGACGAAACTTCCTTTTTAAGAATTCAAGTGCAAGTAGGTTTTCCATTAGATTTTTCCTATAAAAGGGGATATAATGGAGCTATTAGGGCCAAAAAGTGGGGCACACCACTACTAAGAAGGTAAAGTGTAGAATTGAAGAACTTAATAAGGATTAAAGGTTGAAGCGTGCTTTTAACGAGTTTTATCTTTCCTTTTTCTTCTTTTCTTATGAATAGCTAAAATAAGTAGAGTTTGATTTTGGAGTAGCAAATTAATACTTGTTAGGATTCTTATTATTGATTTGATTTTCAGTTAATTTTATGAGTTGTGCTTTATATTTTGTGTTCAATTAAGGGCCTGATTGTTTGCATGTTTATGGGGAAATTGCTATCAATGAAAGTTGAGTAATTTGCTAGCTTAAAACTTATAAGACTTAGGAACCTCGATCACAAAAGTAGATGAATCCTTCATGGATCAATAAATTGCTAAGAACTTAATAAGCCCTAATGAATAGACTTGACCATGAAAATAGGCAGTAATTAGCTTTGGCATGCTTGAATGATCTCAAAAGAGACTTTAGGTAATTTAGAGTAGTTTACCCTTAATTGTGATCATTGAAATAGTTGAATTTAATTTCAAAATTCAAGTCCTAACTAGTGTAACAAACCCAATCCCTAGTTTATCCCCATTGATTTAATTAGATTAATTAGAGTAGATAGTTTATTTTAATTTATTTAATTTAATTCTTACTATTTTATTTGATTTGTGCTAGATAGAGAAAATTGATTGACATTTAATACTTAGTACCCTTTCCTCGTGAGAACAATGCTTTACTTCTCACTTTATTACTTGTCATGATCCGTACACTTGGGAAGTTGTGCTAATAGTTGTTAAACCAATTTTCTTAGAATTTAACTATAAAATGATAATTATATCACTTACATAAAAATATAAAATGCTTAATTTTAATTTTATATAATTAAAATATTAATTAAATACCAATTAATTAGTATTAGTTTTAAAATATCTCCACTTAAATAATAAATTAAATATTTATGTTGCATTAAAAAATTTAATCAAATAAACTCTCTTTCTAATTTTGATTCTTTATTTGAATTGTTAGTTTCAATTGTTGGGTATACAAATCAAATTATTGAAAATTATTAATTTTATTCATAAATATAATTAATTTACTCAATAATCTAAACTACCAATTCAAATAAAAATCAAATTTTACAGTTAAAAAGAGAATTTAATTGGTTAATTTTTCATAATATTTTAAGTTGACATTCAAGTAAAGATATTTTAAAATTGGAAGTAATTAATTGTTATTTGATTAAAATTTTGATTATATTAAAATTAAAATTTGCTATTCTATTTCTTATTAAAATATTTTTTAATGAAATTATCATTTTTATAGTGAATTAATGATACTTTATTTTAACATATATTTTGTTGAACAATTAATTTAATAATAAAAATATATTTTGTGAATTTTAGGGGCAAGTGATATAGTATATTCAAATAAAGGGACAAATATTATAATATATTCAAATACATGGGGCAAATAACTATTTACTTGATAATTGTTATTTCAGTTAAAGTAATTGTGATGTAAAATTTGATGAAATCGACAAATAGCGTAATTTTGCAAAGTAGAAGGGGAATGTAATATAAATTTTAAGTGTCAAGTACCAAATTGTATAATACAACAAACCACAATAGACAAACAGTAATTCACTCTTATTTTAATTATTGAATCCATAATTATTCTCATTGGCTTAGATCTTTTTCTAAATTGGCAACTAGCAATTCACACTTTTTAAAACAATTATTTAAAATATACTTTTAATTTATAATATTACTTTTTGAATATATATATATATATATATATGTGTGTGTGTGTGTGTGTGTGTGTGTGTGTGTGTATGTGTGTGTGTGTGTGTGTATGTGTGTGTGTGTGTGATTTTTTACAATTTTTAGTAAAATTATATTTATGAAAAATTATTTTTAATATTTTAAAAAAATATGATCAAAATACTTCATAAACAATTGACATATTAGTAAAATTTATTACAATAAGCATAAATAATAATAGAATGATCTAAAATAAATTTTAAAATAGAGAAGTTTTTACATTTATTAGATGGTTTTATTTTACTTTTAAATATAAAATTTCTAATTTTTGAAATTAAGTATGTAATTTTTGGTTTTAATAAAAAGTGTGGGTAAAGGGATAGGAAGTCATTTCCAACACAACACTGTTATAATACAAATTAGCATAGTTCTTTAGGGTAGTTATAACTTAATTTTCTTTAGTTTTTAATTGTGTCTGTTTATGTTTTTATGCATTATTCCTATTTATTTTGTTTATGTTGTTCTTATGTTAATTTTGTATTTTGTAGGTTTTCTTAGGCTTAATTCATGCATGGAAGTGTATTTGCATTAATGAGAATGAAGTATGAGGTATGAAAAGTTGAAAGGAGGCTCTAAATAGGGGTGACGACTTGGCACATTGTTGCCAATCGTGATAGCAAGCCTTAGTGCTAACTCGTCACACCTATGCTGAGTTGTCACCAACCAAAGGATAAAGTCAGAGACTGTGCTGACCCATCACACTAGTGCTGAGTTGTGACCGAGCCATTCATTACCATGTCAGCATAGTGGTGCTGACTTTTCCTTCACACCCCTTTAAGGCACCTTTTCCCATTTACATTTATTCTAAAGGAAGAGATTAGAGAGTTTATTATTAGAAAAGATATCAAGTAACTACTTAGAAAGGATTGGATATTTCATCAACATAGTTTTTAACTCTTTTTCTTTTTTCATATATTTAGTTTACTTTATGTTTATCAATATGTTTCTTGACCAATTTCATGTTTATTAGAATTGCAGGGATGAATTGACTTTATGAACTACATCTTTATTTTCTTTATAATACATGAACATTTTGATTTTAATTTAGTGCTTAATGATATTTTCTATGCCTGATCGCCATGTATGATGCATTAATCAAGGGTTCGTAATGAGAGTTTGAATTTTTTATGGAAACACAATTGAATTCACTTAAAGGATAGAAAAGTACCTAGAGGCAAAAAATTGACTTTGAGGGGTCAAGGAATTGGCATGGAACTTCATGGTTTTTGTTTATCTTTATAATGAGACAAGAGTGCTTATAGACTCTAAACGAAAATACCCTTATTTGACAATGAGAGTTGCCCTTAAGGATTTTAGGTCATATTCTCCAGTCATTGCATGTTTTTATTAATTATTATTGTTCTTTGGTTAATTCTAAATTATAGTTCTAATGAACATTAATTAAATTTCTTGTTAGATAATTTAGATTAGATAGTGTAATTAATAATTCTTTAGTAACTTTAGATTTAGTTAGCACCATTCAATATCTTCTATTATAATATTCTGCCTATCCTTCTAACTATCTATTTAGTTAAGATAAAATTGCTCCAAATTCCCTAATGTTTGACACCTTACTTACTTTATACTTAGTCTTGGAGACTAAGGTATTATATTTAACCCACATTAAATTTTGGTGCCATTGCTCGGGAACCTTTTTTTATAATTTTTATTAACTTAGGATAGAGAAAAGTTATGTTAGGCTTTAATTATGTATTTATTTTTATAATTTATTATTTACTTAATTATGATTGTTTGATTTTGATTTTACTCTACATGACGCTTACTAGATGTGCTAGTGACAACATTCTTTACTTTGATCCTGAAATTGAATTGATTTTATGCACTTTATATAGGGAATAAAGACATAGAAGAGTGAATTAAAAGGAATTGAATAATATAGTAGAACTAGTAAGATGAACATTAGGTAATTTTGTTATGCCCAACATCACGGGTAGTTTTGGAGGGATTATGGCTCCATATATTGCTAACAATAACTATAAAAATAAGCCAATCATCATTCAAATGGTGCAAAACAATCAATTTGGAGGTTTACAAGGAGAGGATCCATATGCTTATATATTGAATTTTTATAATGTTTGTGCAACATTCAAGATCAATTGAGTGATTGATAATGCAATAACACTAAGAATTTTCCCATTTTTGGTCAAGGATAAAGCATAACTTTGGCTTGCTAGTTTGCTAAATGAATCAATAACAACATGGGACCAATTGAAGCAAGCATTTCTCCATAAATATTTTCCACCACACAAGACCACCAAGTTTTGTAATATGATCAAAAATTTCAAGCATAATGAAAGTGAGACAATCTATGTAGCTTAGGAGAGGTTCAAGAAACTTTAAAGGTAATGCCCATACCATGGTTTACTGGATTGGATTATCCCTTAAATTTTCTATAATGGGTTGATAGAAAAGAATAAGAATATTATCAATATAGCCTCAAATGGAAAATGGATGGATAAAATAGCTAGGGAAGTTGTTACTTCACTTGAAGAAATTGAATCTCAAGGGTACATGGGAGATGAAACAACAATGGAAAAAGCAAAAGGAGTTTTAGAGCTTAACACCATTAACTTATTAACATATTAGTTAGATGCTCTCACTAATATGGTAAGTAAAACTCAAATTAATTATATAGAAAGTACTAATGTTATTTGTGAGTTTTGTGGAGGATCTCATTCATATTCTTAATGTCATGTGAGTACTAATGAGGATGTAAGTTATGTATAAGGAGATTTTAACAAAAGAATGGGGCTAAACTCCAACTTTTATAACCCTCAATGGAGAAATCACCCTGGATTTTCATGGTCAAATCCATCCTCTCAATTAAACTAAACATTTGACCCAAACACCAAACCACAAAACCCACATAGATTTCCCATTAGACAATAAGCTTTCAACCTTACACAACCTAAATCCAACCTTGGAACCCTTATAGAGTAATTCATTAATAAACAAATGACCATCAACAAACAAGGTGAGGATTAATTTAAGCAAATTTACTCCAAACTTGAACAACTTGCCACTTAGAATTGCATCTTTGAAACTTAAATTGCTCAACAACCCTCTTCCTCCAACTCTAAACCTTTGGAAAAGCTACCAAGCTGACTAGAGTTTGCACTAAAAGAGAATTACCAAGCAATCACTTTGAGGAGTCATAAGGAAGTTGACAGTGTTGCTAATAAGAATAAGAGAGTGGTTAATGATGATGATGAAGTAAAGACTGAAGCTAGTAAAGGGAATGATGATGAGGTTATTAGTGGTAAGGATAATATTGAAGGTACAAAGAAGGCTAAAAAGGGAGACACCATACCACCTAAGGTAAATTTCAAAATGCTTCCTTTCCCCTAAAGGTTCATTAAATGTAGCTTAGATAAGAAATTTGGCAAATTCCTTAATTACCTTAAGGAAATCACCATTATCGTACCATTTATAGATGCCAATAAAGACATGCCAGCATATGGTAAGTTTTTGAAGGATATAATTAGCCATAAGAACAAGTTTGAAGATTGTGGGTTAGTTTCTATTGTTCAAGAATCTAAGGCTATATATTCTAAGTCTCCACCAAAATTGAAGGATCTTGGTTGCTTTACTATTCCTTGTATTATTGGTACTACTCATTTTAAGAAGGCTTTTATATAATATAGGTGCTAATATTAGCCTTATACCTTACTCCTTTTATAAAAGGTTGGATTTGGAAGAACTTAAGCCTACTAATATATGTTTTTCCATGGTAGACAAATCTATTAAATATCCACTTGGTATTCTTGAAAATGTTCCAACAAAAGTGGGAAAGTTTGTGATACTAGTTGATTTTATTATATTGGATACAGAGGAAGATCTTAAAATCCTAATTTTTTTAGGGAGACTATTCTTGATGACAGTAGGAGCAATCATTGACATGAAGAGATGAATGATTACATTGGAAGTAGACAATGAGCATATGGAATTTGATGTATTTAAAATAATGAAGTCTACACCTATATTGGAAGTAGAATTAATACAATTGACATTATAGATGAATGCATTGATGAAGTAATACATGAATGTTTAAGCCAGGACCCTATTGAACGAAACACCATGCAAGAAGCTAGTGTGAGATCCTTGGAGTTTACTCTATACCTTCCTCTTTATAGGACTTCAAGATTTAAATCTTTAAGTAAGGATGATGATCCAATATCTACTCAATAATATGAAGAAGGAAAGCTAGAGCTCAAGCATTTACCAATAAATTTAAGATATGCATTTCTTCACTCTAACTTTAAATTTCCATTTATTATGAATTCTCTTGTGCTTAATAATAATATTTATGCTTTTGTGTGATGTGTTACTTAGTCATAGGGTTGCTATTGGATATTCTATAAATGATTTGAAAGGTATTAGCCTTAATTTATATATGCATATAATTCTTTTAAAGGATGGTGCTAAGCCTTCCATTGAAGGTCAAAGGCGGTATGAGCGACCTCTCCTCCTTTTTGCTTTTAGACAATGGTATGTTTTTATGGGACATTATCTAGGTCTTTCCATTCTCAAGGGATATGGCAACTTTACCGAATAGGGAAAAATGATTGGTCTGAAAGGGATGAGATGCTTTTGATTTTATGAAGTCACCACTTGATTTTTAGAAAATCGGGAAAAGGAAGGGACAACATTGGGTCATTCAATGAGTATTGTCCTTAGGGGAGATTTTTGGGTTTAGGGGATCACATCTACTTTTTGATTATTTCTTATTATATGATATTTAATGTATAGCTACTGTAACACCCTAGTTTTAGTAATGATAGTTTGTATAGTATTCATATAGTACATCAGATAATGGAAGATAATAAAGCTAAAAGTTTAATTATTACATCACTTTCCTAATAAAATACATATGAAAAGGAAAAGATTATAGAAAAGTAAATCTAATTTTGATATGACTGATCCGCAAGATTAACATGACTATTAACATAGCCTACTAGATTTCATGAATAATAGGATGATCATGCATGCTGGTAGTGATTATTTATGCTATGATGATGTATGAAGGATGGATAAGGTCATCACTAGACCAAGAGCATGATGACTCTATTATGGGATATGAACTTATCATATTATTGGTATTTATTATGTGATTTCATGATCTTAGAAATAGAGGATGCAAAATGATAATATGAAACAAGTACAATAGCATTTATTATTCATGTAGTATGCAAGATTTCCAGTCTCATCACATAAGCATAACGGTATTCCCAAATGTTTGCGACAATAAAATAAAAATGCTAAAATAATTGTGTGCTCCTTAAACTCGAGTGAACTTATGTGGGTTTTAAAGCTTTAGCTTCAAGAGAATATCAAGCTTTCATCATCGAGTGGTTCAAAATGACAATAGAATGATGCTAGATTATATACCTTTGAAGTGTGCTTTGATAAAGATGAGGCTTGGTTTGGTGGAAAAGTGATTTAACAACCTAAGAGAAAGGCTATGGGAGAGTAAAAAATATATGGAAAGGGGTTTCCAGCTCTTTTAATCAGACTAATTTTTGAGTGTGTGTGTTTCCACTTCCTCCTTCTCCAAAATGGATTGTGAAGCAGTATATTTATAAGGAAAATTGGGTAGAATAGGGTGGTATAGGCATCATCATCCGTGCATATCGAGGATTATGCACATGGCCATGCCAAGAGCTTATGGCTGCACATAGTGTGTGTATGGCCACACACCTGATGTATGGTTATGCGCGCATGCACGTGATCCATGTGCACTTTGGCCTTCCACACACACTTCCTGGGTTTTATGTATGCTATTTTAAGGTTGTTTCCTAGGGATTTTAGGCCTTCCAGATGCATTTTCATTTTGCCAAATTCACCTTTAATTTTTAGCATATGACACTTTTGAGCAATACGCATTGATCCTTGGGTTGTGTTGGACCATTCCAGGACCACTTCTGAAGGTTTTGGTGCCTTTTAGATGTGTTTCCAAGGTTCATTTTATCAAAATTGATTTATATTTTTCATAAAGGTGGATCTTAGTCTAACAAAGTGCACACCGACCCAATGAGCTCAGTATTTTGAGAAGAGTTTTCTCGAAATAAACCTCTCATTATTTTGATAATTTGTATTTTGTAAGGCTGGGGCATAACTTAATGGTTCAATGATCAATTTTGCACAATGGTGGGGTCGATTAGGTTTTTAAGGTTGCACACTTCAGAGGTGTTATGAACGAGCAAACTCTAGTGATCTCAGGGATTTATTTTATCATTAGACCTTTTTAGAGGCAGTCAAATTTAAGGTATGATAGTTGCCCTTTGCTTTATGTGTGTTGCATAGCCACCTAGCGCTAGTGTCAATACATGTGAAGCAAATACAAAGATAAAAAAAATTTTTAGTAGGGATAGAAGTACTTACCTATGGGTTGTCTTTAGACATATTATTAAGATTTAACTGTTGTTGTTGTGTTTTGTTTATTGCTATTGTCCTGTGACTTGGTTGTCACGCAAGGTGCTATTTGAGACATATACAAGGTTGTGATTCATGCAAAGTGCATTGGGATTTATGTGACCATAACCTTCTTAAGTGTCGTGCAAATAAAGATGCTACTAAGCAAAAAGAGATGCGATTATAACCTTCTTAGGTGTCACGTGAAATGAGGATGCTACTAAGCAATGAAAATGTGACTATAACCTTCTTCGATGTCATATAAATTTACATATGACTATAACCTTCTTAAGTGTCACATGAATGAAGATGCTACTAAGCAAATGAGTATGCTCCTAAGAAATGTGAGGATGCTTCTAAGTGGTGAAAGTGCTTCTAAGTGATGAGAAGATGCTTCTAAGTAGTGAAAGTGCTTCTAAGCAATGAGAAGATGCTTTTAAATAGTGAAAGTTCTTCTAAGCAATGTGAGAGTGCTTCTAAGTAATGAAAGTCCTTCTAAGCAATGTGAGAGTGCTTCTAAGTAATGAAAGTTCTTCTAAGCAATATGAGAGTGCTTTTAAGTAATGAAAGTCCATTTAAGCAACATTAGAGTGCTTCTAAGTAATGAAAGTGCTTCTAAGCAATGTGAGAGTGCTTTTAAGTAATAAAAGTGTTTCTAAGCAGTGCGAGAGTGCTTTTAAGCAATGTGAATGCTCCTAAGCAATGAGTGAGTGCTTTAAAGCAATGTGAATAAGGTAGTAGTGATGATTCACTGATGATGCAATAATGATGTAGTGATGATGAGGTGATGATGTTGTTATTTTGATGATTTGGAGAGAGATATCCTTATAGTGAATTTTCCTTACTCTTCTTCTTTTGTGTGGTGTTGAATTTTTTAAAAAACGTAGTGCGTGCACAATGTCTTTAGATAGATGGAGTCCACTTTAGTGCACTTTTGTGTGAGTTTGGTGCATGTCTTATGCTCAAATGGAAGTTTAGGACCATAGAAATGAGTGTGTAAAGTCTTAAAGTGCATGTAAAACCATATAAGAGCATATGAAAGGGGGAAGTGCATGTGACTACATGTGGAAGGTGCATGGTCACATACTTTCTCCCATCAAGACCTATTTAGATGGTTGTTTTGCAGGTTTTAAGAGGCTTTTTCTGGAGTTCCTTGAGTGTTTTCTAACTTTTCTTAACCCTTTTTATATTTTGGGTGCTATTTGCTCTATGTTTGCTTTTGTACATTCATTTTCTTCTATGTAAAATGGAGTTCCCCAACATTCCTAAGGGTCTTGAGGATATTTTTTTTGATGTTGATATTGAGGGTGACTTTACAAAGGTCGACATGTACTACAGGGACTAGCACATTTGGTGGTTAGAGTTCTCGGCCATTCAGGCTTTCTTGGGGAGATTTGATCCCTATTAATTACAGCTTGGAGACTCATGCTTGGGTGCGTCATCATCATGAGTCAGGTCCTTCTTTGCCCTTATTTTTTGAAGCTTGTTTATTAGTTGCTTTGTTGCACAAGGTTATTGTAGCTGTAACTCTATAGTTCTTATTATAACGATCAGTTAAGTCATAGCTTTATTGTAAATGCTAATGGTTAATAGCTCTTGCTTTATTTTCTTTTTGTGATTGTCTGCTAGTGCTTGCAAGGATGCTTTTCTTTTTGGCTTTTATCATTGTTTTGATCTTGTTAAATGACTAAGAGAGATGTGTTATTATTTAGTAGTTATTCAAATGTTTGATAGTGTACATGCTGTTTGTAGCCTCATAGGTATGTTACTGTGCTGCTTGATAGTTTTAATAGAGTCAACATGTATTCTTAAGGACTCCTAATGCATGTAAAGTAGATGATTGCCGAGAAGGGCTTTGATGGAGTCATTACTGCATTATCTTATGACTCATTTTCATCAAGTCAGATTGCCATGTATGCATTAAGAGAGTGGTGGATCGACATGACGCATACTTTCCATCTGCCTATTGGGGAGATGACTATCACCCCTTTGGATTTTGCCACTATCATGAACATGAGTTATTTTAGAGAGCCTGTTCCTTTCAATAAGGAGGAGTGTTCTACTGCTATGGCAAGGAGGTGCATACGATGGATTTACTTAGGGTGGTCACATCTATGAAGTATGGTTCCCCGTATCTTGCTCAGTACACGGAGTTTGTTTCTTTTATACAAACTTTATTTGATGATGGTCTTGTCTTAGCATAGTAGCTGGTTCACTGCTTTTTATTTTATTTGCTGAGTACTGTTATTTTCTTAAACCCTTTGGGTATGGGTGATCTACAATTGCTATTTGTCTTGAGAAATATGGATGGCTTGCTGAGCTGTTGCTGGGGCACTACTACCTTTGCTCATATGTACTCAGGCCTTAACGTAGCATGCTGATGTGGCTCTAGGATCTATAGATGCTTGTTCGTGCTGGACATCAGTAGGAGTTTTGTTGTCTATTCTCTTACTTTTAGTTTGTTATTTCTTACCCTATAATTTTGATAGATGTAGGAATATGAGTTCGGGATTCTCCCTTGTCTGTCCATCAAGCATTTCGTAGAGGATGCTTCCTTCGTTATTCTCACTACATCAAGAAGACTACTAATTTGATTGAGGATTGCATGGTAGCTTAGGACCATATAGGGAAGTTATCCCCTGATGATGTATGTTTGATTATTCCTATGTTGGTTATTTCTCTCTTAGGGATCTTTTGTTCATTCTTTCCCTTTGAGCGGATTTTTCTTTATTGGTGGGTGGTGAGGTCACATTGGATGGCAGAAATGGTGACTGCATGATATTTGGTGGAGATATGAGTGTTGCTCTCTGGCCTTATTGGTTGACCAAAAACCCTCCCTATATAGGGATACATCTTGAAACCCTAGTTATAAATTGATTCCTAAAAGACTTGTATTTCCTTAAAAACATTATCAAAATAATTTTAGGAGAATGTCATACTAATTAGGACTCAATTTAACTAGAAATTTTGAGATTTATCTAGAAAATTCAAGAATTCATAGAAGGAGTCTAATTCCAATTGGAATTGTGTAATTCTAACTGAAATTACATAATTTCGATCATAATTTCATAATTTTGATTGGAATTAGGCTAATTATGATCATCCTTTTTTTACATGTCATTATTTTCCAAAATTAGGCTAATTGCATTTTTTAATTACAAAATAGTCCTTGAAAGGATTTAAGTTTTGCAATTAGATCCCTAAAAAGCATTGCAATTTAATCCACAAAAACATTAAATCCTTTCTTTGAAAAATGCAATTAGATCCTTGAAGTTTCAAAGTTTCAAATATTGAAGACCTATTCATGACATTTTCATCATTGGAGTCGTTTATCACATACATAACTCATAATCTCAAATTTGGGTGTCTACAGTACCCAAGAAAGATAGTAAGGTGAATATGTGTGTCGATTTCAGAGATTTAAATAAAGCATGTCTAAAAGATGACTTTCTTTTACCCCATATCGATGTCATACTGGATAGTTCGACATCAAGTGCAATGTATTATTTCTTGGATGGGTCTCTAGGTATAATTAGATAATGATGGCAGTTATGGATAAGATCAAGATAGCTTTCATTATGGAATGGGGGACCTATTGTTATAAGGTTATGCCTTTTGGGTTAAAAAATGCAGGTGCAACATACCAAAGGGCATCTATTGCTCTTTTCCATGATATGATGCATAAGGAACTTGAGGTGTATTTAGATGACATGATGGTCAAGTTAGAAACAAGAGAGGGACACTTTGAAGCATTGGACAAGTTCTTAGTGTGCATTGAGAGGTATAATCTGAGACTCAACTCGAAGAAATGCAATTTTAGAGTTACTTCATGGAAGCTGCTGAGGCATATACTTAGTAGCAGAGGAATTAAAGCAAAGCTTACTAATATTTATGACCCAATCTTCAAGATGTTGAGAAAAGATCAACCTATAGTGTGCAATGATGATTGTTAGAAGGCCTTTGATAGGATAAAAGAATATCTCACTAATCCACCTGTTTTGAGACCACCAAGGCAAGGTAAACTATTGTTCCTATATTTTGCTTTAGAGGAAAAGCAATTAGGGCAATGTTAGCTTAAGAAGGACTAGATGGGATAGAGCATGTAGTGTATTACCTCAGTAAAAAGTTCTTGCCATATAAAGAAAAGTATGATTTGGTGGAAAAGACATGTTTGATAATGATCTAGGCAATAAGAAAATTGAGGCATTACTTTTAGTCCTATAGGGTTTAGTTCAAAGATAGATCCCTTAAGATACTTACTACATATACCTATTATGATTGAAAGGATGTCTTGATGGCTTGTACTCCTAATTGAATTTGATATAGAGTACATTAACATAAAGGTTATCAAAGGAAGGGTGGTAACAGAATTCCTAATATAGAATGTAGTAGAGGGTGATGAACCGTGGAACCTAGAATTTCCAGATGAGAATCTAGTAATTGTACAGCATCAGGAATGGAAGCTTTATTTTAATAGGGCTATAAACAACAAATGAGCTAGATTAGGAGTGATCCTTGTTACGCTAGAAGGGGAAACCATACCGATGGCTAAGAAATTGGATTTTAAAGTAACTAATAATATGGTTGAGTATGAGTGATGCATTCATGGAGTGGAAGTAGTAATGGAAGCTGGAGTAAATGAGTTGTTAGTATATGGGGATTTGATGTTGGTTATTGGTCAGGCTAACGAAGAATGGGAAGTAATGGAGGAAAAGCTGAAACCCTACGTTTGCTATTTAAGGACTTTAATAAAGAACTTCACCAAATGTCTTTTTATCCATCTATCAAGAGACATGCTCTCTTCAATATGGGATACTATAACTAGATTAACTATAAAGTCATTAGTGATAATAAAATTAAGAGCTCCATGTTATAGGGGTGAGTAGATTATGGGAATTCAAGTAGGGCCTGAAGAGAAGCCATGGTTTTATAATGTTCAAAGGTTTATCAAGGAAGGAAAATATCTAGATGAAGCCACTTCAAAAGAGAAAAATGCCCTGTGTTTTCTTGCATATAATTTTACAAGTCATGATAGGGTGTTGTAGAAGAGAATGTCAAATGGGATACAACTCAGATGTCTCAAGAAAGATGAAGCAGAAGAGGTGATGAAAGAGATTCATGGGGGAGCTTGTGATTCTCAAATGAATGGAATAATCCTAACAATGAAGATAATCAGACAAGGGTACTACTGGATGAGCATGGAAAGAGATTACATTAAGATAGTAAGGCAATGCCATCAGTGCAAGATCTATGGGAATTTCAACCACCTTCATCCAACAATACTAAATAGTTTACCATCTCTTCGACCTTTTACAATGTGGGGGATTGATATCATAGGAGAAATAAGGCTGACAACATTGAATGGACATAAGTATATAATTATGGCAATTGATTACTTCTCTAGATGGGTAGAGGCCAAATATTTTAATACTCTAAAGGCAAAGTAGATGGTCTAGTTTATTAAGAAGAATCTTATTTGCAAATATGGGTTTCCACATCACATTATGATGGATAATAGGGTTCAGTTTCAAGCGAAGACAATAGAGTTATTGTAGAAATATAAGATTGAGCATTATAAGTCCTCACTATATCAGCCTCAGACCAATGGAATAGTGGAAGAAGTGAATAAGAATATTAAGACAATCCTCTCTAAGATGGTCAAAACTTACAATAACTGGTATGAGTACCTTCCCTTTGCCTTATGGGGATACAGAACTATAGTTAGTACTGCCATAAGCCAAACTCTGTTCTCATTGGTGTATGGCTATGAAGTAGTTTTGCCTATAGAAACTAATATCAATTCTCTAAGAGTGGTTATGGAGGCCAAAATGCCAAATAGTGAATGGGTACAAAAGAGATATGATCATCTAGTATCTCTAGATGAGAAGATGATGAATGCTTTGTTTCATGCTCAGGTATATTAGAGGAGGATAACAAGGTTGTTCAATAAGAAAGTAAGGCTAGGGAAAATAAGAGCTGGGGACATGGTGTTAAAATAGTCTAGAGCAATGGTGTTTGATTTGAGAAGAAAATTCATACTAAATTAGGAAGGACCATACTTAGTTAAGTCAGTTTTGCCAAAGAGAGCTGCTAAGATATCTGATCTTAAAGGAAATGAGTTCATAGAGCCTGTTAATCTAGATTTCCTTAAGAAATACAACATGTAAAAATAAATAAAAGTACTATAAAAAATAAAGTTTGTTGACTAGAAAACCTGAAAAGGCAAGTCAGGCAAAAATTAGGACATTATCACTATTCAGAAAACCCATAAAGGGCTGTGTAAACACCCAATTTTAGGATAATAAAATATGGATGCAACAAAGGACTCCAATGATGAAAATGTTATAAGTAGGTCTTCAACACTTGAAGTTTGAAACCTTAAAAAGTTTGAATACATTTTCATTGGTTTTTTAAGGACTTAATTGTAATACTTTTTAAGACCTAATTGAAAAATTTAATTCTTTCAGGGGTCATTTTGTAAGTAAAAGTTAAAAAAATCAGAATGATAAAATTTTAATTAGAATTACTCAATTCCTATTGGAATTATGTGTTTTCCGTCTATTTTTTGTATTTTTATAAAAAAAAATATTTTTCCTAAGTTTTGATTGGTTAAAAAATTTTCTTAAATTTATTTTTGGATATATCTAATTCTTAAGGAAATAAATTCCTTTTAAAATTAGAACTCTTCAGTACGTAGAACCTAGGGTTTTTTTGGTTTTTCCTATAAAAAGAGAGTTGAGGCTCCTAAGAGGGGGACTCAAGATGGAGGACTCAATTCTTAATCTTGAGCATTCTTTTCTACAATTGTAGACACCCAATTTTGAGATGATGTGTTATGGATGCGACAAAGGACTCCAATAATGAAAATATCATGAATAGGCCTTTGATACTTAAGCTTTAAAATTCTAAGGGTTTAAATGCATCTTTTAAGGGAGGGATTTAGTGTTTTCAAGGACTAAATTGCAATATTTTTTAGGACCTAATTGCAAAACTTAAATTCTTGGAATTGCATAATCCTGGTTAGAATTAGACTCTCCCATTTCTAGTTTTGATTTTTTTAGGCTTTTAACTTAATCCTAATTGGTCTAAAATTCCTAAATATGATTTTAAGTATTAATCCTATATTTTTAGGAATGAGAATCACATTAGAATTGAGCTAGGGTTTTTTATTTTCTTTTTTTCTATATAAAGAGGATGGCAAGGGAAAATTTAGAGGGGAGGAGGAGAAAAAAGGAGGCAGTAACATATTTTTAAGCTTTCAGATTTTTTGTGCGTTTATAAAAACAATTTTCATCCATTGTTGATTATTAAAAAGACCTTTCTTAGTTCTATTTTTTTATGGTGAGTTGTTATTTCTACAAAAATTCCTTTTGGTTTATCAATTAATTCATGATCCTTGGAGAATTTTTTAAGAAGAAGATTCAAAGATTTATTAAGAATGGTGAATTACAAATTTGAGGAGTACCCCAAATCACTCATAAGCATCATCATCTTCTTTTTATTCAATTTTTTAATTTATTTCTTTTTAATATTATTGATTATTTTTATTCTTTCGAGTTATTATTATAATTTATTCATTAATCATAATTTTATTTTATTTTATTTTTATGGTGATTATGGAGGGAAACGCATGGTGATCATATTGGAGGGATGAATTCATGAGAAGTCTATGGAAAACCATGGATAAAGCCTCGTAGAGACTTAGTTTTTAGGGTTTTTATTTTATTTTATTTATTGCTTCATTTTTTTTATTTTATTAACCATTTTATGAATTAATGTAATAGCCCAAATAGAGGGAGTAGTGAAATTATGTGTGGTTGCATGCTTATCTTGATTGAATTGTTTAGTAAAACTAGATTTCAATTAGGCAATTATTTAAAATCAATAGAGGAAGTAGAATAATTTAGGTTTCTTGATAATAAAATTAGGATTTTAGTAGGGATTAATTTAATTGTTTGTTTGATCTTATTTAATTTTTTTTATGTTTTTATTTGTTTTTGGGCTTATTTATTATTTTTATGTGCTTTTGGGGCCTTAAGCCCATTTTAGGTCTTGATTTATTTATTTAAGTTTATGTTATTTTATTTTAGCTCATTTCACTTAATAATAAATTACATTTTAGATTAGAAATATCCTTAGGCCCATTAAGTTAATTAGACATAGTCCCACGTAACTCAATTTAATTAATTTAGACTTAGCCAACTTAATTTAAGCCTTTTTTTTTCATAATTTGTAGAATTAGGCCAATTTTTTTATTAAAACAAGTAGACTTAAGTTCATTTAATTAATCAAAAGGAATTAGGTCTTTAGGTTCATGTATAAATTAAAACATGTAGATTTAACTCATTTATTTAAAATCCATGTAGACTAGACTAACTTAGGGATTATGTGATTTATTGAATGCATTATTTACTTGTATATTTCGTGACTAGTTTGCCGTGGAGTTGATTGTTTTAGGGTTTATATGAAATTTCATGTAACTAGAGAATAAGATAATAATTCATAAAATAATTCTAAATAAACATAAGACTAAATGAAGTTGGTATTCCGTATCTAGAATCTCCAAGTTATGGTGCTAACTTTCTTTTAGGGAATCGAGTACCACCTTTTCAATTTGTCCCAGCTATTACCTTGGATGGTGACTCCTCATCTCCATGCCATGTCTTTGTGACAGTGGTTAGTGTGTTCTTTATAGTCCTAAGCTCAAACAGTGTCGCGGTTGCTAAAATCTTGAACGCACGCTAAACCCCACTATCTAAAACAATTTTAGCTCTCTTCTTCCTAGGTATCTCTAGACTTTTCTTTATGCAATACACAAAAAACTCTTGGTGATTTATTCATTGGAGATTTTTGAGACGAAGAATAACGAGTTTTAAAGGCCTACTAAAAAACAACAATGATCTTACTAGTCTGAGGAGCAGTTCATTTAGCTTCCATAAGCATTATCTTCTTGCTACTTTCTTTTATTTTTCTTTTTGATTTTATTGAATTTAAATTTTATTTAATTTTTTAGTGTAATTTTATTTGCTAATAATTGTTTATCCTTTTATGATGGTGATTATGGAGGGAATTACACGATGATCATACTTGGAGAACCAAATCCATAAGAGGTCCATGGAATCCCATGGATAGAACCTTATAGCTAGATGTAGTTTCTAGGTTTTTTTATTTAACTATCTTATTTTTATTTATTCCTGAGATTGTATTAATTTTTTCTTTTTTTATTATTCTCAATAGTTCATTGTAATAGCCCCAATAGTGGGAATAATGAAATTTGGTGTGTGTGTTTATGTTCTTTTTTTAAGTAACTTGTTAGTAAAATTAGGGTTTTCATTCAATAATTAATTAAAACTAATGGCTATAGAAATCATTAGGTTATTTAATTAAAATCAAATTAGATTTAAGTTGGTAAAATTAGTTTGTTTGATTGATTATTTTTTTTATTGTTTATGGTCACTTTAATTAAATTAGGATTTTAGAATAGATTTAATTAATTATTTGATCTTTTATTTTATTTTTTTTATATTTTTATTATTTTTGGGCTTGTTTGTTTATGTTTATGTGTTTTAGGCCCTAGGCCCACATTAGGCTTTAACCCATTTAAATTTAGGTTTCTTTTAGGTTTAATTAATGAAAATGCATCTTTAGGCCCATAATTAATTGGATTTAGGGTAGAAATAACTTAGGCCTATTTAGTTAGACATAAGCCCACGTAATTTAATTTAATTTAATTTAGACTTAGCCCACTTAATTTAAGCCTTTTTATATTAAAACATATAGAATTAGGCACACTAAATTAAATACTTCATTTTCATAGATTCAGGCTCATTTTTTGAATTAAAATAAATAGATTTAAGTTCATTTAATTAAATAGAAATTAAGCCCCATTAGTCTTTAGACTCACTTGCAAATTAAAACACGTAAATTTAACTTATTTAATTAAAATCAATGTATTGTGATGAATGTGTTGTCTACTTGTATATTTCATGACTAGTTTGCATGGAGTTGATTGTTTTTGAAGGGTTTATATGAAATTGCATGTAAATAGAGGATAAGATAGTAATTTATAAAGTAATTCTAAATGAACACAACATTGAATGAAGTTAGTATTCCATATCCAGAATCTCCTAATATCACCATTTTCGATTTGTCCCAATTATTACCTCAAGTGGCGACTCCTTATCTCCACACCATATCTTTATGATAATGGTTAGTGATTTCTCTAGAGCCTTGAGCTCAAACAGTGTCACAATTGTTAAAATCTTAGGTGCACACTAAACTGCACTATCTATAGTGGCGACTCCACTAAGGATAAGAGATACTAATTCTACTTGTGTTCTTTAGAATTATTTTATTAATTATTATTTTATTCTTATATTCATTCTACATGTCCCTATTAACCGATGATGTTGGTTTATGGTTCCATAATTCCACTTGCTTTATAGAATTATAAATTGGCTAACCATCACTCTTAGTTTTAACTAGGTTCAAGAGAGATTACCGGGCTTATCTAACCATAGTTTGTAACCCAAGTCCTAAATGGGGAGGGGGGGTAATCTTCTCTCGAGTTTGCAAAGGATGTCGGGCCCCTTTGACCTTGGCCTGTAATTCAAGTGCTAAGGGAACCTTGACCTTTTCCACCAGACTTAACCATATATAATGGCCTAGTTATTTCCCTTAGGATTATCTAAATTTCTTGTGAATGTTGCCATGAGGTATTTCTATCTATAAAGGCCTAAGCCCATACTTTAGAAGCCTATCTGGACTAATAGAGATTGGGCTATGCTTTTATACTTAGAAATATTATTTCTATGCTTTACTACTTTAAGAGATATGACATGCACATTGGTTCTTGATAACCCTTGTTGATATTAAGGCCAAGACTAAAAATCCTAGGAAAAGAGACTTGCCATTGAATATTTGTGTGGAAGGAATAAGGTTGGGAGGATGTATATACATGACTTGATTGTTACTTGTTACTTGTTGCATAACATGTGCATCATGCATTACATGCATCATACTAACAATTTTTCTTTTAGCCATCATAGATTCATCTGGATCTTTATGTTTTTGGAGTTGAAAAGATGGCAAACTAATGAGAACTTATTTGAGTCCATAATCAATTGTGAAAGAGATCCTTAGCAGACTGGAAAGGAGTTCCATTAATCCACTCTACTTAGAAGCTACACAGCCTAAACAAGTCAAAGAAATGGAACAACAAAAGGGAAGAAACTAGACCTAATAGGATGTCAAAGGAGCATTGATGGATGACATAAGAGCAATGATTTAAAATGAGTTAAGATAAGCTCTGGCTGGATAGATGCCACCATCTGTTGCTACTGCACCTCCCGTTTCAGCCAATCCCCCTATTGTGGGTACACTACCCGCTAATAATGACAATGCTGCTAGGAACATACCTACTATGGAAATGAAGTTAGAGGATATTAAGAGTTACATGGTTGAAAAGGAAAAAAAAGAATCACTTGAGCAATTTCAAGAGCTAGAATCCAAGCAAATGAAAGCATTGACTCAAAAGATATCCAAGATGGAAGAGTTGATGAGTGGATAGGGCATCAGATACTCATTTGACATTGATGATGTGATACAATTTGAGGAGGATAAACTGCCTGATAAATTCAAAATGCCACAGATGCAGAAGTTTGACGATACTAAAGACCCGAGGATCCACCTCAGTCAATACACAACTACCATGAGCACCATTAAGGCTCCTTTGTTTGTGGTTACCAAGTTGTTTGTGCTATCCTTGGAGGGTATGGCTATCAATTAGTATAATGGGTTGGAGAAGTCTAGCCGAGTATATGGGAGGGAACTGTGTATCACTTTTCTAAAGCAATATGACTACAATACCAGGCTCAAAGTGTCCATCAGGGATCTAGACTTGACCAAGGAGAAGCCTAATGAATCATTCTCAGATGTTTTACCAAGTTCATGAATAAGGCAGGATTAATGAAGAATAAGCTTGCTGAAAAAGATCAGGTTAGGATGATAGTCCGAAATGTGTCACCTAATCTGGTTGAGAGGTTATAGATGATGAACCCTAAGACATTTATAGGCCTTTATGATGATGGATTACAAGCTAAAGAGATTGAAAGCGAGAAAAAGAAGATCAATAGAAGCACTGGAGTGAGAAATTACCTAACTAGGGGCATACAACAAGGAAATACTAGTTGGGTTGTAGGAGTCCATGCTATTTAACAACCCAAGAAATTCTCAAATTTTAACCAGCCCTTATCTAAAGTCTTGGATTGATTGATCCAAAAAGGCCTCCATAAACCTTTAACTCCCTCTAGACTACCAAACCCAAATCTCCCTTGCTTTTTCCCAAATATTTACTGTAAATTTCACCAAGTTGTTGGCCATTTCACTGACTCTTGCATGCGCCTTAAACATGAAATTCAAAGAATGTCACTAATCTACCAGGAAACTGCATCTCAAGATCAAGAAGAGAAATCACAGTAGTCAAGTCCAAAGAATAATTAATTATCGTAGGAAAAACCTCAATTAATAGACATAGCTCTTATCCATTGAATCTGAATACATGGTCTTTAATGTCCTAGAAGGTGGCAGCAGCATGAAGAAAATTATGGTCTATTTCTAAATGCTGAAGGGATTTTAAAGATTTGACATGATAGGGAAATAATCTATTCTAATCATCCCCAATAAGGTTCTTGAGAAACTTCTTCATTAAATTAAGGGTGACTTGTGTCATGATTAAGCAAATGAAAGACAGGAATGGGTGACTACCCTTTAACGAGCTATTTATACAAGCATAAAGGTTGAATCTGGATGAGATTTTTAATCTGAAGGGATTAAGATTTTATGTATGCATATCAAACTTAAATCAGAAATTATAATGGAAAAGGAGCACGGAGCTAAAGCCAAATTTCCTATCAAAATTTCAAAAATCTGATCTAAAATGTAGAATTCTTATTAGAATTCTAGAAATCTGATTAGAAATCTATAATCCTGATCTGATTTCAAAAATTTTTGACAAAAAAAGAGAAAAGATTCATTAAATTCTAGGGTTTGATCCAAAATAAAAGTCCATAATCCATTTAGAAAAGGGAGAATAATTCACAGGAAAAAGGAAAATACAGTCATGAAAGCATAAGTCCTAAAGATGAAAGATCAGTCATCCTGAGCTCCAGTGTCTAACCAAGGACTCCATCCTCTAGCAGCATTGTCATTCTAATATGGGGGCATAGAAGTCTTAACATCATGACCATCAAAGCCAAGACCAGTAAGCTATTTACGAAGCCTCTCATTGTCATGCTCCAGATCTCCAGTATAACTCTGTCACATTAAGAATAGTTGAAATCATGCATACATTTGCATACTTGTTGTAAATACTAACCCTCCAACTATCTGTGATCTGTATAGTAAATAATCTCTAGGATGAGGCGAGTCCATACAGATACTCTGCATGTGTCCGAGGGATTCGTAAAATGACATATACTAATTTAGCAATAAGTGTCAATTTATGTAGGATTGGAAATGCAAAAATGAAATTACATGTGAAGCATTAGGAGGAAAAAAATTAGGAATCTAAACTATATCAATGTACATGTGCTGCTCAACTGGAGTTTGCACCATAGGAGCCCAATAGTCCATAAACCTATCAAGCAAGGGAATATCACCCAAAATGCTACTTGAGGAAGTATCACCTCGAGCAACTCCACTATGCTAAGTAGGCTTAACCTCCTACTCAGCCCTCTCAGTGTCACCCTCAGTCTCCTCCTCCATAACAACATTAGTAGCATCTTCAACCTACACAAAAAATAAATGACATCTACAATGATGAAAGAGAATGAAGTAAGATAGTGATAAGGAGGAATGGTGATGGAAAGCATACCTCAGCTAGATTTGGGGGAACTTGCTCTAGGAGATTCTCTTGAATATACTCCTAGTAAGGGCAAGATTGCTCAAGAAGTGTCGAAGCATCATATCCCTCAAGAGCTACTTTGAGCTCAAAACCAATTAAACTATAACTCCTCAACATGTAAGAGGGAATAGAAGAAGGAACATGCCTCCTGGAAGGTCCCATATGATAATAATAAACACGCTCACCTAGATACCACATATGGCAACCATAACTAGGAAGCAAAATGCTTATAGTCTCAAGCCTCACAGTAGCAGTCATAAAACTATATTGCTAGATGTATTTAGTGTTAGGTTTCATGATTCCATATAAAGTAGAAAAATAAAATTTGAATCACAAACCCGAACCCGGATCCAAGTAATTTGATTAATTAATTAAATCTAGGGTTTTCATTTTCTTACCATAAATGCAGAAGAGGCAAGAAATCTTGAAGGAAGAAAGGAGGCTCACTCAGGTGACACCCTACCTTGCGCTTTTAATTTAGCAGTTTGGATTTGAGACATCTCTTAAAGAATCTGTCCTCCACAAGTGTCCACATGAATATCCCTTATTTTTGAAAAATGAATATTTGTGTGCTAGCACCTTATATTGATTTTGTCATAAATCAAGAATAAAAGAACTATGTGTTTTGTTTTCTAAATGGAGAGAAAAAGAATTTGGTGGCAGAATGAGGAGAGTGTTTAAAACCCTAGAGAATATAACATATTTATAGACATTTAAATTAGGGTTTCACTTACCAAACAACCTTTTGGTAATTTCTCACTTATTCTTATTCTGATTTTATTTAAAATTAAATCAAAAATAATATGCTATTTATTTAAGATAACATTTACCTTAAATAAATAAGTATTTTATTTATTTATTTCCATAGAGCTTATTTGGGCTTGTCAAACCCATTTTTATTTTGGGCTAATTCAAAGTGTGTGACCTTGTAGGTTCATATGACATTGGTAGTGGGCCTTAAATCTCTATTTAGGCCTACAAGTTACAAGTGGCCTCTGGTAAGACATTGTGACCACCCAAGTCATGTGAAGTCAATGATCCGTCATAACCTAATATATAGTAAAGATTCTAGTCCCTTCATCATATGATATCTTGATTGAATATAAGGCATATATTATGTCATCCTTATAGAATTCAATCATATAATTTCTTGATTATAAGTAGACTAAAAATGATAACTCTTTATTTATTTAATTTAGTAAGGCCATGCATTTTCCTCAACCTATCTTATTAAGGGGCCCATAAATATCTTAATCATATTAAATGAGGGACAAATTCCTTCTCAATCACTCACATTTCTCACATAACTCATTTTATACCCAACAATGGCCTATTTTATCATTCGGTTAAAGATAATGTTATATTATATCAAAATATAAAATAGTTATGTAGAAATCCATGGTGATTTTAAGGTCAGAGGACTAAGCCAATATTACTATGATAAGAATTACTTATGACAATTATCTATGTAGTACTCTCATTATAGGTCAATCCAGCACTTTATTTCTCAAGTAAGTACCTATGAGTTGACTTAATATCTCATGTTCATGATTAGTAAAACATAATCATTAATCAACACCATACTAGCCATAATTCATTGTTATGACTAGGGATAATTTGAATATAACTCATATATAATCTAAGAGTTTTACTATCAAGTCACATACTTAATGACCTTAGAAAGAATTAACTATTCAAGTAATTATTATAACATAAAATGATAATGAAAAATGCCTCTTTATTAAATAAAATGATAAAGTCAAAACATGGTCATTCATGATTGACCTAGTACATATCACTAACATTCAGCACCCACCAGCCAATCTGATCTGACTTGTAAATTCATTTGAATAAATTTTATTTAACTTTTACAACTGATTAAATGATAATAGTTAAATTTATCTTACTAGGTCTCATTTTAAAGAGTTTAGCTAGTCCCAATAAGTTTACAGGTCATACTTAACACTAGCAAGACAAGAAAAACCTTATCTCTGCATCAATGGAAGACTCCTTTTAAAGCTAATATCGCTAGATCCTCAAATCACCTTGATCCCAATGCCCCAGATCTAAAAAGGAAAAGATAATTAAAATGAAAAAGAGTTATAAAAGAGCAAAATTTAAAAAGGAGTAGAAGACACAAAGGAGGTGTATATGCAAAATGTGCCAAAAGCTTCACATCATCACAACACCTCTACAGACAGTATCCAGTCTATAGTAGAGATATGCAAGAGTTGCAGATCCCCAATCGAAAGTAATGACTCTAATAAGATCCTAAAGGGGACCAAGAAGCATAATGTTAACCCCATGACCAGTCTCACAGTAGAGGGTAGTGCCTAGCAATATCAATAAGAAGCATCTTGCCTTTTGAAGGATCTGGTGAGGTATGGTAGTGGGTAATCTTTGGAAACCTTGAGAAGAGAAGAAAGATGCATGTTATTCCGAATCTTCCATGTTGGAGCAAACCCAAGCAAGTCATGAATACAAAGACTCCTAGCATCCTTAGGAAGTGTGCAGTAATGGATATAAAAAAGAACTAGGGTACCCCCGAAGGTGATCCCAATGATAGTAGAGAAGCTCATAAGAGAAATACTAAGCTCACCCACTTACGTGTGTGGAAGGTGTGAGTAGTATCCATCTACCTCTCGATAAGAGCAAAAAGTGAATAGTGATTTAACCTACCTAAAGCAATCGACAAAGCAGGAGTGAAGTGTTAGAAGCCATATGCCCACATGTGTTGTACTGCCTCTCCCGATAAATCATTAAAGAGTTCTTGAGCCAAGTGAAAATAACTCAAGAATTTCAATGGTTTCTGAATAAAATTTAAAAAATGACAAGATTACCTTCCTTACTAACTTTTGTTTATTTTAATTTCTATCTTTAACAAAAAAAGGTCAGAAGACTATATTTCCGATCAAAAATTCAGATTTTTAATCGAATTTCTAGATTTCTTATCGGAAATTGATGAGTGTGAAAAATGCATCTCATTAAGTAGTCTTTGTGTTAGGAAAAATGCAATTTCAATCAAGTTTGTGTTCTTTTATTTAGTTTTTATTTAGTTGAGTACTTAATGCATATCTTTTATGTTTATTTATTTTTGGTTGATTTTTATGTATTTAAGGAAGTCAAAGAACAATAAAGAAAGGTTACATGGGAGCCGTGAGCACTTGAAGTGAGCCTAAAAAGTAATGGAGGTCAATATGTTGAAATGCTGAAAAAGTGATGTGCAAATGCACATGGTCGTGCGACCTGGTGATTGGAAAATTCAGAGTCAAATTTAATTGCTGACTCATGAGGGACAATATGGAGATTTTGCATGGTTGTAACCCTAGGGCTAAAAATTAGGGTTTTATACAGGGGTAGCCACTAGAAACAAGGGGGAAGAAGATTATTATTCATCACTTTTGATATACATATTTTTTGAGAGCAGTTTTGAAAAACAAGGATTTTTCTTACTTATGTTAGTTTGGAGATTAGAGAATAAGAATTGACGAACATCAAGCTTCCTATTGAATATGGGGTTTCTTCTATTCAATTCTGTTTATTCATTCTTAATTTTAATTTAATGATGATGTCTATTTTCTTTTATTCTTCTTCTTTGTCTCTTACAATTAACATTAGTAGCTAAATTCTTAGCAAGGGTTCTTGTTGCAATTCAACCATGGGCTAATCATAATTAAACCTAGGCCATTAATCTAGATCCTTTGGTTGTTGTTGAACTTAATGTCTTCTTAGGATTGATCACTCTTTGATTGAATATACACAATAAAACTTGATCGAGAGATGGGTTGAATTGGATTTAAACAATAACCTGTTAGATGCTTTTTTAGTTGAGAAACACTTAAGCAGCTAATATTGATTAAGGGTTGGTGCTTAAACTAGGTTAACCAAACACTTAGTAGGTGAGAGTTTTAAATCTAAGAACGTCAATTTACTTGGTTAATCATAGGGTTATCTTCGGAGGAAAGCCTATGATTCTAGGGAAACCCTTAAATTGGATTAAGGTTAGGTATGGCTTAGCAGTAAATTGATTTTAAATAAAGGTTGAATTAGTAATAAGAACCCTAGCTCTCTAAAGTGATTGTTATTTCATTGTGATTTTTTTGTGCTTTGTCTTAGTTTAATTTTTAGTTTAATTCAAAATACCCTTTTTCATTGTTTAAAGAAACAAACACAACTAGTATCATTGTAGTCAATCTATAATCTCTATAGGATCGATATTTGATTACTACTTGTACGAATCTGTATACTTACAGAAACCCATCAATTTTTTAGCGCCATTACCGGGGATTGCCAAATTGATATTATTGAGAAGTTTATGTTGTTTGATTTAGATGTTATTTTTTACTTTTGTTTATATATATATATATATATATATATATATATATATATATATATATTTAGTTTTATAGGAATTCTTGTTGTTGCATGCATAGAATGCGTGGTGCAAGCAGACAAGGAGTCCAGTTAATACCACTTGATTTAGAGATTGAGAAAAATATTCATAGAAGGAGAAGACAGAATAGAGATAGGATGAACGGAGGGGAAGCACACAATGGGCATGATGGCCAAAACTATAAGGGACTTTGTGAGTCCCAATGTCTAAGGGGACCAAACTCCGATTGTGAGGCTGGCGGTTGCTGCAAACAACTTTGAAATCAAACCCGCCATGATCTAAATTATTCAAAACTCACAGTTTAGTGGCTTACCACATGAGGATCTCATTGGTCACATGACAAGATTTTTGGAGTATTGTTCGACCTTCAAGATGAATGGAGTATAGCTAGAAGCAATTAGGCTCATCCTTTTTCCATTTTCATTGATGGATAGAGTAAAAAGATGGTTCACTAGCTTGGCACCTAACTCCATAAACAAATGGCAGGAGTTGTATATAGCCTTTTTCAATAAGTACTTTCCACCAACTAAAGTACTCAAAATCAGAAATGAAATTAACTCTTTCTATCAAAGAGATGATGAAAGTTTTTATGAGTGCTAGGATAATGTCCCTTCAAGGATCTTTAGTGACAATGTCCACCATAGTTGATTCCTTCATGGGATTTAGCACAGTCTTTTTACAAGGGTGTCAATCCCGCAGTGAGAGCAAACATAGATGCATTAGCAAGAGGAATTATCATGTCTAAGACACTAAAAGATGCCTTGGAGCTTTTTGAAGAAATGGCTACTACCCAAAGCCTCTGGTCCAATGAGAGAGATATTCCAAAGAGAGGGGGAGCAATTAAAGTTGACAGTTTAATGATGTTAAATGCAAAGATGGATGCTTTATCTAAAAGAACGAATAAAATGAATATTAATGCCATATCTAACTTGTCTTCCTCTTGTGAATTATTTCAGGGTAGTCATCCAACTATAAAGTGTCAGATGATGCAAAGCTTGTCCATGGGGAATGTAAACTTTATGAAAAACTTTAAAGGACAGCAGAACCAAGTGCACAACAGAACCTATAATCCAAGTTGGAGAAATCATCCTAATTTCTCTTAGAGCAATCAAGGGAACAACCAGTGGAGGTCACAAGTACCATATAGTTTTGTAGGGCATAATGTGCAACACCAGCAACCAAATTACCATCAAGAAAAAAAAATTCATCTTCTGGGAGTTCTTTAGAGAGCAAGTTGGAGAAGTTCATGGATGTGATGTCCACAAAAATGAATTAACAAGATGAAGCTACAAAAAGGTTCTAAGGTAGATTTGAGTAAATGTATAAAGACACTCAGTTGATGTTCAAGAACCACTCTTCCTCTATTCATAATTTAGAGGTGCAAATGGGGCAGTTGGCAAATTCTTTATCAATGAGGAATCAAGGTTCTTTGCCAAGCAACACTGAGAAGAATCCAAAAGAATAGTTAAAGGCTATTACCTTGAGAAGTGGAACAGAGATACAAATCCCAAAAGCAATAATAGAATATGAGCAGGAAAAGAATAAGGAAGAGGAGAAAGAGCAAGAGGATGAATGGGTTAAAGTGCAAATAGATGAGAAGCTGCAAGATGATAATAATAATAAGGAACAAGTAGTGGAGAAACCTACACCACCACTAATGAAACCTTACAAACCTCCAGCTCTATATCCTCAAGGACTAAAGAAACAAGAGCATGATCAACAATTTGCTAAATTTCTAAAGAGGTTTAAAGCACTTCACATCAACATGTCTCTGGTGGAATGTCTTTTGCAAATGCCTAAGTACACTAAATATCTCAAGGAATTGATTTCCAACAAAAAGAAGTTGCAAGAATATGAGACCATCACACTCACAAAAGAGTGTAGCGCTATTATCTCGAAGAAACTTCCCTTAAAAAGGAAGCATCCAGGGAGTCTCACTATTCCTTGTTCTGTGGGAAATTTAAATTTTGAAAGAGCTTTATGTGATTCTGGAGCTTCAATTAATCTTATGCCTTTATCTGTTTATAGGAAATTGGGATTAGGTGAAGTAAAACCTACAAGCATTTGATTGTAACTTGCAGATAGGACAATGAAGGAACCATAAGGGATAGTGGAGGATGTGTTAGTAAGGGCTGGAAAATTTATTTTTCCAGTGGATTTTGTAGTCCTTGACTTTGAAGAAGATGAGGAGGTTCCACTAATCCTTGGTATGCCATTCCTTTACACTGCTAGAAAAATAATTGATGTCTATGATGGAACTCTTATATTAAGAGTGGGGGATGAGAGCTGTCAGTTTAATATCTAAGAGACTATGAAATATCCCTATGATGAAGATTTTTGCATGCAAGTTGAATTCATTGATGAATGTGTGAATGAAGTCCAATGATGGAGGTTGGCATGGTCTTTAGAAGTTGAGAATATTGAGAACCGCTTACAAGTACAATCTTCTCAAGAAGAAGTGACTCTCAAATACCCACACCAACCACACATACAACTACCAAACACTGAACCACACCACCCTTAATCATAAAACCACCAAAACTAGACTTGAAGTTGTTACCTCAAATTTAAGATACACTTTTCTTGGTGGTGACCAAACTTTATCTATGATTATATCTTCTAAACTTAGCAAAGAGCAAGAGGATTTATTGGTAAACATGCTGAAGAGAAAAATAAAGGCAATCGATTGGCAGATTTCGAATATAAGAGGAATAAGTCCCTCTTATTGCATGCATAAGATTTTGATGGAGGATGGACACAAGCCAACCATTGAAAGACAGAGGAGGCTTAACCCGAACATGCAAGAGTTGGTAAAGAAAGAAGTGGTCAAACTACTTGATGCAGGAATTATTTATCCAATCTTTGAAAATTCTTGGGTTAGCCCAATTCAGTGTGTGCCGAAGAAGGGGGGAATAATGATTATGCAAAATATAGAAGGAGAGTTTGTTCCTACAAGAGTTGTGAATGGATGGAGAGTGTGCATTGATTATAGGAAACTAAACTCATCCATAAGGAAAGACCATTTCCTATTACCCTTTATTGATCAAATGTTGGAGTGGATAGTAGGACATGCTTTGTACTATTTCCTAGATGGTTATTCAGGCTACAATCAAATTGCAATAGCTCTAAAAGATCAAGAGAAGACCACCTTTAGATGTCCTTATGGCACATTTGCATACAGGAGGATGCCATTTGGGTTATGTAATGCTCCTGTAACTTTTCAGAGATGTATGATGGCTATATTTGCAGATTTAGTGGAGGAGATCATGGATGTTTTCATGGATGATTTTTTTGTCTATGGAAATTCATTTGAAGGATGTCTAAGAAATTAGGATCAAGTTCTAGCACGTTGTGAGGAAATAAATTTGGTGCTGAATTGGAAAAAGTGCCATTTCATGGTAGATGAAGGTATTGTACTTGGACACAAGATTTTAGCTTAAGGCATTTAGGTTGATAAAGCAAAGGTAGAGGCAATTGAGAAGCTATAGTACCGCATAAATGTTAAAGGAGTCAAGAGTTTTCTTGGTCATGCAGGCTTCTATAGGTGATTTATCAAAGATTTCTCAAAAATCTCAAAACCCCTTTTGTAAGTTACTTGAAAAAGATTCACCTTTTGATTTTACTGATGACTGCAAATTGGCTTTTTGACAGGTTGAAACAAGCACTTGTTTCTACTCCTGTAGTGATGGCACCAGATTGGAGTCTACCATTTGTGTTGATGTATAATGCCAGTGATCATGCAATAGGAGTCGTTCTTAGCCAAAAAAAAAAGGAGAATAGGTTGCATGTGATCTATTAAACGAGCCAAACATTGACAGATATTTAGTTGAATTATGCTACTATAGAAAAGGAGATGCTGGCTATTATATTTGCTTTTGATAAGTTCATATCATACCTCCTTGGATCTAAGGCAATTGTATACACAGATCATGCAGCATTGAAGTATTTAATGAACAAAAAGGATTCAAAACCAAGGCTCATGAGATGGGTACTGTTGCTACAAGAGTTTGATATTGAGATCAAAGATAAGAAAGGAGCTGAAAATGTAGTAGCTAATCATCTTTCAAGGTTGGAGTTGAAACACGAGGAAAGTGATAAGCAAGAGCCTATCAAGGAGATGTTTCCTGATGAAATGCTTTTCACTGTAGGATTTATGGGTGCTCCTTTGGTTTGCTGATATAGCAAATTTTTTGTCAGTGAGTGAAATTCCAAAAAATTTCACTCCTCAATAAAAGAAAAAGTTGATTCCTGATGCTAAGTTCTACATTTGTGATGAGCCATTCTTATGGAAACTATGCAACAATGGCATAGTCAGGAGATGTGTAACAAATGAGGAAGCAGGAGACATCTTACAACACTATAATGGGAGGGTCAATGGTGGACATTATGGACCACAATGAATAGCTGCTAAGGTTCTTCAAACAGGGTTCTATTGGCCGATAATTTTTCAAAATGCTAGAGATTTTATAATGTATTGTGATGCATGCCAAAGCAGTGGAAACATTTCAAAGAAGGATGAAATGCTCTAATCTGGAATTCTAGAGGTGGAAATTTTTTATGTTTGCAGCATTGATTCCATGGGACCATTTCTAGCGTCAGATGGTAACAAGTATATTCTTGTTTGTGTGGATTATGTTTCCAAGTGGGTAGAAGCTCAAGCATGCACATTCAATGATGCAAGGGTTGTTTGCAAGTTCTTAAAAAAGCTATTCTCTCAATTTGGAATGCCTTGAATCATCATAAGCTATGGTGTGAAGCACAGGGTAGCCACACCTTATCACCCACAAACTAGTGGCCAAGTTAAGGTGAGTAATAGGGAGTTGAAGAATATTTTGGAGAGAACAGTAAGTAAGTCAAGGAAAGAATGGGAAGGAAGCTTGATGATGCTTTGTGGGCATATAGAATAGCTTATAAAACACCTCTTGGGATGTCTCCCTTTAGGGTGGTTTATGGCAAAGCATGTTATCTTCCCATTGAGATTGAAAACAAGGCCTACTGGGCAGTGAAAGCCTTGAATTTTGACTTCAAGAAGTCAGTAGAGAGAAGAATGTTATAGTTGAATGAACTTGAAGAGATAAAGGAAGCTACTTATGAAAATTCAAGGATTTATAAAGAACATACTAAGAGATGGCATGATGCAAGAGTAAGAATCAAAGAGTTTAAGGAAGGTGATCAAGTTTTATTGTTCAACTCATGTCTCATATTGTTTCCTGGAAAGTTGAAAAGTAGATGGATAGGGCCGTATACAGTGACTCATTCATATTCTCATAGAGCTGTGGAATTGAGCAACACAAGAGGAGACACATTCAAAGTGAATGGGCAAAGGTTAAAGTTATACCATGGAAGCACATTTGAGGAGTTCCATTAAGTTTCATACTTGAAGGAATTAACTGGATGATCAATTTGATGGTCTAGCTCATGGACTATGAAAAGAGCGCTTCTTGGGGGCTCAACCAATATTATTTTTTTTGTATTTGTATTTGTATTTTCATTTTTTATTTTTATTGTTGGTTACTTCTTTTATGTTTTTGCAAGTTTATTCTATTTTTTTTTATGATTGTTTCTTATGCATTTCAAGGAACGAGAGAAAGGTTGGAGCTCTATAAGAGGTCTTGTGAGTTAAATGTTTTGTGGAATGTTATTTTGAGTGACTTGTAATTTAAATTTGTGATCTATTACTTGTCTATATGTGTTGAATTTTTAATTCAATGAATTTCTAAAGTATGCATGTGCAAATCACACAGTCGTTCATATTTTGCACATGGTCGTGCATCTTGCGTCACCACTTTTGGACAATTAGGTCACACAACCATGCAAAAAATGCACACGACCATATGCCTTATGACTCTAAAACTTGACACATGGTTGTGCGCATTTCGTGCATGGTCGTGTGACAAGATAGACCCTTTTTTTTAAAAAAAAAAGACACAAAATTTTATTTTAAGTGGATTTTTCCACTTCCTAACACTCCACAATTCCCCAATTGTGTAATAAATATGTTAGGCTTATCCTACCAATATGATGTAAAAAAAAATTAGATCTGTGCTAGCAGGTAGCACGGCCATGCACATTTTGCACACCGAACGTGCATGATACGACATCAATTAGGTAGCACGATCATGCGCATTTTACACACGGCCATGCGACTTGATGCACAAAAGCAGTCGAATTCCTTAAAATTTTTCCTGTTATAAATGTTGCAATGAGGACATTGCACATTTTAAGTATGGGGGAGGAATTAAAATTTTTTATTTTGTGAGCTTATTAGTTGTGATTTTATTTATTTTATGTTGTTTCCTTGTTCCATTAGGAGTTTAGTTGATTTTAGTTTCCAAAGTGAGCTAAACTTCCTGAATTAATGGGTGAGCAATTTTTATTTTATTGGAGTGTTGATTTTATATATCACCGAATTCAATGAGTTTCATGATGTAACAAGTAGAAGATGCTACATGATCTACTAAATGGTAATGCAACATGGTGAAATACCTTTACGCCTTAATGCAACTGAAAAGGGAGATAATGGGAGTGAAGCTCAATCAAGAAAGTGACAGAACACCGAAAAAATGGAGTGATGGTATCATGAAAAAAATCAAAGAGCAGATGGATATCTCTGACAATAGGATTATAGGGAAGTTCGAGAGGCGATGTGAATCCAGAGCTGAAAGGTTGCAATTTCAAATTGATGAAATATTTTGCATCCTTCCTCAAAGCAAAAGATATAAAGCTATAAATGAAGCTGCAAAGTGCATCATGGTCACACCATATATTCCCCCCTCCAGTTTCACTGAAATAAAGGGAGCATATTGTTCTTTAATTTTTATTTATTTATTTACTTTTCATGATTGTATGCTTGTGTGTTTGTTTTACTTTAAGAATTTACATGCTTTATTTTTATTTAATTTTATTTTACCCTTTTATGTGTTTATGCCTTGCCTTTACACTTGAATTTTTACAACATATATACCTTTAGAGCCTTATTCATTAATATTAGTTTTCTTAAAGAAATGCTTTAATCTTCCTTTAATGGATCATTTTAAACTTTAAAATTAGAAGAGCAACTTGCAGTTAAGAATTTTACATTTTAATGAACATTAATGCTTACTTTTCTATTGAACAAGTGAATCTAGATGATTAATATTTTAGAAAAGTATTTATGAGTAGGAATTTGAGGCTGCTTTAGAGTGGTTATAAAAAAATGAGAAAAAATAAAAATAAAAAAATTAAGAAGCAAGATGGAGTGTAAAATGCACTCGTTTGGAGCTTAAAATTGAAAAGAAAAATCTTTTAAATGCTCCTTCTACTCCAATGCTCTTTAAGAGTAAGAGTATCCAAAGGACCCTTTTTGGAGGTTTCCATAATGAGTAATGCAAGAAAGGTGGGGGATGCCGACATTGGGAAGACATTGATGGATTAACCTCTTAGCCACTTTATTGTTGGCACATTTCCTACTTATATCTATTTTTCTTGAGTGTCAATCATTTGTTTTCATATTTTCACTAGAAAAGTATGCTCTTCACATGGTAACAATATATTCTTGACCTCAGTTGTTGTTTTAAATTTTGAGTTTTTAAACTTTTTTATTAAATGAAGATTATGGTAGTTAGTCAAGTTAAAGCTGGTGAATGAGTATGATTCTTTAGGTAGATATGTGTTTTCAGGTTTTGCTTGAGGACAAGCAAATATTCAAGTATGGCAGAATTTGATGAGTGTGAAAAATGCATCTCATTAAGTAGTCTTTGTGTTAGGAAAAATGCAATTTCAATCAATTTTGTGTTCTTTTATTTAGTTTTTATTTAGTTGAGTACTTAATGCATGTCTTTTGTGTTTATTTACTTTTATGTATTAGTTGGCTTATTTTTTTTTATTTTTATGTATTTCAGGAAGTCAAAGAACAGTAAAGAAAGGTTACATGGGAGCCATGAGCACTTGAAGTGATCCTAAAAAGCAATGGAGGTCAATATGCTGAAATGCTGAAAAAGTGATGTGCACAGCCATGCGCATTTTGCACATGGTCGTGCAACCTGGTAAGTGGAAAATTCAGAGTCGAATTTAATTGATGACTCATGAGGGACAAGATGGAGATTTTGCATGGTTGTAACCCTAGGGCTGAAAATTAGGGTTTTATAAGGGGGTAGCCACTAGAAACAAGGGGGGGGAGAAGATTATTATTCATCACTTTTGATATACACATTTTTTGAGAGTAGTTTTAAAAATTTAGGATTTTTCTTGCATATGTTAATTTGGAGATTTGAGAATAAGAATTGAAGAACATCAAGCTTCCTATTGAATAGGGGGTTTCTTCTATTCAATTGTGTTTATTCATTCTTAATTTTAATTTAATGATGATGTCTATTTTCTTTTATTCTTCTTCTTTGTCTCTTACAATTAACATTAATAGCTAAATTCTTAGTTAGGGTTCTTGTTACAATTCAACCATGGGCTAATCACAATTAAACCTAGGCCATTAATCTAGATCCTTTGGTTGTTGTTGAACTTAATGTCTTTTTAGGATTGATCACCCTTTGATTGAATATACACAATAAAACTTGATCTAGAGATGGGTTGTATTGGATTTAAACAATAACCTATTAGATGATTTCTTAGTTGAGAAACACTTAAGCAACTAATATTGATTAAGGATTGGTGCTTAAACTAGGTTAACCGAACACTTAGTAGGTGAGAGCTTTAAATCTAAGAATGTCAATTTACTTGGTTAATCATAGGGTTGTCTTAGGAGGAAAGCCTATGATTCTAGGGAAACCCTCAAATTGGATTAAGGTTAGGTATAGCTTAGTAGTAAATTGATTTTAAATAAAGGTTGAATTGGGAATAAGAACCTTAGCTCTCTAAAGTCATTGTTATTTCATTGTGATTTTTTTGTGTTTTGTCTTAGTTTAATTTTTAGTTTAATTCAAAATACCCTTTTTCGTTGGTTAAACAAATGAACAGAACTAGTATCACTGTAGTCAATCTACAATCTTTATGGGATCGATATTTAATTACTACTTATACAAATCTATATACTTGCAGAAACCCATCAGAAATCTAGATTTTTTATCAGTATTTCCAAACTTTTGATCGGAAATCTCAAAATTTTGATATGAATTTAAATTTCCAACTAGAAATTTAGAAATATAACTAAATTTTGTTAGTCCTCTGACATGTTAAAACTAAATTTGCAAATTTTGCTTCAAAATTGACAATTTCATTCAATTTTGTCTAATTTGTATTAAAAATGTTCTATAATTAATGCGTAAATTTGTTAATGTATTGACAGGAATATATTTTTTGTTGAAATAAAGAAAAAAGAGAAATTTACCTCAGCTCTAGCCTGTGAGCATCTTTGAAGGTGCAAGCAAGTCAAAAGGAACACCTCTTCCCCTTTATTAAGCCCTAGATAGTTTTGAGGGAAATTTAGTTGAGATATGACCGGCTTTGATTATCTGAAGCTGCTTTTGCATAGTCTGCATTGTGGGTGAGCCATTAGATCAGACATATCTCAAATTGGAGGTCAAATGAAAAGATAATTAAAGAAACAAGATTTGAAAATCAAGAGAAAGGAAAAGAAAAACAAAGAAAAGAAAAGGATGGGAAATGAAGAAATGGATCACAAAAAGCAAAGATTATATTATAGTGGCAAACATCCACTTTAGTCCTTAACTTCATTTGAATTTAAGTCCAACATTTTTCTTACAATTTAGTCTTAAATTGCAATGCTACATGATTTGATAATTCCTTGAATTACTAAATTATCAACATAAGAGAATTCAGACTGTATGACTGAGTGTAATCAACATTGTATGATCAAGTACAATATGCCTCTTTTAATTCAGACTATATGTCCGAGTGTAGTCGACATCATACGACTGAGTATGATGTATCCTTTCAATTCAAACTATACGACCAAGTGTAGTCAACATTGTACGATCAAGTGCAATGTGTCATTTCAATTCAGACTATACGACCGAGTGTAGTCGACATTATATAATCGAGTGCAATGTATCATTGCAATTCAGACTATACGATTGAGTGTAGTCAACATTGTATGACCAAGTGAAATGTGTCATTTTAATTCAGACTATGCGACTGAGTATAGTTGACATTATACGACCGAGTGCAATTTGTCATTTTAATTCAGACCATACAATCGAGAATAGTTGACATTGTATGATCGAGTACAATGTGTCATTTTAATTCAAACTATACAATTGAATATAGTCGACATTGTACGACTGAGTACAATGTGTCATTTTAATTCAAACTATATGACTGAGTATAGTCAACTTTGTACGACCAAGTATAATGTACCTATTTCAATTTAGACTATATAACCGAGTGCAATGTGTTATTTCCATTCAGACTACATGACCGAGTTTAGTTAACATTGTATAATTGAATGCAATGTGTCATTTTCATTCATACTATATGATCGAGTGTAGTGGACATTGTATGATTGAGTGCAATATGTCATTTCCATTCAGACTATATGACTAAGTATAGTCCATATTGTACAACTAAGTGCAATATGTCATTTCCATTCTGACTATATGACCGAGTATAGTTGACAATATACAATTGAGTGCAATATGTCATTTCCATTCATACTATATGACTGAGTATAGTTAACATTGTACGACCAAGTGCAATGTGTCATTTTAAATTAGACTATATGTCCGAGTATAGTCGACATTGTACAACCGAGTACAATGTATCCTTCCATTTAGAATATACGATTGAGTGTAGTCAATATTGTATGACCAAGTACAATGTATCTATCCATTTAAACTATACGACCAAGTATAGTCGACATTGTATGACTGAGTAAATGCATACTTCCAATTCAGACTGTGCGACCAAGTATAGTCAACATTATACGACCAAGTACAATGTGTCCATCCAAGCCAATGCTATACGTCGGTGTATAGTGTTTCCTCATATGTTTTAAGTTTATGCCCAGTGTTGCACAACAACACAAACATTTATTGTGAACTAGTGATTACTTGTAAGCAAATTCCTTAAGAAGCATAAGTAAGTACTCAAACTTTATTCTTAAGAAATTGTGTGCCCATTTGCTTTATCGTAATTTCTCAAGCAAAGAGTGACAAAGGGGGGCAACTATAAACACCCAATTTCAAGATAATAAAATATGGATGTGAAAAATGACTCTAATGATGAAAATGTTATTAGTACGTCTTCAACACTTAATGTTTGAAACTTCAAAAGTTTGAATACGTTTTCAAAAAAAGTTTCATTGGTTTTTTAAGCACTTAATTATAATACTTTTTAAGACCTAATTGAAAATTTTAATTCTTTCAAGGGTCTTTTAATAATTCAAAGTTAAAAAAAATCATAATTATAGAATTTTGTAATTTCGATTAGAATTATATGTTTTCTATCTATTTTTTAATTTTGATAGAAAATAAAAAATATTTTTCTTGAGTTTTGATTGGTTAAAAAATTTTCTTAAATTTATTTTTGGATTTATCTAATTCTTTAGGAAATAAAGTCCTTTTAAAATTAGAACTCTTCAATACATAGAACCTAGGGTTTTTTGGTTTTTCCTATAAAAGGAGAGCTAAGGCTCTTAGGAGGGGGACTTAGGACGGAGGACTCAATTCTCAATCCTGAGTATTCTTTTCTACAATTTTAGCTCTCTTCTTCCTAGGTATCTCTAGACTTTTCTTTACGCAATACACAAAAAATTCTTGGTGATTTATTCGTTGGAGATTTTTGAGAAGAATAACGAATTTTGAAGGCTTACTAAAAAATAATGGTGATCTTACTAGTTTGACTAGCAATTCATTCAACATCCATAAGCATTATCTTCTCCCTACTTTCTTTTATTTTTCTTTTTGATTTTATTGAATTTCAATTTTATTGAATTTTTTTTATAATTTTATTCGCTAATCATTGTTTTATCCTTTAGTGTTGGTGATTATGGAGGGAATTACATGATGATCATACTTGGAGAACCAAATCTATACGAGGTCCATAGTATGCCATGGATGGAACCTTATAGCTAGATGTAGTTTCTAGTTTTTTTTATTCAATTATCTTATTTTTATTTTTTCCTAAGATTGTATTAATTCTTCTTTTTTTAATTATTCTCAATAGTTCATTGTAATAGCCCCAAGAGTGGGAATAATGAAATTTGGTGTGTGTGTTTATTTATTTTGTTTTAAGTAATTGGTTAGTAAAATTACAGTTTTCATTCAGTAATTAATTAAACTAATGGCTATAAAAAATATTAGGTTGTTTAATTAAAATGGAATTAGATTTAAGTTGGTAAAATTAATTTGCTTGATTAATTATTTTATTTTATTGTTTATGGTCACTTTAATTAAATTAGGGTTTTAAAGTGGATTTAATTAATTATTTGATTTTTTATTTGATTATTTTTTATAGTTTTATTATTTTTGGGCTTGTTTATTTATGTTTATATGTTTTGGGCCCTAGGCCCACATTAGGCTTTAACCCATTTCAATTTAGGTTTCTTTTAGGTTTAATTAATGAAAATGCATCTTTAGGCCCATAATTAATTAGATTTATGGTAGAGATAACTTAAGCCCATTTAGTTAGATATAAGCCCACCTAATTTAATTTAATTTAAGCCTTTTCATAATTTGTAGATTTAAGATCATTTTAGAATTAAAACATTTAGAATTAGGCTCACTAAATTAAATACCTCATATTTTGTAGATTTAAGCTTATTTTTAAAATTAAAATAAATAGACTTAGGTTCATTTAATTAAATAGCAATTAGGTCCCATTAGTCTTTAGACTCACTTGCAAATTAAAACATGTAGATTTAGTCCATTTAATTAAAATCAATGTAGATTATATTAACTTAGGGATTATGATGAATGTGTTGTTTACTTGTATATTTCATGACTAGTTTTCCTGGATTTGATTGTTTTTTAAGGGTTTATATGAAATTGTATGTAAATAGAAGATAAGATAGTAATTTATAAAGTAATTCTAAATGAATAATGCATTCCTATTTAATTAGTTAGTGTTTCGTATCCAGAATCTCATGGTTATAGTGCTAGCTTTCTTTTAGAGAATCAGGTACCACCATTTTTTATTTGTCCCCATTATTACCCTGGGTGGTGACTCCTCATCTTCACACCATGTCTTTGTGATAATGGTTAGTGTGTTCTCTAGAGCCCTAAGCTGAAACAGTGTCATAGTTTCTAAAATCTTGGGCACACACTAAACCCCACCATCTATAGGCTTGCAGGCAAAAATTAGGGAATAAATAAAAGAAAAAGGTTTTATTGATTAGAAAACCCGCAAACGGCTAGTTAGGCAAAAGTTAGGGAACTAAAATGTGAATGAAAAACATTCAGTTAGAAAATTCGAAAGGACTAGCTGATAACAAGAGTTATGTCTTGTGATGTAGTAAATGTACTCATTTTGGCCCTAATTAATGAATCTTATTGAAATTGAATTTTGTTATAACATTGCATGTTATATCTTCTTTATAAAGCATAAGTACTAGAAAGGATAATAGAACATTAAAGATTAAATTCAGCTCTATGAGACCATTTTTCTTTAGTGGTGCCTTTATTTCTTCTTCTTCTGAGATTCATCATGTAAAATCCAAGTGGCTCTATAACTTGTATCATAGCCCAAGTCATGTAGTTATTAACAACATTCAAGGATATGTTGCACTCAAGGGTTCTATGAGGCATAAGTCCCTAACCTTAACAAAAAAAAAAATCTTGCCTGAGAGGGAAGCCCTTGAAATCAGTTGGAACAGTAATAATGAATTACAGACGGCCATACTGATGACAAAGGCATAAAGGAGAAATGAAAGTCGAAAAACACAACCCCAAGATAGGAACACTGTGATTATATAAGTCATGAACTTCAGTCTCCACTAAGGGCAGACCCATGTAATCTAAATGTCCATGATAGCCTTTATCTAATCAATGCAATAGTCTATAGTGTGCTTGTCTTACATCTTCAAGGGTCGAGACTATAAGTGATGAGGCTAATAAGATAAAGGGTTGGCAGAAGCAACAAGCAAACTTAAATTCTCTTACAACCAAATTTGAAAAGTAAAAATAAGAAGCCTGCTAAGTTAAAAACTCGAAAGGGTGGCTTAGGCAAAAGTTAGGGCAGGCCTGCTAAGCTGAAAACCCAAAAGGGCAGCTAAGGCAAAAGTTAAGGCAAAAAATAAATAAATAAAATTCATTTAATACCATATATTCATCTAAGTCTAATTTCAAGAAAGGAAAATTTAAAATAGATCAGTATAAGAAGGCAGTCTAACATAACTATAAATAAAAAATGAAGAGAGCCTGAAATCAGTAATCTTGGGTTCCAATGTTAAACCACGGGCTCCATCCTCTGATAGGGTCATCATGATGATAAGTATCTGGAGGTCTGACAGATGAAGTACCAATGTTGTAAGGGTCCATGCTTAAGTCCGCAAGCTACCGACGAAGCATCTCGTTCTCCTACTCCAAATCCCTAGAATAACTCTGCACATATAGGAAACATCATATCATATGCATACCATGCATACATTTTCACAATAAGTGTATATGCTTACCCACCAACTATCTATGACCTATATGGTAAATAACCTATATGAAAAGGCGAGTCTGTATAAATACTCTGCATGTGTCCGGAGGACCTATTTTATAATGTTGTACTAACATTAATACCAAGTGTACAGGTAATATAAGAAATAAGTCAGACAAAATCACATCAGAAGTATCTGTTGGAGAAAAGCTAGGTAGTTGAACATCACCAAAATGCATCTGCTGCTCTAATGGAGTTTGAGTGGTAGGGACCCAATAGAGCATAGATCTGTTAGGAAGGGGACATCACCAAAAATAGCACCAATAAAGGTTCCCTCACAACTAATCCTAATGTGCTGAGTATGTTGTGCATGACCAGGTCTAAGCCTAGATACCTCAGGCACAATCTCAAGCTTAGGGGCAGTCGCAACCCCCTGAGTAGTTCCAACTACCTCCTTTATCACGTTATCAGTAGGGGAGCCAATCTCCTCAAACTATGAGAAAATAAAATAAGTGATTTGAGTATTCCAGAAGAGAAATTATCAGAAGTTACCTTAGTCTGGTCAGTAGGAACTTGCTCCAAGTGGTTCTCATGGATGAACTATTATTAATGGTGAGATCGCTCAAGAACAATTATGGCATCATATCCTTGTAACATCTCTCTCAACTTTAAACCCATCATATGATAATTATATAACATCGAGAGAGGAACATCAATGAGAATACAGTTTCTGGAAGGTCTAGAATACCACTGATATACCGCTCTCCCAAATACCACATCTAGCAGCCATAACTAAGGAGTAGAATCCTCATGTGCTTAAGTCATACTATAACAACCATGAAATGATACCTCTAGACATCATCCGCTCCTTTTAGCCAATTAGATTTAATTTGAAAAATCATGTTATTAAGTTTAACTTGCATTAAATTATGAAATACTAATGATTTTGTTTTCCTACCAGTTGCCACTCGACAGTGTTCAGTTAATCATAGTAAGTCTACAAAGTGTTCCTAACACTCATTAGATGGGAAGAGCCCCATCTCTGCATTAAAGGGAACCTCCTATTAGAACTGATAGCATTGAAGCCATAAATCAACCCAATCTCTAGACTTCATATATGGAAAGAGCAAAAAAAGAAGAAGAAAGGATGATGTACATGCAAACCATGCCAAAAGCCGCACATGGTGACAGCACCTCTACAGATAGTGTCCAGTCTATAAGACATATAAGCTAATGCAGCAAATCCCCAGTTGAGGGTAACAACTTGATCTAAGTTTTGAAGAGGTTTAAGAAGGGCAATGCTGACCTTATGACCAGTCTCGTAGAAGAGGGTCATGCTAAACAATATCAAAAGGAGACACCTCGCCTTATGGGTAATCTGACGAGGAGTGGTGGTTAAAAGACGTTTGAATCCCTCGACTAATGATGAAAGAAGAATATTCTTCTAATTCTTCCATTTCAAAATGAACCCAATCAAATCTCGAACATACTAACTTCGCACATGGTCAGGCAGACTGCAATAGCTGATATCGAAAGAAATAGGAGTCCCTTCGAAGGTAATCTCGGTGATCATAGAAGAAGTCATAGGTGAAATAGTCAACTCACCTATATGAGTATGGAATGTGTGGGTGGTGTCCATCCACCACTTAATCAATGCGAATAAAGAATGGTTATCGGACCTCCCATGAGCTGTTAGAAGCCCAGCAATAAAATCGTCTAAACCAAGAGGCCCATACCAGCTGCGCCACATTCTCCAGTAGCCCATGAAATAATTCACAAGCTATGTAAAAATAGCCCATGAATTTCATTGATCATTGAGAGAATTTTGAGGAAAAAAAATAATAATAATAATTAATTATTAAAAAAAATTTGGATCAACAAAGTGGAATGTCGATCAACATTCCACAATGCCAACCAACATTGTGTAATGTTGATAAGCATTGTATAATGCTAATCAGCATTGCATAAATGATAACCGATTTTTAGACTGTTGACTCAGATTTTTAGAACTTTGGTTGGCCATTCAATTAAAATGCTATGTTCCTAGGTTAAATTAATTTTTTATGCATTTTTAAAGTATTTTTAATATAATTTCAACAATATACACACTAATTTGCATTCTGAAATTAATTCTAATTGCTAATTGTATAAATAAATTTTTGCAAAAATAAACATAAATGAGGAAGTATTACCTCATTGCCCACATCTATGCACTTATGAAGGTAAAGGCGAGTCAAAGGAAGCACAATATAACCCTCTAGAAGTCCAAGGTTTTTTTGAGCAAAAAGGAGAGGCACAATGGCTGGGTTAGTTGGAATCTTTGCTCCTCTATGTAGCTTGTGTTATGGGTCAGCCATAGGATCTGACGAATCATGAATTGATCTTTAGATGAGAAAGAAATTAAAAGAAGAAAATCAAAGAAAAAAAGAAGAAATGGAGAGGGAAATGAAAGAATAGCATCAAAAAATAAGGAGCGAAGCTTCTTATAAATGGAAAATATCCATTTTGATCCCTTGACTATGATTGCATTCAAAATCAAGTTTTCTTTGCAATTTCATCCATAATTGCATCTTGATTAGGATTTAATTCCTATTTAATTAATTTAACTCATGTCATCAATTAATGAATTTTTATTAATTATGTTTGTATTTAAATTTTGAATTTTTTTGTCAAAGTATGGAATACAAAATATAATTATAGAATTTAGTTTTACATTTTTACATGCATCATTTGAAATCAAAAGATTTCAAAATTCATTTCATGCTACATAGTAGTTGAAACACAAATTTCAAAATTATCATGTTATGTGCTACATAATAATCATAACATGAATTTTAAATTCAACATATTAAATGCTTCAATAGTAGTTATAACATGAAATTTTTCAAACCTTTTGTCACTAGACACTACATAGTAGTTATAGTATTCAACAAGAGTTATAGCATATTTTTTGCTAATCCAATGTTGCTAGACATCCCATAGGGAATATAGTAGAATTTTAAAATCATCAAATTGCTAGACATTCCATAAGAATTATAACACTTTTTTCAAATCAGGGCTCGTTAGATGTCCTATATGGACCATAGTGAGAATTATTGCATTCATTTTCTTAAAATGTCCTATAGGGCATATAACAAAATCCATTGTCACTAGATGTCTCAAAAGTAATAGAGTGCAATTTACCAAACACTATATAGTAGTTACAATATTATTGCTAAACATTCCATATGAAGTATAACATGTTTTCAAATCACGAGTTGCTAGATGTCCCATGGGAAATATAGTGAAATATGTAAGTTTCACTAGACATACCATAGGAAATGTAGTGAAACATATTAAACATAGCATCTTGTTTAAAATTACTCAGCAATTTAAGCATCATCATGTCGTTTTAAATACAATGAAGTACCCTAATTCTTTCTTTTAAAATTATATGCTACTATTTCTTTGCCATAATTTATCAAGCAAACAACAACAAAGAGAGGCAATTGTAAGCACCCAATTTTTGAATGCAATTGTGCACACGTGCAATGAAAGCCCCTATAATGAAAATCTAATCGAGAATTGATTTTTAGTATCGAGTTTTGTGATTTAAAGGACTAAATTGCTACTTTTTGTGAATTTAATTGAAAAATTGGTTTTTTAGGGATTTGATTACAAAAATTAGAAACTTTTAAGGTCCTTTTTTGTAATTTAATTAAAAAATAAAATAACATCATAAAGAATGTGATCGGCTAACATTTAATGTTGACTGCCATTATGTAATGCCGACCGACATTATGTAATGCCAATCGAAATTACACAATGCCAACTAGCATTACTGGACATCGATCAACATTCCAGAGTGCCAATTTTCGATAAAAATTGATTTTTTCCACTGAAAATTGATTTTTTCCACTGAAAATTGATTTTTTCATCATTTCTTAATTTTTTTCATTGGTCCAAGACACCACGTGTCCCTGCATGTGCGAGTCTTTGATTTAATCATCTTATTATCTTGATTTTGAAAGTTCAAAAATAAAAATCCAAACTCCTAAGACTCCTCCTCCTGCTCCCAATATCGTACAACTTCCCTACATGATCATAAAGGTTGGAGGTTACAAGGCTAGGCTTTAAAAGCCAAGAGGCAAAGCCTATGAAAGGGGGATGAAAGAGGAAGAGGCTACGAAAAAAATGCTAAAGAGGCAAAGTTTGTGACGAAAAATCAGGGAGGCGAGGAAAGAGTTAAAAAAAAGAAAAAAATCCTTTTGAGTCTAAAAACAAAACCCTAGTTATTTTCTTTATTGTGCAAAAAGCCACACACCTTAGCTCTTCATTTTTTGTTTTCAAAACCTTTCGAAAATCAATAAAAATACATTATTTGCTTCTAAAGTCTAGAAAATTAAGGGAAAAAAAACAACAGAGTCAATCTCAAAACAGTGACGATCCCAATCTAAGGGGCATTCAAACAATAATTTCACAACATCCACTACTCTTTTTCTTTTTTTATTTTCATTTGATTTCTTTGTTTTATTTATTGATTGAGTCATTACTGATTAATTTTTTTGTTGTCTTTTTTTTATTGGTGTTTTGTGGTGCTTTGGATGTGAGGTTGGTGATGTGAGATTTTGATAGTGGCTACATTGAAGAATCCATGGGATGCCATGGACTGAATTTTATGAAATCCTCATAGAATTTAAGATTTATTATTTTCTACAGTATTTTGTTCATTACTTTTACTGGGTCGTAATTAATTTGCTTTAATTTCCTGCACTATAACTTATAATTGCCCCAATAGAGGGAAATTAGTGGAATTTAATTCTATGCACTAAAAATTTATTAGTAATCTATGCTCAATTTGGTAAAATTCAATTAAAATAAATTATGGCAATAGATTAATTTTAGGGTTACATGAAATTGAATTAGGGTTTCTTAGAAAAATCATGTAAAAATTGTTGTTTTGATTTTTTTTTTGGTATGTTTGTTGAATTGGGTTTTGCTTTTTGTTCTCATGCCTTTTGGGTCCCAAGCCTATGGTAGGATCAGCCTATTTAATAAATAGGCTTAAAAATGGTTTTTAAGTCTTAATTAGTTTAAAATTAATTTAAGCCCATTTATGTTAATTAGATTTAGGCCCACTTTTAATTAATAAAATTAACTTAGACTTTAGTCCAGCCCACTAATGTATTTGTCTTTTTAAAATTAATTAGAACTTAGGCCCATCTCTAGTTAATTAAAATTAATTTAGATTTAGCTCAGCCCATTAATTTCATTTCTTTTAAAAGAAATAGACTTAGGCTCCATTTTTATTTGAATTAAAATTAAGTTAGACTTAGGCCCACTTAATAATCTAATTTCTTCTTTAAAATTTGTAAACAATAGGCCAATTTCCTAAGTTAATTAAAACAAGTAGATTTAGGTTCACTAATTCAATTAAAATGTAGGCCCATATTAGTCTATTTTACTTGTAAATAAAATATGTAGAATTAGGTAACTTTAATTAATAAAATTAATCTAGCTTAGACATAGGGACGTTGCCTTTTGTATGCACTTTTACATGTAATTTTATGATTTGTTGCCTTTGGGTTAAATGGATGTTTAATTAGGGTTTAAATAAAATTGCATGTAATTAGAGAATAAGATAGTAATTCATAAAGTAATTCTAAATGAACATGAGACTAAGAGAAGTTAGTATTCCATTTCCCAGAATCTCTTGGTTGTGGTGCTAGCTTTCTTTTAGAGAATCAAGTACCACCATTTCGATTTGTCCAAATTATTACCCTGGGTGGCAACTCCTCATCTCCATGCTATGTCTTTGTGATATAGTAGTGTGTTCCCTAGGGCCCTAAGCCCAAACAATGTCGTGTTTGCTAAAATATTGGGTGCACACTAAACCCCACCGTTTATAATAAAGTTGGGGTGATTGAATTGGATTAGGAGTGTGAGTGAGATCAAATAAGGACATACCTAAATTGCATACTAGAGTATGGAGAGTAAGTCAAGGCATCAGGTTTGATGTGGGTGGAGTCATGGGTATGGTGTAGGTTTTGAAAGGAAAACATTATTCATTAATGATGTAAACTCTATCTTTAACAATGTCCAAACAATCATAGCTAACATAATTGAGAGAGTGGCCAAGGTAAACACATTGTTGGCTATGATAAGAGAATTTAGCTTTGTCATAAGGCTAAAGGTAAGGGTAAATTGCACATCCAAAAATTTTGGTGTCTTTATATTTAGGTGATTTATTATATAATTTATGGAATGGCAATTTGTTATTTAAAACAGGAGTTGGCATATTATTAATTGAATTAATTACAGTACGAAAAGTAAAGGAACAAAATCTGAATGGGACTTAAGCATGAGTAAGGAGTGTGAGTCCTATGTTAACTCTATGTCTAATTTTATGCTCTGAAGGTCCATTATATTCATAAGTGTAAGGGCAAGCTATCTTATGAATGATGCCAACATTAGTAAAGCATTTTTTTAATTTTTTAAAATTCACCACCCTAATCATAGTGAAATTCTTGAATTTTGGTATGAAATTGACATTGGACATAAGCTTCAAAATTGAGAAAGGTAGAAAAAACTTAACTTTTATTTTTAAGAAAGAAAATCCATGACAAATGAGTGTAGTCATTAATGAACATAATAAAATAGTGATGACCATTAAAGGATAAAATGGGAGAAGGGCCCCAAACATCCAAATGCACTATTTGAAATGGTGCATTAGATGTATGTTTAGTAGCAACAAAACGTATTTTAGCTAACTTTCTTAAATGACAAGACAAACAAATAAATTTTATTGGCATAGAAACATTGATATTATTATTTTTAAAAATGGTAAACACTGCGTGATGGTGTGGATGGCCAAGGCAAGCATGCCAGCCTACAAAGGTAGTGGATTTAGTATGAAAAGCTTTGCGAAGAGTTGTGGATGGCAACATATAGAGTCCATTATGGCTCCAACCTTATAATAGGGTTGTCCTCATTTATCGATCCTTAACAAAAAAATTGGTGAGGCCCAAATTCAAAGAAAAAACCATTATTAGATGTAAATTGACTAACAAATAATAATGATTTGGCAAGTTAAGGAACATGGAGAATATTGTTAAGAGAAAGTTTGCTAGTAGAATTTAATAAATGTAAAATAGATTTACTAGAATTTACAATTGGTAAGGACTGACCATTGCCAACAAAGATGTGATATAGACCACTATAAGGGATGGGAGTAGTGATGAGGTATGGGTCTGGTGTTATATGGTTAGTTGCTCTGGTGTTGGGGTGCCATGGTTAAAGCTGTGGAGAGGGAAAATATATAGGTGTGGTGGAAGGGTAGTGAGCGAGGTGAGCTTGCTATTGAGGAGGGTTTGGCTGATCTTCACAGCATCGCCTACACCTATCTGCTATGTGGTTTCCATATCCATAGATTTGACAAGGTGTAGTTGAACCATGAGGCTTCTAGAATCGGGAATTGGGCGATAAGATGATTGGGTGAAAGATGGGGTAAAAGTTTGGTTGAAGGGTAGTGTAAGAGGGTGATAAGGTTATGAGGAAGGAGCAAATTGAAATGTAGCCATATGTGTTGAGACCAGAGCATGTAAGTTCTTGATGAGAATTTCGTGAGCCACAAGTTGGCCATGGAGTTCTTAAAATGAAATAGGATCAGGCCTTTGATTCAAGGATATGATGATGCTATGAAAGTTTAAGCCAAGGTTACAATAAATAATGGCATTAAATTCAGCATTTGACAAGGGACTTCCGATAGTGGACAATTCATCAATCAACAACTTGGCTTTTTACAAATATTTAGTGACTCTCTCTTCATTTTTCTTCGATTCTTATAACTCTATATGAATTTATAGCTGATGGTTTTGAGATACATAACCAAATGCACTCACTAGTGCTTTCCATACAACATATGAGCTGGTTAAGCCAATCACATAGGGGAATACCTCTTCGAATAATGAAGAATATATCCAAGAGAGTAATAATTGATCTTTTTGAAACTAGTTAGAAAATGTTATATTTAGGATTTAGTTTATTGAATTGTTTGTGTCGGGTATGGTAGAGGTTGGGGGAGCAATAGATCCATCAATAAATCCAGTTAATTTATGATAATTTAAAAGAGGTGGAAAAATGATTTGTTATTGTAGAAGACATAGTGAGAGTTAAAGAAGGTATGATTTGCCTAACCATGATTATGGCTCTGATACTATGAAAGGAATTGTATTTGTTGTATTACATGAAATAAGGATTATAGTAGAATACATATATATATATATATATATATATATATATATATATATATATATTCACATACAATAGCATATAATATATACACACACAATAGCATATAATAAAGGAAGAGTTTGTTAATAATACAATAACTGGATAAGGCAAAGCAACAAGTATCTATGGGACTCTTATCAAAGGTGTTGGTAAAAGTATTTCTAAACCCAACAATTTAATGTATTTAAGAAGCTTGTATTATGGTACCCTATTTCTTTCTTTAGAAAATCAATTTGATAATCTAGCTCATTATATTAGTCATCAATTTTCTCTCCATTACTTCAAACTTATCATCCATTTTCTTTTCCATGGCCTCTAGCATTGCCAAAAACTATTTTCCAACCACTATTATTATTTTCAACAGAATTATCTTCATCTTCATGGGCATTTATCTTTAAAGTATTGAATTGGAGCTCAATCTTCTATTGTATATCATAAACAATGGCATTTACGAGTATTTGGTGCCTATAACTTATCTTGACCTTTAATAATCTTAGCTTGAGACAAAGATAATGGTAAAATATGCCTACTTTTATAAGGAACAAGTTAGTAGTAGACAGATTAAAAGCACTAAAATGTAAAGCAAGAACAGTCACAATGTGGCTCATAGAAATGACAGCATAAAATGAATTCACAATATTCCATAAGCTATGAACTATAAAAAAATGTGGTAGAGACTTTGGTTTTGGTATACATGCACCATGGAAATAATAACTCTAGGTTTGACACTTTATTTTCATAATTTTCCCAAAAATTTTATAGCACATAAACTTGTGAATGATTAAATACTGATGATTAGTAATTAACCCATTAGGTGTAATGTGTGCACGCCAATAATCATCTTTCCCTAAAATTTGATGCCAAAAGCCTTGAGGTCATAATTTTTAAAGGGATTAAAAATACCACTTTTAGGGAAACCAAACACTTGATGCATAATATTATAATTCACATGATGATCTTTACCAAACAACCTAAATCCTAATTGTTTATCACTTTCTCCAATAAAATGCAAAGTGGCTAAGAACTTAAGAGTGATTTTCTCTATAAGTGTTAAATGGTGTAGAAACAAATTTAGAGCACTATAATCTACCACATAATCTGTGTATATCATCCTTAATTCTGAATTTACTCAAAATATCTTTCTCAAAATATTTGCAAGTACAAATTTTTATTGAGGCAAGCATTGCATACCTTTTACCCACTTCATGAGTTTTGATAGGAAATAGTGCACTAGACTCCTAGGAAAAGTCAATTACCTCTTCATCTTCAATTACTTGCTTCCCCTTGCTTATGCCTTCCATGGAACTCCTAAGTCTCTTTGCTGCTTTTTTTGTTCTTGGCATTATGAAGGAAAGAAAGAAAAATAACAATGAAAGAAATGTTTGTGAGAAAATAAAATGGTGAATGGTAATACAAAGTGAAGAACAAAATTGAGAAGCAATTGAAAAGAGTTTAAAGGGAATAAGCAATTAAACAGAGAAAATAAAAATGATAGGAGAAGGAGAATTAAAAGAGGGAACATTTTGAGTGTTTAGGGATTTGAAAGGAAAAGAGAAAACATGAAAATTGGGAAAAGGAAGAGGTAGGGCTATTTAAAAAAGATTATTACTTTGAATTTTTTTAATAAAAGAAACTCATTAAACATTCCTAAGCATGAAAAAAATCACAAAAAGACTATGAATAATAAAAATAAAAAATTAAAATAAAGAGATGATATAAAGTGGTTAATTGTGAAAGTCTTGAGCAACTTTGGCCAAAAAAACCAAAGCCAAACTGACAAATTTGCAATTTGTATAAGCACTTCGAGCATGACCAACTGACATAACCAATTTTATATATAATTTTCCACTTTAAATCACCACTAAACCTATAAGAAATTCAAAGTACCTAATTATTGATTTTTTTTTCTAAAAACAACTTAAATTCAAAAGACAAAAATTAATAATAAAAACATTAAAAAATTAAAAAATGAAAAATATCAAGTAATAAATAAAATAAAATGCTAAATTTTTTTAGGTCACTAGCATGACCAAAACCAAAATTGTTCATTGAGGTTGATGAAGGAAAAGAATTTCCTTCTCCATGGAAATTAGTCCTCCTTGATACACTTTGCACCTTTGTCCATTTACTCAAAAACACTCTCCTTTTGAATTAATGAGTTCAACTGCACCATGATATAAGACTTCTTACACCTTGAATGGACCACTCCATCTTGATCTTAACTTACTCGGAAACAACTTCAGTCTAGAATTAAACAAAAGAATAAGATATCCAAATTTGAATTCCTTCTTGAGAATATGAGCATCATGCCATCATTTTTTTCCTCCATGAAAAGCTTAGTGTTCTTATATGCTTGAAATCAAAACTCATCCAACTTATTAAGTTATAGCAAACATCTTTCATCGAGTGCCTTCATATCAAAGCTCAGTGCCTTAATGGCCCAATAAGCTCAATGTTCAAGCTCCACCAGCAAATGACAAACTTTCCCAAAAACTATTCAATAAGGAGACATACCAATTGAAGTTTTATATACTACACGACATGCCTATAAAGTATCATCCAATTTAGATACCCAATCTTTCCTTAAAGACCCACTGGTTTCTCCGAAATTGTCTTTATTTCCTTGTTGGTGATCTCACATGACCATTGGTTTGAGGGTGATATGGGGTAGCAACTCTATAGTGAACTTCATACCTCTTAAGCAATAACTCAAACTACTTGTTGTAAAAGTGTGAGCCTCCATCACTAATCACAACTCAAGGTACTCTAAATCTACTGAACAATTTCTTAAAAAAATCTTATGACCACTTTAGTATCATTTATAAGTAAAGGAATGGCTTCCACCCATTTAGACATATAGTCTACCCCAACCAAGATATATTGGTTCCCAAAAGATTATGGAAAGGGACCTATAAAATCTAATTCCTAAATGTAAAAATCTCCACTTCTTGAATTAATATGATTGGTATTTCATTCCTTTTAGAGATATTCCTATATGTTTGACATTTATTACAGTATTCTATATACTCCTTGGTATCTTTGAATAAAGTAGGCAAGAAAAACCACTTCCCAACACCTTTGTAGCAGTTTTTGTTACTCTAAAATGCCCACCATATGTAGAATCATGACAATGAGATAAAATTTCCTACATTTAAATTTCAAGAACAAGCCTCCTAAGCAATCCATCTTCATAAATCTTGTAGAGAAATGGATCCTCCATAGTTAATGCTTCACCTTATAAAGGAAATGCTTCCTTTGTTGATAGGAGAAATCTTATGGTAACACTCCACACGTTAAATAGTTGGCGATTTCTGCAATCCATAGAGCACTAAAATTTTAAACTACTACTAATAACAAAGCATCAGGAAATTCATCATTGATATCCTCTTCCTAATTCATTTTTTTATAACCCTCTAATCTAGATAAATGGTTAGCTATAACATTCTTAAAACCTTTTTTTTCTTTGAACTCCAAGTCAAACTCTTGTAAAAGTAATAACCAATAAATAAGATGTGGTTTTACATCCTTCTTAGCTAAGAGATATTTTATTACTGCATAATTAGTGAAAATAATAAACTTTGAACCAAGTAAGTATGACATCAATTTATTAAAAGCAAAAACCACTGCTAGCATCTCTTTCTCAGTTATGGTGTAGTTCAATTGGGCCTCTACAAGAGTTATACTTGCATAGTATATAACATGAAGCTTGTTGTCTTTCCTCTGACCAAGTATCACCCCCATGGCATGGTCATTACCATTGCACATGATCTTAAAAGGAAGTGCCCAATTTAAAGGTGAAATAAGTGGGGTTGAAACCAAAGCCTCCTTTAACCTATTAAAATCATTCAAACAATCATCATTAAAATTAACAGGAGCATCTTTAACTAGCAATTAGGTTAAAGGCTTAACAATCAAAGAATTTTTTTTAATGAAATGCCTATAAAAACCCATATGTCCTAGAAATTCTCAAACTCCTTTAACTGTTATTGGAGGTGGTAGCTTCTCAATAATCTATATTTTAGCTCAATCTACCTCAATCCCTGCACTCAAAATCTTATGACTAAGGACTATCCCTTGCTCCACTATGAAATGACACTTTTCCTAGTTAAGAATAAGGTTAGCCTCTTCAAATCTTTTCAAGACCCTGTCAAGGTTAAGCAAACATAATTCAAAAGAATCACAAAAAATAGAGAATTCATCCATAAAAACCTCCATGTTAATCTCAATAAGATAAAAAAAATTATTATTATTATACATCTATGAAAAGTGGTTGGTGCATTGCACAGTCCGAAAGGCATGCGTTGATAAGTAAAAGTTCCATATGGGAATGTGAATGTTATTTTATCTTAGTCCTCTGGAAAATAAAAATCTAGTTGTAACTTGAATAACCATCCAAGAAATAGTAGTATGCATGCCTTGCTATTATTTCTAACATTTGGTCAATGAATAGGAGAGGAAAATGATCCTTCCTTGTGGTTGAGTTCAATTTTTGGTAGTCAATACATACCCTCCACCCATCAACCATCCTCTTTATTTTCCATAATAGTAATTCCACTCTTCTTCAGTACACATTGCACTAGGCTTACCTACTCACTATTAGAAATTAGGTAGATAATTTTTGCATCCAACAACTTGAGAATCTCCTTATTGACCACCTCTTTCATATTAGATTCAAGCACCTTTGTCTCTCTATTACAACTTTACTCCCCTCTTCCATATGGATTCTGTGCTTAACAATTAAAGGACTAATCCTCATGATATATGAAATCTACCACCCAATGGACTTTACCCTATTTCTCACTACTTCACATATCATTTTCTCTTATTCATTAGAGAGCTTATTGGAAATGATAATGGGTAAAGTGTTTCCATCCCCTAAAAAAGTGTATCATAAATTAGTAGATAAAGGTTCAAACTCTAGCTTGGGTGGTTTTACAATTAATGGAGGAGTGGGGTTGTCATTATGCACTAACATTTTAGGCTTAACAAAAGTGGATTCTTGTGAGGGTTCACTATCTATTTCACACTCTAAGCTTTTATTAAGAATATGTTTATTCAAATTCACCTCCTTCACACACTAATCTACAACTTCCACTCTTATGGAAAATTCCTCTTCAATTGGGTATTTCATCAATCAAAGCATCATAAATTCCACACTATTACCACTAACCCTAAGAATGATTTTCCCTTTATTAACATCTGTGATGGCTCTCCAAGTATTGAAAATGGTCTCCTAAGAATTAAAGGACACTTACTATCCTCTTTAAAATCCAAGACTACAAGATCCATAAGAAAACTAAATTTGTCTACCTTAACGAAAACATCCTCAATGATCTCATATGGTTTCTTTATAGAATGATTTGCAAGTCATAGAGTCATGTTCATATGGGTCAACTCGCCAAGCTGTAATTTCTTGAAAAGAGAAAATGGTATAAGGTTGATACTTGCACCCAAATCACATAAACATCTAAGAAATTCTTAAGCACTAACTACACAAGGAAGAGTAAAACTCCTTGGGTCTTTTAATTTAGTTGATATTTTATGAGTGATGATGAAACTACATGTAGACAGCAGGGTTTAGTGTGCATCCAAGATTTTAGAATCAGCAACATTGTTTAAGCTCAGGGCTCTAGAAAATACACTAACCACTATAACAAAGACATGGCATAGAGATGAGGAGTCGCCACCTAGGGTAATAACTAGAAAAACCAAAAAATGGTGGTACTCAATTCTCTAAAAGAAAGCTAGCACCACAATCAGGAGATTTTAGTTATGGAATACTAACTTCTTTCAGTCTCGTATTCTTTTAGAATTACTTTATGCATTACTATCTTATCCTCTATTTATATGCAATTTAATATAAACCCTTATTAAAATAATCAATTCTAGGCAAACTAGTCATGAAAAATACATGTAAACAATGCATTCATTTAAATTCACAATCCCTAAGTTAGTTTAATCTACATTGATTTTAATTAAATGGGCTAAATTTACATGTTTTAATTTACAAGTTTGAAAGCTAATGAACCTAATTCCTTTTTAATTTTAATTAAGTGAACTTAGGTCTACTTATTTTAATTCTAAAAATGGGCCTAAATCTACAAATTACGAAGTATTTAAATTAGTGGCCCTAATTCTATATGTTTTAATTCTAAGATGATCTTAAATCTATAAGTTATGGAAAAGATTTAATTTAATGGGCTAAGTCTAAATTAATTTTAGTTAACTTAACTGAGCCTATAGCTAATTAACTAAATGGGCTTAAATCATCTCTAACCTAAATATAATTAATTATGGGCCTAAAATGAATTTTAATTAAAATCTATACCTAATTAATTATTAACACATTAAATAAGATGGGCTAATTAAAAGGTGGGCCAAAAAGAACTACCTAGACCTAAAATTAATTATGTGGGTTAGAGTCTAACTTGGGCTTAAGGCCCACAATACATAAAAATAAATAAACAAGCCAAAAAAATATCAAAAATATCAAAACAATCAAATAAAAGATCAAACAAGCAATTAACTTACTTCTTCTAAAGAACATAATTTAATTAAAGTGACCTCAAACAATAATAAAATAATTAACAAGCAACCCTAATTCTATCCACTTAAATCTAATTCAATTTTAATTAAAGAAACACTAATTATCTCTATAGCATTAATTTTAATTAATTACCCAATTAAAATCCTAATTTTATTACCCAATTAATCAAAATAAACATATAACCATACACAATATTTCATTATTCTCATTATTGGGGCTATTACAATGATTTATTGAAAATAATAAGAAAATTAAAATTAATATAATCCTAGAAAAACTAAATGTAAAATAAAAAAATAATATAAAAAAATTAAAAAACCCTAGAAACTATATTTGGCTACAAAATTCAATCCATGGCATTACATGGATTTTGTTCTCTAAGTGAACTCATCATGTAACCCTCTCCATAATCACCCACACAAACAAAAAAGGAATCATGATTAGTGAATAAAAAAAATAAAAACAAAAATTAAATAAATTTAAAATTAAATGGAACCAAAATAATAAAATAAAAAATAGAAGAAAATAAGAGAGGAGATGGTATAAATGCAATATTGATTTGCCCTTTAGACTAGTATGAATCACCGTTGCTTTTTAAATGGATCTTCAATACTTATTGTTCTCCTTTCAAAAGCCTCTTACTTCTTTCTCAAAGAACAAATAATTCATAGGAAAAAAAGTAAAAGCCTCCAAAAAAAACATCTAGAAAAGAGAGAGCTCCCCTAGGAGAGTTTAAGCTGGGTTTTTATAGAAAAACCCTAGCTAAAAGATATATCATACTATGACTTCCTCTCTTCATAGTGATAGAGTTTTTATTTTAAAAGGACTTTTGATCTCCTAAAAATTCAGATAAATCCCAAAAAAGAAAGGATTTATCATATTATTTTACTAATTAAAATTTAGAAAACAAAATTTTTATTTACTCTAAAAATAAAAAAAAACATATGGAAAATGTTTAATTTCAACTAGAATTATATAATTTTGATTGGAATTATATAATTTTGATTGGTTTTATGTAATTCTAATTGAAATTAAAGAATTTTGATCTATTTTTTAATTATAAAAAGACACCTGAAAGAATTTAAACTTTTTAATTGGGTCCTTAAAGAAAACATCATGATTAAGTCCTTAAAAAAAATAATTAAACTCTTTTGAAAATGTGTTTAGGCTTTTGAGGTTTCAAACTTCAATTGTTAAAGATCTATTTATAATATTTTCATTATTGGAGTCTTCTATCTTATCCATACTCAACTATCCTTAAATTAGGTGCTTACACTATAGGTCTCACTTAATTCCACAGTTTGGTTGTCATCCCATCTCCTTTTGTTAGTGATAGCATCCTTCAAGTACTCACCATATGTTGGCATTTCTACAAGAGCTTCAGGAAAAGGAATGTTAAGTTCAAGCTTTTTAAAAGTATTTAAAAACTTAGCAAATCCCTTTTCATCATTAGGCTTCTTCAATCTCTATGGAAAAGGCATTCTTGTCTCATATTTCTATAAATTAGATACAGGCAGCTGCTCTTTTCCATAACTATCTTTTAATTGTAGTTCATTGCCTTCCTTAGATTCATCATCACCATTCTGAATTTTCTTTTCTTGAGTCTCCGCTAATTCTTTCTTGAGCTCATCTCTTGATCTTATCTCTTTACCACTCCTAAGTGTAATTGCTTTCAACTTCTCCCTTGGATTTGTTTCGATATTGGTTGGAAGATTCCCTTGATTTCTTTGTGCTACTATATTAGCAAGATGACCCAATTGTACCTCAATATTATGAATTGAAGATGAATGGTTTTTATCTATCTAATTAAATTTTACCTCCATCTGTTTCTGATTTTCATCTTAATGACTCATTTTGTTGGACATAGCCTTTAAAAATTTATCTAATTTATTTTCCATTAAGGCTATATAATCTTGATAAATTTGTTGAAAACCTAGAGGTACTTGCCTTGTCACGTTATTTTGAAAGCCTTAGGGAATTAAATTATTGTTATTATTCTAAGAACAATTCATGTGATTCCTTTATCTTGGATTATTAGTATTCGAGAACGGATTGTTACCCTATTTTCCTTGAAATTGATTCCCAAAAAAGTTGACTTAATCTAAGCTTGCATCTTTATATACACCATTGTTACCACATCCACATTCTCTTATTGAGTGCCCTACTATATTGCAATTTTCATATGACAATTATGAAGTTGTTGCACCCACTAAATTTCTATTGTTGAGATCCCCCAATTTCTTTAAAAGTGCTACTATTTGAGCTTCAGAGAAGTCACTACATCTACCCTAATTTTGCCTCCTTTCTTTGGTAGGTTTTGATGCTCTATTGTGCAAAGACAATTATTATTTACCATCTCTTCCAGAAGTGAAAATGCAGCCTCAACTATTTTTTGCATCAAAGAACCTCTAGTTATTGCATCAATGGTGTCTTTAGTGGATTTGGTAACACCATTATAGAAAGTTTTGATGAGAACATCCCTTGGCAAACCATAACGAGGATAGCTCCTTAGTAACTCCTTAAATCTCTCCCATGCAACACTCAAGGATCCATATTAAATTGTTAAAAGGTGGTGATATCCTTGATAATTATTGCCATCTTTAAAGGTGGGAAATATTTTCCAGAAAAGCTTATGTCAATGGATCCTATGTAGTGATTAAAATTGGTGGCTATGAGTTCAACCACGCTTTAGCCCTATCCTTCAGTGTAAAGAGAAAGGGGCTCAGGCGTATAGCATCATTTGACACCCCATTGTTTAAATATATCACATATTTCCAAAAAATTAGTAATATCAGCATTAGGATCTTCATTTGGCAAGCCATAAAACTGAACACTTGATTGGATCATTTGAACTAAGGCCAGTTTAATCTTAAAATTATTAGCGTTGATTATTAGCCTTACAATACTTTGTCATGTACCATCTAGACCTAGCATGGTAAAATCTAGAAGTGATTTTTCTTTTTCTTATTGTTATGCCATGGTAATTGATTCCATTTGAGAATGCCTTTCATTCTCTATTTAAAACTGTTTAAGTTTTAGAATAAAAATGAGAGGATTTGTCCCTGTTCTTCAAGTATTATGAATACACTAAAATAATTAATTAAAATAAAATAAATAATAAGAGAAAAAAATAAGTAATAAATATCCAAATTTAAAATAGAAATAAATTAAATCAAGTAAAACAAAACCAGTTATGTTGTTAAACTAATTCAATCCCCGACAACGACGCTGAAAACTTGATTAGTTCTCGCAAGAATACGAGTTCATCAAGTAATATAGAATAAGTATAAGTCGATCCCACAAGGATTGAATGTCTATCCAACTATTAATTATGTTTTTAACTTGTTTAAGAATCAAATATCAAGTGAATTATAATTGCTAAATTTTAATAGCCAAAATGAAACTAAGTAATAAAATCTATTAATATAAATTTTAACAAGAAAATGATAAAATAATGTTAGGGATTGTATCACTATATTTTAATTAAGCAAATTAGAAGAAATTAGTATTCTTTCTATTGCAATTCTTAGGGGTTCAAAGGTAGTAATTAATCTTTCTCGAGTAAAAATTACTTAATTTATTTCTATCAATTGGAAAGGCCTTAACTAATTCTCATTAAATTTAAACCAAATCAAATTTAGTAAATAAATTATAAAGCACAACCAATTAAAATTAAAATAATTTAGGCTATCCCTAGATTTAAATCAATTAATCAAACATTTATATTTCTATTAAGATTAATATGTCTCAATAATTAACCTTAATTAAAAACTAATTATGGATGGCCAAATCATAAATAATTAAGCTTCATGAATGCTTAATGAAAATTAAAAGAAAAACCAATATATATATAAATCAACTTAAATTAAAATAAGTTCAACAATCCCTAACATAAATAAAATTAACTAAGCATAATATCATCATGTTCTTAAATCCAAAAATAAAATACATTAAGAACTTAGAAAAATAAACAAGAGAGAAAGAAAAACCCTTGCTCTCCAGCTTAGCTTTTATTGGACTCTTATAGCCTTCTTCTCTAGTAGTCTTTTTTATTTTCTTTTCTTCACCATTTGTCTCCTTTCTATATCACAGCTCTCTTATGTTATACTAACATATTTCATAATATCCCAACACATATTTGCATCTCTAGTCCATATCTACTTCCCTACCATAATGCTTTCATTATTATTTATTCTTTTTTTTATATATTCTCTCCATAATTGCTTGTCTCCTTTCACAATTGCTTGTTTGTGTCCTCTTTTGTCTATCTCTAGCTCTTCTCTTTTACATATTCCATATTATCCTCACATATGTTATCTCTCATCATTAACCCATATCACCTTGTCTCCTCTTTTCCATCTTCATTAGTGTTTCCTCTTCGTTGCTATAATTTATCTAAACCCCACAATAAGGGAAAAAATGTATGCGGTCTCTACTTCTATAAAAATCAATATAAGTAAATAATTAATTAAATTCTAATAAAATATAATAATAAACTCTATAAACATAAAATACATGCATCAAACTAAGCTAAAAAGCCTATTAAACTTAACATATAATCAATTATTATTGCCATGTTATTGTTGGAAAGTTGTTATTGATGTCAAGTTGTTGTTGCCTTGTTGTTGTTGTATTGTTGATGTTAGGTTATTCCTTTGCTATTGTTGTTAGGTCATTGTCTAAGATATTTCATAATATTCTAACACATCTTCCCATCTCTAGTCCATATCTCTTCCCCCACCACAATGCTTTCATTATTATTTATTCTTTTTTTATATTCTCTCCATATTTGCTTGTCTCCTTCTATAATTACTTATTCATGTCCTCCTTTATCTATATCCAACTCTTCTCTTTTATTACTAACATATTCCATATTATCCCCTCATATCTTCTCTCTTATCATTAACCCATATCACCTTGTCCCCTATTTTCCATCTTCATTATTATTTTCCCTCCATTGGTATAATTTATCCAAACCCCATAATAAGGAAAAAAAATGTATGTGGTCTTTACCTCCACAAAAATAAACATAATTAATTAATTAATTAAATTCTAATAAAATATAACAATAAACACTATAAACATAAAAAAATATACACCAAACCAACCTAAAAAAACTATTAAACTTAATATATAATTAGTTGTTGTTGCCATGTTATTGTTGTTGGATAGTTGTTGTTACTGTGTTATTAATGTTAGGTTGTTATTGCCTTATTGTTGTTGTGTTGTTGATATCAGGTTGTTGCTTCGCTATTGTTAATCGGTCATTGTTACTTTGTTGTTGTTGTTGGATTATTATTGTTGACTTATTGTAGTTGACTGGTTGATGTGGCATTGTTGTTCAGTGGTTAATTCATATAATTGCTAGCAATTATTGAAAAGTTTAATACATAAATAAATAATAAATATTCTATATTTTTCTTTCTTTCTAATTACATAATTTAAATTATATTCAACTCTCCCTAAGAAATTATTTTCTATTTAATTCCAAAGGTAATAATGATTATCATATTATTGGATTTAACTAAGTGGTTTGCGGAATGGTTGGTTTTAGTGTCCATCTCAAGCTATGCGAGATGAGATGAGATACTAACAGTCCACCTTGGGCTACGTAAGATGGGGTATGATAAATTTGGTATTAGAGCTTTGTTAAATGGTCCTATAAACCATGCTTTTATAGTAGTTTGATGAAATATTGAAAATGTTTTTGTTATATATATATATATATATATATATATATATATATATATATATATATATATATATATATGAAAAGAGTCCTAGAGGGGGGTGAATAGGACTATCAAATAAAAATGAGAAATTAAAAGAATTCTTTGCAAGAATTAAATAGAAGTTGAAAAGGAAGAATGAAGAACACAAAGATTTAAGGAGTTCGGATTCAATAACAATCCTACGTCTCCACCTAACTTATCCCCAAGTTAGGATTTTCAATTACCCACAATCTTATTCACAGGATTAAGATTATACAAGAGTTTTATGGCTCACTCTTATAACCTTACAATATGAGTTTTCAAGGCTCACTCAAAGAACCAAAACCCAAGTGTTTTAATGGACAACACTTAACCTAATTCCTTTATAAATAAAACTCACTTTCCTAACACACACCCAACTCTCACAAGAGTTATACAAATAAAGAATTATTTAAGAGAATTTGAGAGCTCAATGAAAGCTTAAGAGATAATAAATAATGAAACAAGTTTCTTTACTTCCATTCAGCTCTAGAGGTATTTATACTAAAAAATATAGCTATTGGAGGTGCAAATGATGTGTCGAACGTGTATATTTTGAATTATTGACACTGATGCTGTCAGACAGCTATTCATGGATTGAAACCGTAATTAGCTCCTCAGGAAGTTTGAATTTTCCCATAATTTCTTCATAAAATCTGTAGATATTTGAATTATATTTCCATATCAACTTAAATCACCTAAATTGAACTTCTTTAGCTTAATATATGTCCAAAATACTAGGGGTTGTGCAATCTATAATGCATACTACGGTCAGATAGCTATACCCAAATTGAAGCCGTGATTTGGTCATGAATAAATTTGAATTTTCTAATACTTTCTTCATGAAAGCTATAGATATTTGAATTATCATTCCATTAAATTTTTAATCACCTAAATTTGACTTCTGTAGCTCGGGATATGTCCAAATTACTGAGGATTGTGCAATCTGAAATGTAGAATACTGTCAGACAGCTATATACAAGTTGAAGCCATGATCTTCTCCTAAATAAATTCGAATTTTCCCATATTTTCTTCATAAAAGATTTAAATATTTGACTTATATTTTCATATCATTTTGAATTATCTTAATTATATTTCTGTAACTCAAGATATGTCCAAAATACTAAGAGATGTGCAGTTTGAGATGGCAGACGTATACGTGAATTTCAACTCAAAATTTGCATAACCAAATGAACTTGGATTTTCACAAAAAAGCCCAATTCAGAAATCTCAAGATGTATAATTCAAATTTTAAGAAGATCATTTTCTCATTTAAGAGCTCTAAATATGTCAAAAGCCTTCTTCAATCTCAGAGGTTCAATCAGCCTGAAAATTCACTATTCATCCAGAGTGTATATGTTTAGTATATAATTCCCTACACACTTAATTGAAATTATTAGTATAAAAATTGTTTGTCAAAGTCCAAAATTAGGAGTTTGTTCATGCAAATGGTCAACAATCTCCCCCTTTTTGGCTTTGACAACCAATTTGAAAAGATGATAAATAATATGTGTGTGTGTGTAAAAAATAAATAACATATATAAGCATATTAAATAAAAATAGCTTCCCCTTTCAAATTAAACAGATGCAAAATAAGAACTAATTTTTCTCCCCCTTAACATGTGCATAAATTCAATATTTATCATGTATTAGAGCATATAAATAAATGATTTATCATAGCATGTATAAGGGTTTAACTAAATTTTTTCTTTAATAAAAATATATTTCTTTATTTCTCCTCCTTATTGGACATGATAAGAAATATAAAAAAAAATCATTATCCTTCTTGTTAAAAATAAAGACAATATAACAAGTTATCAAACAACATGAAGGAAATAATTTTAAACATATATGCATATAGTGCTAATATAATGCATCACAAAATAGTATGTATGCTATATTCAAACATCACATGATCATGTAAAGTTTAGCAATTCAATCATACATAATCATGTGGTACTTAGCATATCTTTTATTTATCCCCTAAGCACATAGCTTCTTTAGTTTCTTCTCCCCCTTTGTCAAAGATAAAAAGAAAAGAGAGAGATATAAGGGGAAATCAAGACCTAAGGGAGCCAAAAATACTAAAGGGAATAAAAGATCAAGAACCAAAATAATGCAAACAAAGATATGCAAAATCTTTATGAAATGCATGTCATTCAATGTTGCATAAATGTTGCATGAATAAACACAATTAATGGTCATGCATAAAAAAATTCATCTCATATAAAAACAAAGTAAGCAAAACAAGGCTATTTGTCACAAGGACAAAACTAGCCACACTTACATTATTACTATGCATGCAAAAAAAACTATGTGAAATAAATTTAAATAATTTTCTCCCTCTATTTCAATGGATCAAAGTGATATTAAGGACACACTATCACATGGTTATGTCACTTACATAAACACATATTTAAAAAAAATTCAAATTAACTAGGTACACATGCAAACTCAATTCTTTTTCCTCCTTTGTTAAAATGCAAAAATAGACCAAATCTTAAAAATACCCATGCATTATCAAAGATAAAAACCATTTCTAAGAAAACACAAAAATTAAAAAAATGCAAAAATTTTCTCCCCCCTTGTCAAGATGCAAATAAAATTGCATTAAAAAATACAATGACATTAAAATACCAATTGTAAATAAGATATAAAACTAACAGCTCATATCTTATATCCAAAAAATATCTAGAAAATAAATTGAGCATAAACTATCATAAAATAATTATAAAATAAACAAACAGCTTATGGCTTATATCTAGAAAATATCTAGAAAATAAACCGAACGTAAACTGTCATAAAATATTTATAAAATAGACTAACAGCTCATGGTTTATATCCAGAAAATAAACTGACAAAAAACAGTCATAAAACACACTTAACAACTCAGAACTTATATACAAAAAGTATACTGAAAATAAACCAAACAGAAACTGACATAAAATGAATTAAAAAAAATAGACTAACAGCTTAAAACTTTGATATAGAAAGTATACTAAAAATAAATCAAACATAAACTATCATGAAAATAGACAAAATAAATTTTGTTGAGGAGGAGGAATATTTATGCAAAATTAAAATAATTAATTAATTGAATTTAGCTCAATAATTAATCATTAACTTGCAAAATAGGAGGGCTTTTGAAAGAAAAAAAAATCAATGAATCCATATAGATCCAAATCAAATAAAATTAGCACAAAGATCATGCAAATGGGAAATACAATATATTATGTATATGAAGTAAATTTGCTAAAGCAAATACTTTTAAAAAAATATATATACATGATGCTAAAAATACTTTTTCTAAAGAACATGATCACATAAGACTCTAATCATCAATTCATCACTTTAGCAAGTGATCAAGACAAGCTTGACCCATCAATCATACCAAGTTCATGCTTAATAAAATTTAATCTTTCCTCACAAATAGGCTTGGTAAAGATGTCTGCTAATTGATGATTAGTATCAACAAAATCAAGAAAAATATCATCATTTTGCACATGATCACGCAAGAAATGATGTCTAATATCAATATGCTTAGTTCAAGAATGCTGAATGGGATTCTTACTAAGGTTTATAGCACTTGTATTATCACACTTAATTGGAATGTGATTAATATCAATGCCATAGTCCAAAAGTTATTGTTTTTGCCATAGAACTTGGGTGCAACAACAACTAGCTGCCACATATTCTGCTCCAGCGGTGGACAAGGCAATAGAAACTTATTTCTTACTAAACCAAGAAACTAAGCAATTTCCTAAAATTTGACAAGTTCCAGAAGTGCTTTTTCTATCTAATAGGCTACCGACAAAATCAACATCAGAATAACTAATTAAGTTAAAGGAAGAACTCCTAGGATACCAAAGTCCTAAATGCAATGTACCACAAGGATATTTAAAAATTCTTTTGATAGCATTCAAATGAGACTCTCTAGGACTTGATTGAAATCTATCGTACAAGCAAGTAGCAAACATAATATCAGGTCTACTAGCAGTTAAATAAAGAAGGGATCTGATCATACCTCTAAATCACTTTTCATCAACCGGTTTACCATTCTCATCCTTATTTAGTTTGGTTGTTGTGCTCATTGGAGTTTTGCTTGATTTAGCTCCATCCATTCCAAACTTCTTGAGAATGTCCCTTGTATATTTGGTTTGATTAATGAAAATCCCATTTTCACATTGCTTGATTTGAAGTCCAAGAAAGAACTTGAGTTCTCCCATTATACTTATCTCAAATTCTCCTTGCATTAGCTTAGAAAATTCCTCACACAAGCAATGGTCAATAGCACCGAAAATATTATCATCAACATAAATTTTAACAATTAATAAATCATGCTTGGATTTCTTTATGAAAAGAGTTGTGTCAACTTTTCCTTTAGAGAAACCTTTCTCCAGTAAAAAGTTACTCAATCTTTCATACCAAGCTCTTGGAGCTTGTTTCAATCCATACAATGCTTTTGACAATTTAAAAACATGATTTGGAGAGTTAAAATTTTCAAAACCCGAAGGTTGTTCAACATATACCTCCTCTTCAATAAAACCATTTAAAAATGCACTTTTAACATCCATTTGATAAATTTTAAAATTCATGTATGATGCAAATGCAAGTAGCATCCTAATAGCTTCTAACCTTGCAACGGGGGCAAAGGTTTCACCATAATCAATGCCTTCCTCTTAATTATAACCTTTAGCTACTAGTCTAGCTTTGTTCCTAGTTATGACACCTTGTTCATTCATCTTATTTCTAAACACCCATTTGGTGCCTATAATAGGATGATGTTTAGGTCTAGGAACCAAGGTCCAAACCTTGTTTCTCTCAAATTGATTTAACTCTTCTTGCATAGCAAGGACCCAAAATTCATCACACAAAGCATCATCAATATTTTTGGGTTCAATTTGGGAAATGAAGGCTAAACTAATAGTAGATTTTAATTGAGATCTAGTAGTTACCCCTTTTGTAGTGTCACCTATAATGAGGTCTTGAGGGTGAGCTTTCTTGAATTGCCAATCCTTTTGAAGTTCATCCTTCAAGGTAGGTTGAGATGTCTCCTTATTTTCCTTCTTACTTCGCTCTTCATGTTCCAAAGGCTTACTAGTATTTTCTTCTTGTGTTTCCATAATCTCATAGTCACCTACAAGATCATCAACACTACAAACATCCTTTCTAGGATCAAGTGAGTTTGATTCATCAAATACCACATGCATTGACTCTTCAACTACTAGAGTTCTCTTATTAAAGACCCTATATGCCTTGCTAGAGATGGAATAGCCTAGGAAAATTCCTTCATCGGCTTTGGAATCAAATTTTCCAAGATTATCCTTGGTATTCAATATAAAGCACTTGCATCCAAATACTCTTAGATATGAGATTTTGGATTTTCTATTGTTCCATAGCTAATAAGACATTTTATTTAAAATTGGTCTTTTGAAAACTCGGTTTGAAATATAACAAGATGTGTTAACGGTTTCCGTCCAAAAGTATAAAGGCAAATTATACTCATGAAGCATTGTTCTAGCCATTTCCACAAGAGTTCTATTTTTCTTTCAACTACCCCATTTTGTTGAGGGGTTCCAGGAGATGAAAATGTATGAGAAATACCATTTTCATTACAATAGTTTTTGAAAAATTCATTTTCAAATTCGGTTCCATGATCACTTCTAATGGATGAAATACCAAATCCTTTTTCTTTTTAAACTCTTTTTGAAAAATTTTCAAAAGCTTTAAATGCATCATTCTTATGTGCAAGAAAACATACCTAAATGTATCTAAAGTAGTCATCAACCAATACATAAGCATAGTGCATTCCACTGAGACTAGCAACTCTAGTTGGTCCAAATAAATCCATATGTATAAGTTCAAGTGGCCTAAAGGTGGACACTACATTTTTTAGCTTAAATGAGGACTTGGATTGTTTTCCCTTTTGAAAAGCATCATAAGGTTTATCTTTAGTGAATTCAAGCTTAGGTAAACCAAGTACAAGTTCATGTTTACAAAGATCATTTAAAAGCTCAAAATTTGCATGTCCTAATCTTTTATGCCATGTCCATGTGTCATGAGAGTTAGACACTAAGCATTTTATGTCTTTGTTATCAATTTTATTCAAATCAATGACATAAACATTATTTACTCTTTCACCACTAAAAATAATTTTATTTTCATCAAGACTACTAACAAAGCAATTTTTAGGATAAAAAGTTACTTTATTTCCCATGTCACATAGTTAACTTATACTAAGCAGATTGTGTTTAAGACCATCAACAAACAACACATGATGTATAGATAAGGATTGAGGATTACCTATATCTCCAATGCCAATAATTTTTCCTTTTGCATTATCTTCGAAAGTAACGTGTCCTCCATCCTTAGCATCAAGTTTGTTGAATTGCTCTTTGTCTCCTGTCATGTGCCTTGAACATCCACTATCGAGATAGCACTTGCTTTTTGTTCTTGTGGATTTCAAGCACATCTACATAATACAATTTAAGTGTTCTTTTAGACCCAAACCTTTCTTGGTCTAGGTTGGTTAGTTTTAAGATAATCCATAGGAAGTAAATTCATATGCAGTTTTCTATAAAAACACACATTACTGGTATGTCCTTTAATCATGCAATATGAACATACAATATTTTTAAATTTATTTCTCCTAGAATGAAATACTTTCCTAGTGTGTGCAGCATGCCTTTGGTGTTGTGTGTATCTTTTATTATTTTGTTACATTAAGTGAGACATACATTGGCAATGGTGATGAGCATTTCAATAAGTTTGTGCAATATGTTTATGTGCATTGTGTTGTGCAACGTGCCTATTATAATTATGTCCGGTGTACATATAAGCATGCTTAGGTTGAGGTGCTCTAGTTTGAGACTTACCTCCTTGTGTTAATGAAGGGTTAATCTTATGAGATTTTGCCTTGCTATTTAACACATGAGATTTTTTAGCTTGAATCTCATTTGAGGTTGAAGAAGTAGAATTATGTGAAGCTTTAACAAAGTAATATGTGATGAGGATGATGAAGACATTCCATTTTTATATCCAATTCCATGGGCATCTCCATGAAATTTTTGAGAGTCAAGAAGACTATCTAAAGTTTCTTTTCCTTTCTTAAATTTAGCAATGAAATTTTTTAATTCTAAGACTTCCTTAGAAAGCTTATGATTTTCATCATTTGCTTTCTTAAATTGGTCTTCTAAAGAATTAAAAGATTTAGCATGACTTACAAATTTTTCATTTGATACAACAAGTTTAGCAAAATCAATTTTTAAACACTCAAAATCCTTATTTAAGCTAGCTAAGTCATGTTTATATTTTTTCTTCTTAGATAACGAACTTTTGCATTTAGCAAGCAATTAGCTCACAATAGAGCTCTCATCATCATCATCATCATCATTATCACAATATTCATCACAATCATCAAAGGAAGAGTAAGAAGTGAATGGTACCTTATTTTCATTTTCAATGGTCATGTAGCAAAGATTGGCAACTTCTTGTTGTTCCTCTTCCTCTTCGGATTCGAAGGAATCATCCCAAGTAGCTTTGAATGCCTTCTTCTTATTTTTTTCTCCCTTGCTCTTGAATTTGAGTTTGGGACATTCACTTCTAATGTGTCCCGGTTTCTTGCATTTATAGTAAGTAACCTCTTTTATTTTCTTCCCCCCATCTCCTTCGAACTTCTTGTTGAAGTCCCTTGTTCTTAAGAAATTTTTCTTTCTTAAGAACTTCTTAAAGTTCCTAGTGAGCAGGGCAATGTCACCATCTTCATCACTAGAATCTTTGATGCTTTCCTCTTCACTATCTTCTTGAAGAGCTTTTAGAGCAATGCTCTTTTTCTTTTGTTCTTTCTCTTCTTGTTCTTTACCTCTTTACTTGATGGTGAGCTCATGTGTCAAGAGCTTACCAATGAGCACATCGATTGATAGAGTGGAGAGGTCTTGAGCTTCCTCAATTGAAGTAACACGAGATTCCTAATCCTTCTTAGGTAGGATTCTTAGAATCTTGTTGTTTACTTCTTCCTTGGAGAAATGTTTTCCAAGTTTCTTAAGGGTTGTAAGAAGAGCGTTAAGATGATTTTTCATCTCCATGATTAATTCATAAGGCTTCATTTTGAAGAGTTCATATTCATACATATGAAGTTGAACCTTCTTACTTCTTACTTGAATGTTGCCTTCATAGTGGTTTTCTAAGGTCTCCCACATTTCTTTAGCCAACATACAATGTTGAAGCTTGCCTCCTTCTTCTCCTGTCATTGAAGAGACTAGAGTAATCATAGCTTTTTTATTTTTATGATTTTCTTCCTTTTGATCAATACTCCATTGGCTTCTTGCAATAGTAGTTACCACACCATCAATGATAGTTGTAGGCGGTTCCCAACCTCTTAAGACAATGTCCTAAAGTTTGATGGAATCACAATCAAGATATAACTCCATTTTGAATTTCCAATGTGGATAGTCACTACCATCAAAGAAAGGTCTAAGAGAAGAGATGTTTTGTCATTCACTCCCCATGATCTTGTATTCTAGCAATAAAGTGCCTAGAATTCAAGCTCTGATACCAAATGAAAAGAGTCCTAGAGGGGGGGTGAATAGGACTATCAAATAAAAATGAGAAATTAAAAGAATTCTTTACAAGAATTAAACAGAAGTTGAGAAGGAAGAATGAAGAACACAAAGATTTAAGGAGTTTGGATTCAATAACAATCCTAAGTCTCCACCTAACTTATCCCCAAGTTAGGATTTTCAATCATCCATAATCTTCTTCACAGGATTAAGATTATATAAGAGTTTTATGGCTCACTCTTATAACCTTACAACATGAGTTTTCAAGGCTCACTCAAAGAACCAAAACTCAAGTGTTTTAATGGACAACACTTAACCCAATTCCTTTATAAATAAATCTCACTTCCCTTCTAATCTAACCCAAGATTTAAGATGAAGAGAAATTATGTTTCTAACACACACCCAACTCTCACAAGAGTTATACAAATAAAGAATTATTTAAGAGAATTTGAGAGCTCAATGAAAGCTTAAGAGATAATAAATGATGAAATAAGTTTCTTTACTTCCATTTAGCTCTAGAGGTATTTATACTAAAAAATATAGCTTTTGGAGGTGAAAATGATGTGTCGAACGTGTATATTTTGAATTATTGAGACTGATGCTATCAGACAGTTATTCATGGATTGAAACCATAATTGGCTCCTCAAGAAGTTTGAATTTTCCCACACTTTCTTTATAAAAGCTATAGATATTTGAATTATCTTTCCGTATCAACTTGAATCACCTAAATTGGACTTATGTAGCTTAATATATGTCCAAAATAATAAGGGTTATGCAATCTATAATGCAGACTACAGTCAAACAGCTATACCTAAATTGGAGTCGTGATTTTCTCATGAAAAATTTTGAATTTGCTCATACTTTCTTCATGAAAGTTTTATATATTTGAATTATCATTCCATGAAATTTTTAATAACCTAAATTTGACTTCTGTAGCTCGGGATATGTCCAAATTACTGAGGATTGTGTAATCTGAAATGCAAAATACTATCAGACAGCTATACACAAGTTGAAGCCATGATCTTCTCCTAAATAAATTATAATTTGCCCATATTTTCTTCATAAAAGTTGTAGATATTTGACTTATATTTTCATATCATTTTAAATCACCTTAATTGGATTTATTTAACTCAAGATATGTCCAAAATACTAAGAGATATGTAGTTTGAGATGGCAGACATATATGTGAATTTCAACTCAAAATTTGCATAACCAAATGAACTTGGATTTTCACAAAAAATCCCAATTCAAAAAGCTCAAGATGTATACTTCAAATGTTAAGAAGCTCATTTTCTCATTTAAGAGCTCTAAATATGTCAAAAGCCTTCTTCAATCTCAGAGGTTCAATTAGCCCAAAAATTCACTATTCATCCAGAGTGTATATGTTTAGTATATAATTCCCTACACACTTAATTGAAATTATTATTATAAAAATTGTTTGTCAAAGTCCAAAATTAGGAGTTTGTTCATGCAAATGGTCAACAATATATATATATATATATATCAAATGCCACCAAGAAGGAACCGTGATAAGGCACTTCAATAAGGAAATGTTGCCTAATAGGGTAGTGATCATGTAGAGTCCAAGGGTAGTGTAGATCTAGAGCTAGAGTTTAAGGCTAGGATCCTTATTATTGAGAAATCTCCACCTCCCCTACCCCCTATTATATCTATCTTACAACTTGACCCAAGAGTGCTTTCAGAGACTATTATTGCTATATTGACAACTCTGGAATAAAGAAGAAGGCCTAGTGATATTATTAAGCATGCAAAGAAGTTTGGGGCATTTAATTTTCATGCCACCCCCTATTATACATGTCTTACAGTTTAACCCAAGAGTGCTTATAGAGACTATTATTACTACATTAACAACTCAAGCATAAAGAAGAAGGCTTGGTGATATTATTGAGCATGCAAAGAAGTGTGGGGCATTTGATTTTCATGTTTCCATTGACTTTAGGAAGGCAAATAAGTGGTTGAAGACAATAGAGAAATCCTTTAACACACTTAAGATTATAGAAGCTCAAAAGATCAATAATGTGTATGGTTTATTACATGACTCCTCTGATGCATGGTTTGCTAGAGTTAAGGTGCTACATGGGAATTAGTTTTCATGGGAAGTGTTCAAGGAAAAATTTTGTAAGGAGTATTTGACTGAAGCATACAAAGTAGAGAGGCAAAATTAGTTCATTGCCTTAAAATAAGGATCTATGACCCTATAGGAGTATGTTGATAGATTTGTACAAGTATGCTTCCGACATCTTTCTAATAAGTGGTAGCATCTTCGTATAATGTCATATCTGGTAGGTCAACTATTTTTTGTAAGAATGCATATGCTTTAATTGATTCAAGTGTAACTAATTCATTCATTACACCATCTTTCACATCATGTATACCAAAAGAAAATAGTGTGATGGATAATGATTTAGTTATAGATATGCCAGCGGGTGAATAAATTATTTGTATAAATGTTTATCAAGGTTGTGAGTTAGAGTTTGGAGGTTAGAAATTAGAAGCAAATTTAGTATCATTACCATTATAAATGTTTAATATAATTCTTGGTATGGATGTGCTAACCAAATATCAATCACTAATTAATTATCATAAGAAGAAAGTAGAGTTCTAGATGTCTACTAGTGGTAAATTTGTATTTAGAGGTGAAAGTGGTTCATAAAATTATAGCATGGTTTCAATACTCACATCTAGAAGGATGATGAGAAAAGGATGTGAAGCATTCTGGGCATATGTTATTAACACCGAAAAATAGGGTCAAAAGCTTAAAAGTCTTCTTGTGATTAATAAGTTTATAGATGTACTTCTAAAAGATCTTCTAGATTTGCCACCTGATAGGGAGATTGAGTTCAATATTGATTTACAGCCAGGGAAAACTCCTATCTCTTAAGCTCCTTATAGAATGGCTTTAGCATAATTAAAATAATTAAAGGTGTAGTTGCAAGAATTGCTTGAAGGCTACATTAGGCCTAGTGTATTACCTTGGGGCACACCATTTTTGTTAGAAGGATGGTACTATAAGATTATTTATTGACTAAACATAGCTGAATAAGATGACTATACATAATAAGTATCCTTTGCCCTGAATTAATGACTTATTTCATCAATTGCAAAGAGTAAGGGTATTTTCTAAAATTGACTTGAGATTCAGGTATCACTAGCTAAAGATTAAGGCAACATATGTGCCTAAAACAACATTTAGAACTTGATATGGGCATTATGAATTCCTAGTGATGCCATTCAGGTTAACTAATGCTTCAACTGCATTCATGGATTTGATGAATAAAGTATTTAAGCCTTATTTGGATAATTTTGCCATTGTGTTTATTGATGACATTTTTATGTACTCATGGTCAAAGGAAGAACATGTTGAGCACTTGAGGATTGTATTACAAACACTAAGGGATAAACAACTATATGCTAAGTTTAGCAAATGTCAATTCTAGCTAAAGGAAGTGGTATTTTTTAGGCATGTCATCTTAAACAGAGGAGTGTATGTTCATCCTAAAAAGATTAAAGCAATTCTCAATTGGAAATCACCTATAAGTGTACATAAGGTGCATAGTTTTCTAAGGTTGGTAGGCTACTATAGGAGATTTGTGCAAAACTTCTCCATCATAGCCTTACCTTTGACAAAATTGCTAAGGAAGTTTGTGTAGAGTAAAGAATGCCAAAATAGTTTTGATGAGTTAAAGGCATGTTTAATGTCAGCACCAGTGTTCACACTCCTAATGACTATATTAGAATATATTGTATGTAGTGATGCTTCTAGGAATGGTTTGGGTTGTGTAATGATGTAATAAGGTAGGGTAGTAGCATATACTTCTCGATAATTGGGGTCACATGAATTGAACTATCCTACATATGACTTAGAGTTAGTAGCAGTTCTTTTTGCTTTAAAGATTTGGAGGCATTAGTTGTATGGTGAGAAGTGTCAAATTTTCACATATCACAAAAACCTTGAAGTGCATACTAAGTCAAAAAGAGTTGAACTTGAGGCAAAGAAGATGGATTAAGCTTCTAAAAAATTATAATTTCACCATTAAATATCACCCAGGGAAAGCTAATGTGGTAGCAGATGCACTTAGCAGGAAGTCTTAGGTAACTTATCTTATATTCATTGTGTACGAATTCCATTTTTACTTGAGTTAAAGGAATTGAATATGGAGTTAGCTCCATGTAAAAAAGGAGCAATGCTTGTTACTTTGAAAGTTTAACCAGTGTTTATTGATAGAGTTAGGGAGGTATAGGGTGAGGATGAACAAATAGTGAAAATCAAGGAGCAAGTCCAGCAAGGTAATAGAACAGACTTTATGATCTTGGAGGATAGTACTTTGCCTCAAGTATTGGGGGCAAATTATGTGTACTTAATGTTAAATTTTTTAAAAGGGAAATAATGGAGGAAGCACATAACTCACCATATGCTATCCATCCTTGAAGTAAAAAAAAATTACCATACTCTAAAAAATAACTATTAATGGTTAGGGATGAAAAAAGATATTTCAGAGTTTGTGGCTAGATGTATAGTTTGTCAATAGGTCAAAGCAGAGTATTCAACATGCCACTGGAATGTTGTAACCTCTTCCTATTCCTAAATGGAAGTGGAAGCATATTACAATGGATTTTATGGTTAAGTTGCCTAGGACTCAAACATGGACATGATTCAATTTGGGTGATTGTAGATCAGCTCACTAAATCAACTCATTTCTTGCTTATGAAAGGGAGTTACTCACTCGATAAACTTACTGAAATCTACAATAAAGAAGTGGTCAGATTTCATAGAGTTATATATTATATTGTATTTGACAGGGATCCATGATTTACATATATATTTTAGCCAAGTTTGCAATGTGCTTTAGGTACTAAGTTGAGGTTAAGTACAAATTTTCATCCCCAAATAGATGGCCAGTCATAGAGGACAATCCAGACAATAGAAGATATGCTTCAAACTTATATGGTGAAATTTTATGGTAATTAGGATAAATATCTACCTTTGATGGAATTTGCCTACAACAACACTTTTCATTCTAGCTTAGGGATGGCACCTTATGAAGCCCTATATGGTAGGAAGTGCAAAACTCCAATCTGTTAGGATGAAGTTTGAGAAAGGCAATTAGTTGGTCCAGAAATTGTGCAAATGACTACAGAGAAGATTCAGTTAATTTGGGATCAATTAAAAGAAGTCCAAGATGGGTAAAAGTGTTATTCAGACTTGAAGAGGGAACCTACTAAATATAATGTAGGTGAAAAGGTTTTTCTGAAGATTTCATCTTGGAAAAGAGTATTATGATTTAGAAAGAGAGGGAAATTCAATCCAAGAAACATTAGTCCATATGAGGTGATTGAGAGGGTTGGACCAGTAGCCTATAAGTTGGCTTTACCTCTAGAATTATCATAGGTTCATGATGTTTTCCATGTGTCCATTTTATGGAGGTATAAGAGTGATCTTAGTCACATTTTACAAGAACAACCTTTGGAATTGAAAGATAATTTATCTTTTAAAGAAGAGCCAATTGCAATTATTGCAAGGGAAACTAAGGTTTTGAGAAATAAAGTTATACCTTTGGTGAAAGGTTCATGATGTTTGCAAGGGAATGTATAAGCCACTTGGAAGCGAGAGGAGGACATGAGAAAAAAATACCCTCAGTTATTATACCATAATTTCAAAGATAAAATTTCCTAAGGTGGAGAGAATTATGATACCTGTACCCTCACTCTAGTACATTTATATTTACTATACATTACATTTAATTATGATACACGTATATTGGTTAAAGAGTAAGAGTCAAAAAGTTTGGTATGTTATGTATTTAATTAAAATAGATAGATGTTCTATAATGGACAATTGTACCCTTGGAGCTTATAAGGAGCCTAGCTTTTCATTAAGGGTATAAGGGACATTTTATATTAAAATGATCCTTGAAAACCCTAGAATTTTTTTAAGTGGTGGTAGTATGAGTGTGCTTCCATAATTTTACGAAAAAAAAAAGAAGAGCTTGTTCTTAGAAAGAAAAGAGAGGAGAAGAGAGAAACCTAAATCCCATTAATTGATGATGATTTTTCAAGAGGAGTTTATAGATCAAAGATATCTTTAAGCTGCAATATTCATTCAAAAAATTTTAATGATTGATTGGTAAGTGATTTTAATGCTTTGATTTATTTGGGGTTAGGGTTTGTAATTCATAGAATTCAGGTTTGAATTTATAGGTTTATTTGTCTTAGTGTTTTTGTCATAACTTGAGTTAGAAAACTCCAAATTAGGATTGGTTGGATTATAAGAAAACTAGAGTCCTCTACAACTTCTTAGTTTTGAGTAAGGATTGATTTTGCTTGTAATATAGTGAATCAAAGAAATAAGTTTTATTACTTAGTCTATCAACTTAATTGACCTGATGGTGTCAAAACATCCATAACATTTTCCATGGTTATCCAAATGTAATGCAATTTTTACAGTATGTAGTTGACATATAAATATAAGTCTATTAAAAATTAAGCTCAAAATTCCTTGTCTACAAGATGCAGCAATTTTTCTAAGTTTAGCCTGAAACAACCCTTTTAGAGATAATGGGTCAAATTTATGATATTGAGTTAATAGGCATATTTTGCAAGTCATTTGGGGGTTGCATTGTTAAATCAATATGTGGGATCATGATATTGATATTTTGTAAATAAATTTCATGCTTTAGGTGCTAGAAAAGGAAAGGAAAGTACAAGTGCAAGTTAAGAAATTCAATTAATTGATTTTGTGTGTTTTGAAGGCTATTTTATGAGTAAATGTTCAAGCCCTTCTAATATTTTTATATTAGCATTTAAAATGAGCTTTTTGTACCTGATTTGATGTATTGAAATCAATTTAATTCAACTTGTTATTACTTGAATATTTCTAGCTTTAAAAAAATAACAAGGTTTCAAACTCACAAGTTAAAGGTGTTACTACATTATGCCTTTGTTTTGCAAGCTGAATGAGATTTATTTTAGTTACTTAATGATTTGAATGAGTTGTAATCAAATTGGTTTTATACTTTTTAACATTAATGAGAAGTGGTTTGATTTTGAATACTTCAATGAACTATAAATGTGATGGAATGAATTTGACTATTTATGAGATGAAATGGTATTTGTATTATGTATTACCACCCTGTATAAGATGTGTGGATGTGCTATGGTGTTATATGCACATTTGATATTATAATGGTTGCTATTGCACAATAAACAACAAGGCACTTGATTATAAGACGGTGAAGGGAGAATGGTCATTTTGTGCTAATGTAGTCAGAGGGTTAGCCTTCAAGTGCACCAAGAGAGTAACCTTGTGATGGCCTGTACATTATGGACAGGTTATGATGATGGATATAGGGTTAGTCAATACATAAGGAAGTGGATATAATGCTTGAAAAGCATGTGTTTTTTTCATTTAAATTTTGTATAAGTTGAAAGCAAATTTTGGCTTTGATATTTAAAGTGGTTGAAATTTGGTTTATAAATACTTTATTATTCAAATTTTGTAAGTTTATTATATTGATTTAACCAAAAAAGTTTTTGCTTGTAATATATATTCACTAAGTATTTTTGTACTCATTCTATTTTGTTTTCTAAACCATTTCAGTAAGCAGGCATGTTAGAGAGTGGTATATGCTGAGTGATGGTAGATAGAAGTAGAAAGTAAGGTTGGCCAATAACATCCTTGTTAGAGAGCCTTGCACTTTATTTCTTAAATGTGATTCTATAAGTATGGTAAAAGATTATGTCTTGGAGTTAAATATTGGTGGCAAGACTCTATGTAAAGAAACTGTTTGGAAATATATTTCATATTGTTTTAATGAGTATAATGACCATATTTTTAGTATACAAGTATCTATACAATTACAGCTTAAGCTGTGATTTTCTTAAAATATTAAGTATCTCATATAGTTGCTGGCAATTATTATAGGTTGATGTCAGGCTGTTATTGCCTTGTTGTTGTTGTCAGTTACCTATTGTTGATGTCAGGTTGTTGTCATGTTGTTATTATTACGTTGTTGATGTCAGGTTATTACTTTGCTATTATCATTGGGTTGTTGTTGCTTTGTTGTTGTTGTTGACTTATTGTCATTGACTAGTTGATGTGGCATTATTTTTGAGTGGTTAACTCATATAATTGCTAGCAGTTATTAAGAATTTTAAAATATAAATAAATAATAAATATTCTATATTTTTCTTTCTTTCTAATTACATAATTTGAATTATATTCAATCGTCCCTAAGAAATTGTTTTCTATTTAATTCCAAAGGCAATAATGATTATCATATTATTGGATTTAACTAAGTTATTTGTGGAATGGTTGGTTTTAGTGTCCATCTCAGGTTTTGCAAGACGAGATGAGATAGTAACAGTCCACCTTGGGTTACGTGAGATGGGGTGTGACACTAGAGGATTTAGGAATTAGATGATCTGTTATACAAATTAAGAGTTAGGGATTGTATACATGTTCAGGAACACAGAACATGAAAAAAAAAACCACAAAAGAGTGAGTTGGCTTGAAACACAACTCAAACAAGAGAAATAAATGGTAGAGAGACTCGAACAATCCTCTAAAGTTAAAAGACAAAGAATTAAAAATAAAGGTGAAATTTTCATCAAACTACTAAATTCTTATATCTAAATTTCAATAACAAAAATTGAAGAACAAATTTGAAGGATGAAAATAAATAAATAAGAGAAAACCAAGAGGGGAGAGGAAGAAAATACTGACTATAAGAGATGACTCTGATTCTTTCCTAAATCAAAACCCAAAAATATAGAGAGCTAAACAAGCCACCAAAACAAAAATTAAAAAGAAAATGACAACAACCTACCCCAAAGAGAACCAACATAAATTTTTTAAAAAAAGTTTTGATTGATAATGATTTTTAATATATGATTTTTGTTTTTTCCTTCTCAATTTGCTTAGTTTTAGGAACCCTAATTTTCAAATTTCATTTGTTTGTTTAGATAAGTTGAAAATGGATATTTTAGTCTTTTTACTTGCATTGTTTTAGGTCTTTTTTGTCATGTCACTTATCCATGATGGCATGGTAAGGTGTTCTTCATAAAAATGGGGCCCATTAGTGTACAATCAACACTCCAACCACCATTAAACAGATAAAAGCTCTTGATTGATACAAATTTACAAAGTTTGGACATTTTATTACAAAAAAAAAAAAAAATCCAACCACCAAAATAACAAAAATTGAAAAGTTCAAACATTAATTGTGCAATTTTTCCTATATTAAAAGAAAAAGCACAATGTCTCCTTTCACCGTATTGTGACACTTGATAATAAAATATGTTATCTTATTACAACAATTGTTTTTTTTTAATTAAACACTTCAAATTCTCATTCTCATATAGTTAATAAATAAAAAAACAGTGCCATTTCAATTTAAAAAAAAAAACCCAATGCTTCAATAAAAATATATTAAAAAATTAATAGGCATCTATTTAGTAAACGACCATTAAAAAAAACTAATGGACATCTATTTAGTAAACAACCACAACATTCTCTCCAATATCAGGAACTTTTATTCTCACATTTTTTTTTCTCTTTTTTCCTCCCCTCCTATAATCATCCACATTTAGATGGCAATAATGTATAATTGTTCTTCTAATTTTTATAATTTTTTCGTTCTTTATTTATTATATTTCTCATTTATTTTTTTACTTCCTGTGATCATCCACATTCAGACGACAATAAGGTATATTTTTTTTTTGTTGCTAATTTTTTCTTATATTTCTCATATATATAAATAATTTGGTACCTTACTTGAAATTCTTACTAAGATTCAAAATTTAAATTGTAAGTGAGTTAATTTGTTATTTTTAATCTCTTTTTTTCTAATATTTCAAAATTTTTTCATTTATGAAAAGAAAACATTGATGTCATAAACAATAACTATGATCTAAGGACATCAACAATAACTATGGTCAAAGAAGAGGGCCGTTTCAATTTTTTCATCTTTTTTCAAATAAAAACTGGATTTTTTTACTTTCTTTTCGTATATATTTGAACTTGAATTCTAATGAAAATTTAATGAAAGATTATTTTGTAAAATATTCTTTTTCATTAATAAAGTATTTATATCAATAAAATTAAAAGTTGTTAGAATTATTTAATGTTATTTAATTTCTCTAAATATATGGTAATATTTGGTTATATTGTACATATTTTATTAATTTTTTCTCCTATATATAACATGCAACATGTGTTCAAACTCATGCTGTTGACCCATCTCCATTTTCGTTTCTTTATAATAATTTTCTTTAAATCTATGTATGAAATCTATAGAGGGAAGGGAAGGTTTAGGGGAAGGGATTATAGATTTTGTAGTATTTGGTAATTTAAAATTAATTAATAAAGGGAATAGAAGGAGAAATATTTTAAAAGGAAATAAAATTTAAAATTACAATGTGTTTTGAAATTGAAATATTTTACACCCTAAATTGAGGTGAAATCAATTTCACTTTCTACAAGAGGATTGAGGAGGAATTATTAATTCCCTTTTAATTTCTTTCCCTATGTATTATCTTTTTAATAATCAGATAACATAAAATTTAAATCCCCTCCTTTTTCCTTCCCTTCTCCTTATATACCCCTCAATTGATGTGTAGTGTAAATAAAAATGTATATGTATATGTATGCATATACTTATGTTCGAGTCATGGAAATAACAAGCTTTATGTAATGAATTAAGTGTTCACTAGATATCTATTAAAAAAAAAAAGAACAATAGGTGCTCACTAGACATGGAATGTTCTTTTTTTTTTTTTTTCCTTTTGTATTATAAAGATATGATAGCATTCAGTGGGGTACTTGAGAGAAACTAGACCAGTTGTTTTTTTTAATTCTAAACTACTGATATATATAGTTTAATGGACTCTAATTAATTTGGTTTTAGATAATAAAAAATTTTCAATAAACTACCATTCGAACCCAAAATACAACTTAAACAAAAATAATTTCGTATCAATTGATTTAAGGATTGTTGGTTGGACCAGCCATTTTTTAATTACAAGTGAACGCTGTATGGAAGCATTCACAATCATAATTAACTAAAATTAACCATACTTGCCCTCTCTTTTTTGCCACTACCAACCCCTCCATCTTATATATGCACGCCAACATTTATATATAGACCACCTTCAACAACATTATTCCATTAGTTACTAACAAAATCACCAAGTCAGCTGCAGCAGCCTTATTCTCAACAGGTCAGCAGCCTTACTTCTTCATCTTTGATTCAGACTATTGTTACTTCTACGACTGGATGCTATTGCTGAGAACATCGAGTGACTACAGTGCTTATCATGGTCATCATAACATTAAGAATCTTCCCTTGTGACAGAATTCATACTGTTACTAACTTATTCTGCAACTTGTATTTTTTAGGTTAACGCATTTCATTAGTTAGTTAAGCTAGCTGTCCAAATTAGTTTTCTGTATATAATGAAAAGAGTGTGAATCTCATTTCCCCAAGTTTATTTTTTTGTCATGGTATCAGTGAAAAATAATTTTTTTATGTAATTTTCTTAGTTGCCAAACAGAAAATTTTTCTTTGTTATCTCTTATTGATTGATCAAATCATCATCAATGGAGAATCCAGAAGATCTTCTGTCTATTCCATTCCTATTGCATCCAAATGAAAATCCAGCCTTGCTTCTTACTTCCACAGTTCTGACTGGCAGCAATTATCATTTATGGTATCGTTCCATGAAAATGGCTTTATTCTCTAAAAACAAACTCAAGTTCGTCGATGGAACCATTCCCGTTCCTAATGCTAATGATCCTATTTACTCCGCTTGGGAACGCTGCAATACTATGGTGATGTCGTGGTTGATCAAATCTTTGTCTCCTTCAATAGCTCAAAGTGTCATTTGGATTGACTATGCCAAAGATTTTTGGACAGATTTGTTTGATCGCTTTTCCCAGGGAGATGCCATAGGAATAGCTGATTTAAAAGAAGAAATTTCTTGTCTTAAGCAAGGTACTCTGTCTGTAACATATTACTTTACACAGCTTAAGATTTTGTGGGATGAGTTGAGTAATCTGCGACCTATGCCTAGCTGTGTGTGTATTCCTCAGTGTAATTGCAATGTTTTTGAGACTATACGTAAGTAAATATCATGATCAAGACCATGTGATTCGATTTCTCAAAGGGTTGAACTCTAATTTTTCAACAGTAAGATCTCAAATACTGATTGTGGATCCAATTCCATCGATTAATAGAGTGTTTGCTTTAGCTTTGCAACATGAAAGGCAAATTGGTGGTGATTTGGTTACAGAGGTGAATGAATCCACAGTGTTATATGCAAGCAAAAAAGGAAACTATATGAATAATTCTAATTTTGCAGCAGGTCCATCTAATGCTACAACGAAATTCATCAACTCAAATTCTGGCAAGAAACCTACTTGTTCATATTGTGGTTTTTATGGACATTCTGTTGATCAGTGTTATAAAAAAAATGGCTATCCACCAGGATATAAGCCATCAGTCAGAAGTTTTAGAGCAAGTGCCAATCAGATTCAAAGTTACGTCAATTCTTGTCATTCCAATGCTAAAGGAAAGCAGATCATTCAGAATAAGTTGAATGTTGAACAAGATAAAATGTCTTTTACAAAGGAGCAGTATAATCAAATACTTGCTCTAATTCAATCAAATGCACAATGTTCCGGTAGTTCACAGTCAGCAGCCACTGTTTCAGGTGCTTGCGCAAGTATGCCGGAAACAGGTATATCTTTCTGTTCTAGTATTACTTCTGCAGCTGCTATGCTATCTTCTTGTACTTGGATAGTTGACACGGGAGCAAAAGATCACATAGTTGGATCTTTGAATCAGTTTACTTCTTGTAAACATGTGTGCGATATGTTTGTAAAATTGCCCAATACAGAAAGTGTGGCTATCAGCCATATTGGGGAAGTACATTTAACCTCAGAGATTATTTTGCATCATGCATTATATGTCCCAACCTTTTCTTTCAACCTTATTTCTGAAAGCCAATTTTTAAAAACTTCTAATTGTTTTCTTATCTTTTTACCATCTTGCTGTTATATACAGGATCTTCAACAATGGAGGACGATTGGTATAGCCAAGGAAGTGAATGGGCATTATCAATTTCAGAAGTCTAAGAAATCTTTGTCATCATTTTCCCTTGAGAATTCGTTCGTCAATGCTTGTTCTACTACTGTTAATTCCAAAACTTTGTGGCACTTTAGATTTGGGCATCCTTCTCTACCTAGATTGAAAACACTTAGCAATCTAGATGATTCAATAATTTCTCATAATTTTGTATGTGACATTTGCCATTTTAGCAGACAAAGAAAGCCATCTTTTCCTATTAGCACTACTGTCAGTTTACATAGTTTTGACTTCATATGGACATATGGGGACCAATGTCCACTCCTTCCATTTATGGTCACCAATGACAAAAGTCGTTTTGTTTGGATTTTTTCCCATGAAAACTAAAGCTGATGCGAGACCAGCTATTGAAAAATTTTATTCTTTTGCTGAGACACAATTTCATTCAAAAATAAAATGCATTTGCACTGACAACAGCAAAGATTTTGACATGACATCATGAGTCTACACACTACAGCAAAAGAGTGGGGTAGAGCGAAAACATCAGCATCTTTTGGATGTAGCTCATGCATTAAAGTTTCAAGCAAATTTGACCCTCATGCTTCAAAATGTATTTTTCTTGGTTATCCTTCTGCTGTTAAAGGATATTGAGTTTATGATCTTGATACCAAGCAGATTTTTGTTTGTAGACATGTGGTTTTTTGTGAACATGTCTTTCCTTTCAAGTCTGCATCATCAATTGATTTCAGATTCTATTTTTCCTAGCATTGGTGATGAATTTCTCGACACCACCGGTACAGAGGACTCAGAAACTTTAATTGGTGATCATCATTTAGCTTCTCAATCCTTACCAATTGCACTTTGTTCTGAGGATTCTGGTTTTTCTTCTTTCTTAAACCCTTCCAATACACTTTGTAAATCTACTCGAACCACTAAACTCCCTGCATATCTTCATGATTATCATCTCAATTTTCAACCTTCATCAATTCCACATCTTCTTTCTAAAGTCCTTAGTTATCAAAACTTATCTCCATCTTGCCAAATCTCAAATTCTCATGAACCCCAATATTATCATGAAGTTCTACAACATGAATGTTGGAGAGTTGCCATGGATGCTGAAATCAAAGCTCTTCAAGCCAACCACACTTGGGAACTCACATCTCTTCCTCCTTTCAAGCAACCCATTGGTTGCAAGTGGGTCTACAAAATCAAATATAATGCCGATGGCACCATGGAACGCTATAAAGCTGATTTGGTCGTTAAGGAATACACTCAAAAATCAGTTATTGATTATCTTTACACTTTTTCACCTGTGGCTAAAATGACTGCCATATGCGTTCTTCTTGCTGTTGTTGCTGTGAAAAATTGGCATCTTCATCAACTGATATTAATAACGCCTTCTTGCATGGTGATTTACATAAGGTAGTGTATATGCAACTTCCTCCTGGTTTTCATTCTCACACGCCACACCAAGTTTGTCCCCTCTTGAAAAGTCTTTACAGATTAAAACAGGCTAGTAGATAGTGGAATGCTAAACCCACTGTAGCCTTACTTAGTCAAGGATTTATTCAGGCAGCATCTGACTCTTCTTTGTTTTACAAACATACAAATCAGTTTTTTCTTGCTTTACTCATTTATGTTGACGATGCCATAATGACAATAATGATATGACTTAGGTTGCCGAAATCAAGATTAAAGACCAATTCAAGATTAAAGACCTTAGCCCTTCGAAATATTTTCTCGGTCTTGAAGTGGCTCACTCTCAATAAGGCATCAATCTTTCTCAACATAAATACACTCTTGATTTGTTGAAAGACACTGGTTTCATTAGCTCTAAACCTATTTAATCACCAATGGTTCCTCATTCCAAGCTCTTCAAAACCAGTGGTACTATTCTCTCAAATATTACAGCCTATAGAAGATTTATCAGGAAACTTGTATGCTTACCAATATGAGGCCAGATTTGTCTTTTGCTATTCAACGATTGTCCCAATTCTTATATTGTCCCACTAGTCTTCATCTTGCTTATGCACCTAGAGTATTGCGCTACCTTAAAACCACTCCAGGCCAAGGGATTTTTTTCCTATTTCTAATTCAATTACTCTTAAAGAGTTCTTTGATTCAGATTGGGCTACTTGCATTGATACTCGAAGCTCTGTGATTGGTTATTGTGTTTTATTGGCTCAGCTTTAGTTTCTTGAAAATCCAAGAAACAACACAGTTTCTTGATCATCTGTTGAAGTCGAGTATTGATCCCTTGCCTCCGTAACCTGTGAACTCCAATGGCTTAAATATCTTCTTATAGATTTCTTGATTGACCCTAGCCCAGCTTTGTTATATTGTGATAATTGTTCTGCTATCAAGATTGCCGAAAATCCCATCTTTTATGAATGTACCAAGCACATCAAGATAGATTGTCACATTATTCATTCCAAGCTTCAATAATAACTTCTTAAACTTCTGCTTGTTTCATCTCAGCACCAACTTGTCGATTGCTTCACTAAAGCCCTTCCTTCTCCTCACTTTCAACAGTCCATTGCCAAGTTGGGTATCCAAAATCTGTATACTCCAACTTTAGGGGGGCTAATTCTTATTTGAACTTTGTTGATGATACTATCTTTTTTCTTGGATAGTGACCATCTTTATATGTTGAGATGCTTTGCATTTATTTTTGGACTACAGGTTAATTTTTTCAAAAGTCAAGTGATTGATGTTGATATTTATTATTGTCTAGTTTTACAGACTGTTGCCAATATTTTTATCCTGTATTCCACGTTGCCCTTTACTTTTCTTGGCTTTTCTTTTGGTGTCTCTCCGAGGCGGATTTCCACTTGGAATCCTCTTATCCAAAAAATAAAAAATAAATTGGCTCTGTCACACCCCATCCTCTATCACAAGGATGAGTATGACTATAAACTAAAACTTTTGGAATAGCCAAAATAACTATAAACAAAATACTACTATATATATTATTACAAGTTTACTATACACAAGGTTCAATTGAATGTAAATATCCATAAATTGTACATGGACATTTAAGGCTAATCTAAGCAAGATTCATCCAAGATAGTAAGAGTAGGTTGGCTCAACTTCCACTAAAGCTGACAAACGAAGAGCACACGTGAATAACGTTGAGCAAAGATTTATTTATCTACAAAAGGGTATGAAATGATTAAAAAAATAAGACGATGAGTACAACTACTCAGTGAGAGGATATAAGTATAACAAAGAGGAACATACAACAAGTTATTTAGTTCAATTCATAAGAAATCAATCAAAACACTTCAAATAACTTGAAACATAATAAATTCACTAAAATAAAAAATGATTCGTCAAACAAGATTTTTGAGCGATCACATCTCATCAATTTATTTCTTAAACTTGGCTTTATTTAAAACTAAGAAATCCATAGCCAAATCATCAAACGTATACTTATACACATATACACTCTTAGGTGTGACCTAGAAATCCCTAGCAACTCTAGGCACTGAATGTCTCACCTCACAACCCAAAGTGCAAATCCTCGTCATACGCATGCGTAGAGACAATACCCTTTAAGAGCAATAATATATTTTAAGCACTTGACATTCAAGGTGTTATTTCATAGGCAACTTCACAGAGTGTACACCATTTATCTAAATATATTATAGAAATTCATTTCTCAAGTGTATAGCTCAAAAATCAAAACTAACATCATATGTTCCCATGTTTGCTAGAAAATACATATATTTGCAAACATCATGTAAAAGAGATTTCAAATAAAATTTATTTCTCAAACATATATTTAGTAGCTTTAAAACTACAATGTTACACCATTATCCACTCATCTGGAACAGATAAATGAAAATTCTAGTTAGGAGGAGTCACACGACTGTCTACACCAAAAGATGGTCCTTTACCTAAATAAGGACATATAAATGCTACACTAAAGTCAAATCTAAACCTAACATTCACTATAAGCTACATGACATGAAAATGAACATTAATATAATTAGTTAATGCAGGGAAATTTTAGTTTATTTTATAAAAATTTCTGTGGCATTTTGGCATAAAAAATGCCTCCCGAAATTCTCAAACATTTAATAGAGCTTAAAATAAATTTTGGTACAAGATATTCTTAAAGCTCAATACAAACACCCTTTTTTTCCTCTCCCTTTTTATGATGACAATGATGATGATGATGATGATGATGATAGTACTACTCCTAATTTTTATTTCAAGAAAAACATTTTTAAATTAAAAGTTCATATAAATTTCTCAATTCAAATATATATATATATATATATATATATATATTAACATGCATTAAGTAGTATTTATAAACACTAAAAATAGCTAGAAGACACATATGAAATTTACTTCTATAATATTAAAATACTAATTTCTCAATTTATTCTTCAATTAAATACTTGACTAGACCTTAAACTTGAAAATTAAAAATTAATCACTTAGTTGAATCTAAGATAAATATCCAAATCTCTAATCTTACAATTGAAATTCTATAACCAAAAATTAATTTAAAATTAAAGATAAAGCTTACCAAAAATGATTAAGTTGAACTCATAGAATCCATCTACCCAAGAGGTTGAAGTCTTGATGTTTTAAGAAGACAGAGCTTGAAGAATTGAAGTTTCAAAGGTGGAAAATTGATGATAATTGTAGCAACCCCAACCCTTGTTTATTTTTTTCAGCTTTGCTTCCTAATTTTGGAGAAGAAAAACAACTTTCTTTCATTCCTCAATGTTTCCCATTTCTTTCATTAAAAATTTATTTATTTACTTATCTTTAACTTCTTTAAATTTTCTTTTTCATTTGATATGTGTGAGCTTTTAGTACTTCTAATACTAATTTTTGTCAAATTTTTATTCGGTGTGTAAAGCAAATATTCTCGTAAATAAGGTGAGAATTAGAACATTTTGGATTATTTGCTAAATATTTGCAAGAGTGTGAATGAATTTTAAATAATTAATTTTGAGTACCATTTTCTAGTTAATAGTTAATCATACCTTTAAAAGTGAATAAGTATTATGTGTAATTGAGTTTTCTTAAAGTAAAAATATTTTGATTGTTTTTTTAAAGAGCTTTCTAATGCTTTAGAGTTTTGAGTTGATGGAACATTTTCTATTTATTAATATTTTGTGCTTCATAACTTTCAAAGTTTAATGTGTATTAGTTTCTCTCCATTTCACAATGTGTAGTTTGTAAAAATAAATTTTGTGCTAATATTATTGGAGAGTTTATTTGATCTTCCTATTCCTATGAATAATGAGGTGGTTGTTAATGAGTTGTTTGGTGTGAAATTAAGGGTAAGGAAAATATGTTATCTAGCTCACATTATTAGAAAGAAAATTACTCATTGGCAATTTTTTGTTTATTTGCTTTGAGAATTTATATGCTAAATGTTAAATTAATATTGTAGAGATTTTTGAGGAGTATGTGAATTGAATAAACTTTATGTAAAACATTCTCATACTTTGTTGGTGAATTTTAACTGCTATTATTTGTTTGATATATGTAAATATATCATTCTTAAATATTATTATGTTGAGATGATTTATGTCTTTCTAAAATATTAATTTTAGGAGGTTGAGAATTGTTGCACTTGTGAAACTGAAATTTTGTTAAGTGTAGTGCAAAGTTGAGTGCTTTAAAGAAAAAATAAAAGTTGGTGTGTTTACATTTTTTGACTAGTGGGAAATAATTTTATATTTTCTTATCTAGTTTACAAAACACTAGATGGAGGTGTTTATTTTCTTATCATTAACAGTTTAGAGAAATTTTGTTTACTTTTAGTATTTGAATTTTGTTAATATTAAACTCAATATTTGGGTATCTTTTACAAGGTTTATGCTTAGTAAACTTAACTTGAGAAAAAATTTTATTGATAAATATTTATGAGAATTATTAATATTGAAATGAATAAATATTTATCTTCATAAAAATATTCAAAACATTTATATGAGATTTGAGAAATCATCTTTTGTGTGAGTGTTAAATATATACTTCAAATAATTATGTCACTTGCTAAATGTGCCACTTGTAATTAGTTGTGGAGTTATATAAGAGTGTTTTTTTTTTTAAATTTTATATGTTGTACTTTACTTATGGGCACATTTGATGTTATTCTTGTTTTCAAAGATCAACAAGTGTTTTTTGGCATGTGGTATTTAAATGTCTAATTGTGGAGAATTTAATTGGTGATGAGATTATGAGATTAAATTGTGTAACAACAATAATTGTTGATTCATCAATCAAATAATATAAATGTATAACATAAATACTTGTTAGAGATATGAATATTATGTGAATTTTTAGTTCATTTGATTGGTGAGAGTTTATTTTTTGTAAGCTTCCATATGTGTTGGTTATTATTGTATTTATATGTGTGTATGTGTGTGTGTGTGTGTGTGTGTGTGTGTGATACATATTTATATGTGAATATGATATCATTTGATGATCGTCATTTTATTTTGATTTTATGAATATATTGAGTGATTGTATGCTATAACTTATAATAAAAGTTTTATGATATTTGGGTTCTCATCTTAAGCATGACCAATGATCTTGTAAATATTTCTTAAGACAAAAAAAATTAAGACATTTGTGTTGTAGTCTTAAGTGTGGTCTTTGGTCATTATATGAGTGTTTGCATTTGGGTTTAGGGAGCAACTATGCTGGGGTTTCCAATTTTGTTCTTGGAAACAATTGGCTTTTCAAAGTTTGTGAATTTATCTTACTCTTATAATCATGTGCGCATTAAAGTGAAATTATTGTGAGGACAGACAACAAAAATATCATATTGATCACATTTGAGTTGCTATTTTCTTGCTACACTTTCATACCATAATCCATGTCAGTTAAGTCATTTATATTTGTGACTATAGATTGGCATTGTGTTAATAAAGGGCATGATACTACCATGATCTAATATAGATGATTTAATATGGACCATACTATTATAAGGTGCATTTTTCTTAAACTATATGTTTTTCAAAATTTGTGGCCACATTTGTGTTTCTTGTTTATTTTGGAGTCGTTTTATAAAATTTTTTAAAAATTATTAAAAACTCACAATTTATGTTGCCCAAGTGAGAGAATGTTTAAAATTTTATTATATTTTGGGTTGTCATTAATTGTGCGATATTTTGATTTGTGAAAACTAACTGAACAAAGATAGTTTAAGAGAATGTGTGGAGAAACCCAATTTGTGTTTAAAGTGATCATTTATATTGTGGGCTATTGACCATTGACATGATCAAACTCCTAATTTTGGACTTTGACAAATAATTTTTATACTAATAATTTCAATTAAGTGTGTAGGGAATTATATACCAAACATATACCAAGCATATACACTTTTGGGTGAATAGTAACTTTTTAGGCTGTTTGAACCTCTGAGATTGAAGAAGAATTTTAACATATTTAGAGCTCTTAAATGTGAAAATGAGCTTCTTCACTTTTGAAGTAGACATCTTAAGCTTTCTAAATTTTACTTGATCATCAAAATCCAAGTTCATTTGGGTATGCAAATCTTCAATCGAAGTCAGCATATGCAGCTTGCATTTCAGTCTGCACAGCTCTTAGTAATTCAAAAATATCTTGAGCTATAGATGTTCACGATAAGACAATTATCTACAGCTTTTATGAAGAATGTTTTTTCTGAATCGATCGTCTTCAGTCCCATTCATGAGCATCTTTAGAAGTGATCATGAGCAATCTGTCAAAGGAGCATTTGAAGCACATTCTTGCCAAAAGATGGCAGTGCTACTCACGAGCTGGTGGCTCATGACCTGCTCATGAGTGCACCTTTGACAGCATTCCAATGGGAATTTTAAAAGACAACGGCTATACTTTCACCCCTCACGAGCACTGTTCACTCGTGAGGAGGTCGTGAGCAGCCCTTGAGCTGCCATAAACTCATGAATTGATTCAAAATCAATTCTAAACGTTGGAGACATGATTGATACATCCAAAAACTACATTTTTGAGTGTTTGTCTATATAAACACAACTTAGAATTCAATTAAAAGGTTAAGAAAACTTGTTCATCATTCTTCCTACTCTACTCTCACTCACTTCTTGCAAATAATTCCTTTAATTTCCCATTTTTGTTCGATAGTCCTATTCACCCCCCCTCTAGGACTCTTTCAATTGGTATCAGAGCTTGAATTCTAGGTACTTCATTGCTAGAATACAAGATCATGGGGAGTGAATCTCAAAACATCTTTTCTCTTAAACCATTCTTTGATGGTAGTGACTATCCACATTGGAAATTCAAAATGGAATTATATCTTGATTGTGATTCCATCAAACTTTGGAATATTGTCCTAAGAGTTTGGGAACCACCTACAACTATCATTGATGATGTGATAACTACACTTGCAAAAAGCCAATGGAGTGTTGATCAAAAGGAAGAAAATCACAAAAATAAAAAGGCTATGATTACTCTAGTCTCCTCCATGACAAGAGAAGAAGGAGGCAAGCTTCAACATTGCATTTCGGCTAAAGAAATGTGGGAGACCTTGGAGAATCACTATGAAGGCAACATTCAAGTAAGAAGCAAGAAGGTTCAACTTCATATGTATGAATATGAACTCTTCAAAATGAAGCCTCAAGAATCAATCACGAAGATGACAAACCGTCTCAATGCTCTCCTCACAACCCTTAAGAAACTTGGAAAACATTTCTCCAATGAAGAGGTAAACAACAAGATTCTAAGAATCCCACCTAAGAAGGATTGGGAATCTCATGTTACCTCAATTGAGGAAGCTCAAGACCTCTCCACTCTATCAACCAATGTGCTCATTGGTAAGCTCTTGACACATGAGCTCACCATCAAGCAAAAAGGTAAAGAAGAAGAAGAGAAAGAAGAAAAGAAAAAGAGCATTGCTCTAAAAGCTCTTCAAGAAGATAGTGAAGAGGAAAGAATTAAAGATTCTAGTGATAAAGATAGTGACATTGCCATGCTCACTAGGAACTTCAAGAAGTTCTTAAGAAAGAAAAATTTCTCAAGAACAAGGGACTTCAACAAGAAGTTAGAAGGAGATGGGAGGAAGAAAATAAAAGAGGTTACTTATTATGAATGCAAGAAATCGGGACACATTAGAAATGAATGTCCCAAACTCAAATTCAAGAGCAAGGGAGCAAAAGATAAGAAGAAGGCATTCAAAGCTACTTGGGATGACTCCTCTAAATCCAAAGAGGAAGAGGAACAACAAGAAGTTGCCAATCTTTGCTTCATGGCTATTGAAAACGAAAATGAGGTACCATCCACTTCTTACTCCTCCTTTGATGATTGTGATGAATATGGTGATGATGATGATGATGATGATGATGAGAGCTCTATTATGAGCAAATTGCTTGCTAAATGCAAAAGTTTGCTATCTAAGAAGAAAAAATATAAACATGAGTTAGCTAGCTTAAGTAAGGATTTTGAATGTTTAAAAATTGATTTTGCTAAACTTGTTGCTTCAAATGAAAAACTTGTTAATGATGCTAAGTATTCTAATTCTTTGGAAGATCAACTTAAGAAAGCAAATGATGAAAATCATAAGCTTTCTAAGGAAGTATTACAATTAAAAAATTCCATTGCTAAATTTAAGAGAGGAAAAGAAATTTTAGATAGTCTTCTTGACTCTCAAAAATTTCATGGAGACACCCATGGAATTGGATATAAAAATGGAATGTCTTCATCATCCTCATCACATATTACTTTTGTTAAAGCTTCACATGATTTTACTCTTTCAACCTCTAATGAGATTCAAACTAAAAAATCTCATGTGTTAAATAGCAAGGCAAAGTCTCATAAGACTAACCGTTCATTAACACAAAGGGGTAAGCCACAAACTAGAGCACCTCAACCTAAGCATGCTTATATGTACACCAGACATAATATAATAAGTATGTTGCACAACACAATGCACATAAGCCTATTGCACACACTTATCGAAATGCTCATAATCATTACCAATGTATATATCATTCAATGTCATAAAATAATAAGAGATACACACAACACAAAAGGCACGCTACACACACTAGGAATGCATTTCATTCTAGGAGAAATAAATTTAAAAATGTTGTATGTTCATATTGTATGATCAAAGGACATACCAATAATGTGTGCTTTTATAGAAAATTGCACATGAATTTGCTTCCTTTGGATTATCTTGAAACTAACCAACCTAGACCAAGAAAGGTTTGGGTTCAAAAGAACATTTAAAATACTTTATGTAGGTGTGCTTGAAATCTGCAAAAATAAAAAACAAGTGGTATCTCGATAGTTGATGTTCAAGGCACATGACGGGAGACAAGAAGCAATTCAACAAACTTGATGCTAAGGATGGAGGACACGTTACTTTTGGTGATAATGCAAAAGGAAAAATTATTGGCATTAGAGAAATAGGTAATCCACAATCTTTATCTATACATCATGTGTTGTTTGTTGATGGTCTTAAACATAATTTGATAAGTATAAGTCAATTATGTGATATGGGAAATAAGATGACTTTCTATCCTAAAAATTGCTTTGTTAGTAGTCTTGATGAAGACAAAGTAATTTTTAGTGGTGAAAGAGTAGATAACGTTTATGTTATTGATTTGAATAAAATTGATAACAAAGATATAAAATGCTTAATGTCAATTTCCCATGACACATGGACATGGCATAGAAGGTTAGGACATGCAAATTTTGAGCTTTTGAATGATCTTTGTAAACATGAACTTGTGATTGGTTTACCTAAGCTTGAATTCACTAAGGATAAACCTTGTGATGCTTGTCAAAAGGGAAAACAATCTAAGTGTTCATTTAAGAAAAAAAAAATGTAGTGTCCACTTCTAGACCACTTGAACTTATAGATATGGATTTTTTTGGACCAACAAGAGTTGCGAGTCTTGGTGGAATGCACTATGCTTATGTATTGGTTGATGATTACTCTAGATACACTTGGGTGTGTTTTCTTGCTCATAAGAATGATGCATTTAAAGCTTTTGAAAAATTTTCAAACAGAGTTCAAAAAGAAAAAGGATTTTGCATTTCATATATTAGAAGTGATCATGGAACCGAATTTGAAAATGAATTTTTTAAAAACTATTGTAATGAAAATGGTATTTCTCACACATTTTCATCTCCTAGAACTCCTCAACAAAATGGGGTAGTTGAAAGGAAAAATAGAACTCTTGTGGAAATGGCTATAACAATGTTTCATGAGTATAATTTGCCTCTATACTTTTGGGCGGAAGCCGTTAACACATCTTGTTATATTTCAAACCGAGTTTTCAAAAGACCAATTTTAAATAAAACATCTTATAAGCTATAGAACAATAGAAAACCCAAAATGTCATATCTAAGAGTATTTGGATGCAAGTGCTTTATATTAAACACCAAAGATAATCTTGGGAAATTTGATTCCAAAGCCGATGAAGGAATTTTCCTAGGCTATTCCAACTCTAGCAAAGCATATAGAGTCTTTAATAAGAGAACTCTAGTAGTTGAAGAGTCAATGCATGTGGTATTTGATGAATCAAACTCACTTGATCCTAGAAAGGATGTTTGTAGTGTTGATGATCTTGTAGGTGATAATGAGATTATGGAAATACAAGAAGAAAATGCTAGTAAGCCTTTGGAACATGAAGATCCAAGCAAGAAGGAAAATGAGGAGATACCTCAACCTACCTTGAAGGATGAACTTCCAAAGGATTGGCAATTCAAGAAAGCTCATCCTCAAGACCTTATTATAGGTGACACTACAAAAGGGGTAACTACTAGAGCTAAACTAAAGTCTATTGTTAATTTAGCTTTCATTTCTCAAATTGAGCCTAAAAATGTTAATGATGCTTTGAGTGATGAATTTTGGGTCCTTGTTATGCAAGAAGAGTTAAATCAATTTGAGAGAAACAAGGTTTGGACCTTGGTTCCTAGACCTAAACATCATCCTATTATTGGCACCAAATGGGTGTTTAGAAATAAGATGAATGAACAAGGTGTCATAACTAGGAACAAAGCTAGACTAGTAGCTAAAGGTTATAATCAAGAGGAAGGAATTGATTATGATGAAACCTTTGCCCCCGTTCCAAGGTTAGAAGCTATTAGGATGTTACTTGCATTTGCATCATACATGGATTTTAAACTTTATCAAATGGATGTTAAAAGTGCATTTTTAAATGGTTTTATTGAAGAGGAGGTATATGTTGAATAACCTCCGGGTTTTGAAAATTTTGACCCTCCAAATCATGTTTTTAAATTATCAAAAGCATTGTATGGATTGAAACAAGCTCCAAGAGATGAAAGATTGAGTAACTTTTTATTAGAGAAAGGTTTCTCTAAAGGAAAGGTTGACACAACTCTTTTCATAAAGAAATCCAAGCATGATTTATTAATTGTTCAAACTTATGTTGATGATATTATTTTCGGTGCTACTAACCATTGCTTGTGTGAGGAATTTTCTAAGTTAATGCAAGGAGAATTTAAGATGAGTATGATGGGAGAACTCAAGTTCTTTCTTGGACTTCAAATCAAGCAATGTAAAGATGGGATTTTCATCAATCAAACCAAATATGCAAGGGACATTCTCAAGAAGTTTGGAATGGATGAAGCTAAATCAAGCAAAACTCCAATGAGTACTACAACCAAACTCAACAAGGATGAGAATGGCAAACCGGTTGATGAAAAGCGATTTAGAGGTATTATCGGATCCCTTCTTTATTTAACTGCTAGTAGACCCGATATCATGTTTGCTACTTGCTTGTGTGCTAGATTTCAATTAAGTCCTAGAGAGTCTCATTTAAATGCTATCAAAAGAATTTTTAAATATCTTTATGGTACAATGCATTTAGGACTTTGGTATCCTAGGAATTCTTCCTTTGACTTGATTAGTTATTCTGATGCTGATTTTGCCGGTAGCCTACTAGATAGAAAAAGCACTTCCGAAACTTGTCAAATTTTAGGAAATTGCTTAATTTCTTGGTTTAGTAAGAAACAAGTTTCTATTGCCTTGTCCACCGCTGAAACAGAATATGTGGCGGCTAGTTGTTGTTGCACCCAAGTTCTATGGCAAAAACAACAACTTTTGGACTATGGCATTGATATTAATCACATTCCAATTAAGTGTGATAATACAAGTGCTATAAACCTTAGTAAGAATCCCATTCAACATTTTAGAACTAAGCATATTGATATTAGACATCATTTCTTGCGTGATCATGTGCAAAATGGTGATATTTTTCTTGATTTTGTTGATACTAATCATCAATTAGCAGACATCTTTACCAAGCCTCTTTGTGAGGAAAGATTGAATTTTATAAAGCATGAACTTGGTATGATTGATGGGTCAAGTCTATCTTGATCATTTGCAAAATTGATTAATTGTTGTTTGGATTTTTATGTGATCATGTTCTTTAGAAAAATTATTTTCAGCATCATGTATATATTTTGTTTTAAAAGTATTTGCTTTAGCAAATTTACTTCATATACATGATATATTTTATTTCCCATTTCCATGATCTTTGTGCTAATTTTATTTGATTTGAATCTATTTGGATTCATTAATTTTTTTTTAAAAAGCCCTCCTATTTTGCAAATTAATAATTAATTATTGAGCTAAATTCAATTAATTAATTATTTTAATTTTGCATAAATATTCCTCCTCCTTAACAAAATTTTTTTGCATATTTTCGTGACAGTTTATGTTTGGTACATTTTCAGTATACTTTCAGTATCAAAATTTTAAGCTGTTAATCTATTTTTTTATGGCAGTTTCTGTTTGGTTTATTTTCAGTATACTTTTGTATATAAGTTTTGAGCTGTTAATTGTGTTTTATGACTATTTTTCGTCAGTTTATTTTCAGTTTATTTTTTGGATATTTTCTGGATATAAACCATGAGTTGTTAGTCTATTTTTTAATTCATTTTATGATAGTTTCTGTTCGGTTTATTTTCTGGATATTTTCTGGATATAAGTCATGAGTTGTTTGTTTATTTTATAATTATTTTATGACAGTTTATGCTCAGTTTATTTTCTAGATATTTTTTGGATATAAGACATGAGTTATTAGTTTTATATCTTGTTTACAATTGGTATTTTAATATCATTATAATTTTCTTTTGTAATTTTATTTGCATTTTGACGAAAGGTGATATAGGTTGGGTATGACCTATAAAAGTTTTCAATTGGAATCAGACCTATAAAAGTTTGCATTTTGACAAAGGGATAGAAAATTTTTGAGTTTGTTTAATTTTTGTGTTTTCTTAGAAATTATTTTTATCTTTGATAATGCATGGATATTTTTAAAATTTGGTCTATCTTTGCATTTTGATAAAGGAGGAAAAATGATTGAGTTTGCATGCGTACCTAGTTAATTTCTTTTAAAAGAATTTTTTTTTTCAAAGATGTGTTTATGGAAGTGACATAACTATGTGATAGTGTGTCCTTAATATCAATATTTTTTAAATCCATTGAAATAGGGGGAGAAAATTGTTTGAATTTATTTCACATAAATGTTTTTCTCATGCATAGTAACAATGTAAGTATGGCTAGTTTTGTCCTTATGATAAATAGCCTTGTTTTGCTTACTTTGTTTTTATATTACATGAATTTTTTTTTTGCATGACTATTAATTGAGCTTATTCATGCAACATTCATGTATACATTTTTTTGAAATGGCTTTTATCTTTTAAAATGACATGAATTTCATAAAGATTTTGAATATCTTTGCTTGCATTGTTTTGGTTCTTGATCTTTTATTCCCTTTGGTATTTTTGGCTCCCTTAGGTCAATTTCCCCTTATATCTCTCTCTTTTTTTTTGTCTTTGACAAAGGGGGAGAAGAAGCTAAAGAAGCTATGTGCTTAGGGGATAAATAATTGTGTTTAAGATATGCTAAGTACCACATGATTATGTTTGAATGAATAGCTAAACTCTACATGATCATGTGATGTTTTGATATAGCATACATATTATTTTATGATGCATTACATGTTTGAAATTATTTCCTTTATATTGTCTAACATTTTTAATAATCATGTTATCATCATGTGTGATGTTAGACCATGTTGTTTGATTTTTGACAAGAAGGATGATGAAATTTATTTATATTTCTTATCATGTCCAAAAAGGAGGAGAAATAAAGAAATATATTTTTTGTTAAAGAAATAAATTTGTTAAACCCTTATACATGCTATGATAATTCATTTATTTATATGCTTTGATACATGATAAATATTGAATTTATGCACATATTAAGGGGGTGCAAAATTATTTCTTATTTTGCATCTGTTTAATTTGAAAGGGGGAGCTACTTTTATTAAATATGCTTATACATGTTATTTATTTTTTACACACACACACATATTATTTATCATCTTTTCAAATTGGTTGTCAAAGCCAAAAAGGGGGAGATTGTTGACCATTTGCATGATCAAACTCCTAATTTTGGACTTTGACTACTAATAATTTCAATTAAGTGTATAGGGAATTATATACCAAACATATACCAAGCATATACACTTTTGGGTGAATAGTAACTTTTCGGGCTGTTTGAACCTCTGAGATTGAAGAAAACTTTTGACATATTTAGAGCTCTTAAATGTGAAAATGAGCTTCTTCACTTTTGAAGTAGACATCTTAATCTTTCCAAATTGTACTTGATCATCAAAATCCAAGTTCATTTGGGTATGAAAATCTTCAGTCGAAGTCAGCATATGCAGCTTGCATTTCAGTCTGCACATCTCTTGGTAATTCAAAAATATCTTGAGCTACAGATGTCTAAATGAGGTTATTCAAAGTTTTATAGAAAGATAAAACAATTATCTACAACTTTAATGAAGATTATTTTGTTTGAATCGATCGTCTTCAGTCCCGTTCATGAGCATCTTTAGAAGTGATCATGAGCAGTCTGTCAAAGGAGCATTTGAAGCACATTTTTGCCAAAAGATGGCAGTGCTCCTCATGAGCGCTCCTCACGAGCTGGTGGATCGTGACCTGCTCATGAGCACACCTCTGACAGTATTCCAACGGGAATTTTTAAAGATAACTGCTATATTTTCACCCCTCACGAGCACTGTTCACTCGTGAGGAGGTCGTGAGCAGCCCTTGAGCTGCCATAAACTCAAGAATTGATTCAAAATCAATTCTAAACATTGGAGACATGATTGATACATCCAAAAACTACATTTTTGAGTGTTTTTCTATATAAACACAACTTAGAATTCAATTGAAAGGTTAAGAAAACTTGTTCATCATTCTTCCTTCTATACTCTCACTCACTTCTTGCAAATAATTCCTTTAATTTTCCATTTTTGTTCGATAGTCATATTCACCCCCCCTTTAGGACTCTTTCATGGGCTTATATGCACCTTAATGGGCTGATATCGTAAGACGGTAAGTGTAGGCCTAATCATACTAGAGTTATTAATGAATAAACCTATAGGATTTTCTATATGAATAGGCTAAGGTCTCCTCTCCATATTATGAATTTAATTTCTAGTTTGTCCTATTCATAGCCACCTATGTGTAAGAAGGATAGAAGATGAAGATCTAGTCTTTTATTTTCTCAATACTAATTATTTTATTTTATTATTTTCATTGTAGCTATATATTAGAGATGAGATCTCTGCATTGAACATGAAAGAGGCATGCATTTGCTTTCGCTAAACTAAATTACTATATTATTGGGTGTTTTTATATTTATGTACTAGATCTTGTAATTTTCCTTATAGTAGCTAGACAAAAATCATATTTAATTAATTAATGGTGTTTGGTCATGGTCTAAAGTGTTGGGGAAGTAAATATTTTTATTGTATATATTAGAAAGTAAATATTTGTATACAATTCAGAATAAAGTTTTATTTTATTTAGGATGTTATTCTATTCCTAATTAGGTTGTGATTAGGATTCTTATGTGTATATATAAGAGGTGTAACCCTTCTTTGAATATCTTGGAACTTGAATTTCCTCTCTTTTTCTATGAAACCCTCAAGCTATCTGATGCATCTTTGTTGGCTATGAGAATCTACAAAAAGGATATCAGTGTTATAATCTGAATGCAAAAAAGATGTATGACAATCAGGATGTTCAGTTTCATGAAAATTTCCTTTCTTCTCCCACTCCGAGTGCTTTTTCAGGGGGAGAAAAATTCGAACCTCTTTGAATTTGAAGATAGCATTCTGAGTGTTCCGAGTCCAAGTATCCCAAATGTTTCGAACATCTTACAAACATCTCCGAGTATCCCAAATGTTCCAAGCATCTCACAGACCTCTAATGTTCCAAGTCTGAGCATCTCACCTGGACATATCATAGAAGAAAATTTGAGTAATCAAGATAGTACATCTTCCTAACCCACACCAAAAGCTTAAGAAACTCCGGATACGGATGTGCACAATAAGGTAAACTTGTCTCCTTTAATAACTCCAAATATTGAGCCTCGTTATCCTTCTATAATTAATAGAGGGGTTTCAAAAAAATAATATGATCCATACCTTCATACCAAAGCTAAATACCCTATCAATAACTTTATATCAACCAACTATTTATCTAACTCATATGCACTTACTGTTAATAAATTATCTACTATATCTATTATGAGTAATGTGCAGGAATCTTTAGATGATTTGGATTGGAAACAAGTTATGAATGATAAAATAGAGGCATTGTAGAAGAACTGAACATGGGATCTTGTTCCTCTTCTAGAAGGAAAGAAAATAGTGGGGTGTAGGTGGATATTCATTATCAAACTCAATTTAAATGGAAGCATAAATCGGTATAAAGCTTGGTTGGTAACAAAGGGGTATACTCAGAAGTATGGAATTGACTATGAAGATACATTTTTCCCAATAGCACAAATGAATACCATCTGAATTCTTATTTCCTTAGCTGCCAACCTGGACTGGCCGCAACGATAATTTGATGTGAAGAATGCATTTTTGAATGGAACCACAAATGAAGAAGTATATATGGATCCACCACCCGAAACTAAATGTACTAATCGAGTATGCAAACTAAAAAGGGCATTGTATGGACCAAAGCAATCACCTTGAGCATGGTTTAAATGACTCTCAACTTTAATGAGGAAGCTCGGATATAAGCAAAGTGATGCTGATCGCACACTATTCATCAAATAGAAGTCAGGTAAAGTCACCACGTTGATTGTATATGTTAATGATATGGTGGTCACTGGAAATGATCCGAGTGAGACAATAATCTTGCAAAGATAGTTAGCATCCGAGTTTGAACTTAAGGATTTGGATAACTTGAAGTATTTTTTAGGAATTGAAGTTGTAAGATTAGCTCAAGGAATTTCCCTCTGCCAATGAAAGTACCTAATGGACCTACTGACAAAGAGAAACATGCTTGATTGTAAGCCAATCAAGACTCCAATTGAAGTCAACTATGGACTTTCAGTCATAGGAGATCAAAGTTCCAACTGATAAAGATTGATATCAAAGGTTGATGGGAAGGTTGATTTACCTATCTCATACTCGGCCAGACAATGCTTATACAATAAGTGTTATAAGTCAGTTCATGCATTCTCCAAGTAAAGAACATATGGATGCAATATACCGAGTATTAAGATATCTAAAGTCTTCTCTAGGTAAAAGGTCATTCTTTAGGAGGAATAAAGATTATGAAATTAATGGCTATATTGATGCTGATCAGACTGGAGATCAGACTGATTGAAAATCAACATCCAGGTACTTTACGTTTGTTGAAAATAATTTAGCCACTTGGAGAAGCAAGAAGCAGAAAATTGTAGCAAGGTCAAGTGCTAAAATTGAGTTTTTTAGAGGAATGGCTCATGGAGTATGTGAGTTGCTCTGGATAAGGCAAATTGTTCAGGATCTGGGATTAAAACATCTAAAGCCTATGTTGTTATATTGTGATAACAAGATAGCCATAGCAATTACAAATAATCCGGTTCAACATAATTGGACTAAGCATGTAGAGGTTGACAGACATTTCATAAAAGATCATCTGAACCAAGGAACAATTGATCTTCCATATGTTTTTTCTCAAAATCAACTAGTTGACATCATCACAAAGGCTGTATCCAGAAAAAGATTCTACAACTCACTTGGTAACACCAACTTGAGGGAAGTGTTGGGGAAGTAAATATTTTTATTGTATATATTAGTAAGTAAATATTTATATACAATTAGGAATAAATTTTTATTCTATTTAGGATATTATTTTATTTCTAATTAGATTGTAATTAGAATTCTTATATGTATATATAAGGGGTGTAACCCTTCTTTGAATATCATGAAAAAAAAATTTCCTTAAATTTTCTCTCTTTTTCTCTAAATTTTATTCTTCATAAAGAAAGAAAAATAAATGGTAAAATGTAAGTTTCAAGGATCCATGAATTCCTTTCCACCTCCAATTTCTCTAAGGATTAATTAATTAAAATGATGATCTCAATCACTATAAATTATTAGAGAATTTTTTTTTAATTAACGGTAAAACAAACCTATACATTTGACAATTAATCAGGTCTATAAAGAAAATTTAGTTTTCATTGGAAAAAAAAAAAAAAAGAAAGAAAAACACGAAGGATGAAACTCTAGAATGAAACACTGCTCAACAAGTACAAACCCTTCAACATTTTGAAGGTAATTGATTATACATAGCAAAGCATTAAATAGATTTAACTACTTTTTCTTTTTTTTTTAAATATATTTTTACCTACCAAGAAATTTGTAAAAATCACTACAAAAAAAGATGTTTATTTAGGACCAAAACTTAGCAATAATCATGAAATATGATTGCAAGGAATTTTTTTTTGTCGCAGTTAGTTGACTAATAATTTTAATAACTATGACAACATAAGAAAGCCATTGATAATAATGTGTTTGTCCATTGCAAATAAAATTTTTGGAGGGAAGTTTTAACACTAAAATATTAGTAACAGTTTTTTAATGCCCTTGCAAAAAAGATGTCGATTTGTTACCAAAATTTAGCGATAGACATAAAATATGGTTGTACAAAAATACTATTACCGAGGAAAAAAATTTTTGTTCACAATTAGTTGACCAATAATTTTAATAACTATGACAACATAAGAAAGCCATCGATAATAATGTGTTCATCCATTGCTAATAATATTTTTTGAGGTAAGTTTTGACGCTAAAATATTAGTGACAGTTTTTTTAATGCCCTAGCAATATATATATATATATATATATATATATATATATATATATATATATTTGTAAATTTTTTTTGTTATTTTATCACTAATATAAATATTAGTGATAATTTTTTTTTGTATCATTATTTAAAATAATTATGGCCCTTTTAAAAAAAAATTGATTATAGTCTTTCATTAGCTAGGAATTTATATAGGTCTTGCAATAAATATATCATTTCAAATGTTAAAGATTACAAATGAACTTAGTAATGCGGTTTTTTTAGTATGGGTGGAATTCTACTTTTAGAATATAGTTAAACAAAATATGAAATAGTTTTCACCACCTTAACAAGTTAAAGATGTTATTAAAATGTTCCATTGCAATTTTTTTTATAGAAAATAATATAGAGATAATTATTAACAATTCAAAACAAAATATTAATTACCCATTGATTGTATAAAAAATAAAATAATATAAATAAAAGATATTAATCAATAGACGCAAGGAAATATAAATAATGCAATTTAATGTTAATATCTAGAAAGTAGAAAAAAATTGCCGGGGAACTTTATAATAAATTGAATATAAAAAATTAACTTAATATATAAACAATATGTAATAATTTATTAGAAATTACTTATGTGTATAGTATTTTCTTTTTTAAATTAAATTTGACTTATTCATAAATATAGTACATCACCTTGAGCTATTAATCAATGGTTTTGCTATTGTACTATTATTTTTATAATTTTATCAATAAATTTATTATGAATGTATATCTAAAACTTTTGGAAAACAAAATTTAAAAATTTAATTTAAAAATGTAAACATAAAATTATACATCAAATTCATTGCTTAACTAAATAAGAAAATTTAATTTTAGTTGTCAAAAAAATAATTAAATAAAATTGACACAACATATCCATGCTATTAAGTGTTTAAATTTTATTAATAGAAAATGAGAAAAAAAAACCATTATTAGAAAAATCTTAAAACCTCCTGCTTAATAAAAACTTATAATATGTTACATGAATAAAGAAAAACTAACAATAAAAACAATAATTATTTTTTCTCGAAATGAAATTTTGAATTATAATTATACTCATTACGTTATAATTCATAGTTTGGAGTCTAAAATTTTTTAAATTGTATCTTTTATTTTTTAAAATTTGTTAAAGTTTTTTTTTTTTTTTTCAAAAATGACATATTTTTATATCTGAAGGAATTATATAATATTTATTGTATATTATTATTATTGAAATAGCTGTTACAAATATTAGTAATGATAATAAACTGGCATTTTATCACAACTAGTTAAAAAATATAATTAAATAATTATCCCCATTATCAAACATATATCCAAAAAATAAGGACAAAATATTAAAAAAATATCAATTTTCTATTTTTAACAAAAATTATTTCTAGTAACGTTTTCATTATGCAATGACTCAATTATAAGTAATATAGGAATATTAGTTGCGTACTTTCTTTGAAGACCAGTCCTGTAATTGCTGCACAAGAGGGTCAAATACCTGCAAATTTTGAGAAGAATATTTAAAAAATATCAATTTTCTATTTTTAATGATGATTACTTCTAATAACAATTTAATATTGCAAGGACTCAATAGTAAGTGTTTGTTGGGCCAAGAACGGGCGTCCACAGGGCAATATACTTGGAGAGGTGGGAGGTTTGAATTCCCCCACTCTCTTCCCTCTCATGATAAAAAAATAAAAAATAAAAATAAAAAAAAATAAAAAAAAAAAGACTCAATAGTAAGTATTATAGGAACATTAGTTACGTACTTTCTTTGGAGATGAGTCTTGTAATTGCTGCAACTAAAGAATCAACAACGGAGCTGATCGAGCAGAAGCTTGAGGGTGCGCTTATTTAAAGTAATAAACCAAAGTTAACCAACTCCAAGTGCTTGCAATATACTTGTGTTTTCTAGGGGGAAAAAAAGTTCAACAAGGAATTTGAATTGTTACCACACACATATATATATATATATATATATAGATATAAGGATAACTAGTGGTTAACGTTATAATTCTCTAATTAATCGGATACATAATTAATTGTTAAGATTTAAGATTATGATTCTCTAGTTAAATGGTAGTTTAGATAGTTTAGCAAAATTTAAATTTAAAATGTTTTTATTAAACTAAAGCATATTAGCCGTTGAACAATGAAACAAACATACACACACAATCTTGAAAGATTTATCGATTAGTAAAATTTAAATTTAAAGATTCATAACTTGAAATAATATTATGTCATATAGTCTATTGAATAAAGCAACAATTTTATTTTATTTTGTATTTTTTGTTATAGGGAAAAACTAGTTTGTTTTTACTATTTAAAAAAATAAATAAATTTGACCTTATAAAAAAACGTACATAAACAAATTTTATCTCTATAAAGTTTTAAAAAAGATAAATTTCGTATTATCAAAATAAAAATATATAATGAAATCTTTTCTTTATACTTTTAAATTGGAAAAAAAAAAAAAACACATTCAGTTCAAAAAAATTTAGAACCATTTGATCATCAATTTTGTCAAAAAAATTAAATTAAAAATTATTTTCTCACATTAAACCCCATCTCCTATTCATATTAATTCTTGTTTTTTTTTTTTAATCATCGCCACTACTTATGGAGCTATTTTTGTATGGTTGTTTTAATGAAATTATATGTCACATGACAACTCAAGTATTGAAACAGTAAATTATAGTAAATTTGAATGAAATCGATCGAAAGTGGGAATAGATTGGATATATAGCTAGGATAAGTTTGCAAATGCAGATGAGGCTTGGATAACTATGATAAGTCTGCACATGATGATAAGGTCCACCATCACAAAAATCATTACGATTAGGATGTCTACCTCATAATATTTATTTTCAGATAAATATTATATGCTTACAAATATTATAAATTTTTATATAGAGATATTTTTTTTGACAAATATCAAATATTTAAAAATGGAATTAGTTAATTGGTTAAAAAAATAAATGGAATTAGCTAATAACCAAATTTATAAGATGATGTTACGTTATATGACACGTTGCTTATTAGAGTCACAAATTTAATGGAGACTCTAATTCGTATTTAATAGTTATCTAGTGGTTATAAATTAGGAATTTTTTAATATATTTAAGTTTAATTTTTTTATATTTTCTCTAGGCGGGACAACAAAAGTGACCCCTTCAAAATTGTTATAAATTTTATTTAAAAATAGCGGGACAACTGAAAAAAAAATATAACGCTTTTTGTGTTGAGAGTCCGGCAGTTTTTAGAGTCACCTCTTCTTTTGGCAAAACTGTTCCTGCAATTTGATGCAAAGCTTTTTCACCAGGTTGCTTCACTTCTAGCACTATTTTTCTTTTTTATTTTCAGAACTAATTGCACAATTTTAATTTGATCTTCTTGCTACTACACTCACTCTTAAAAAAAAATCGAAAATATTGTAGACAACAAGAGCTAATCCTTTGATCTTCTATGTTTATTGTTAAGATAGAGCTAATACTTTGGCAACAAAAATTGCTCATTAGAACATTCGTTTATAAGGGTTTAAACATTGTATATGGTTTTACTTTGGTTAGTTTTTAAATTTTAGAACAATCACATATGCCTTAAAAAAATCAAGAGAGTAGGAAATACTATTTTTTTTCGCAAATGTTACATTATAATATTCATTATAGCTATAAGAATTGAAACTATAAAATAATAATTTATAATTTGAAGGGAGAAAATTTTGGAATTATCATTAACATGGATAGCTATCAACAGCCAGAAAACAATATTTTTTAAAATTTGTTTTATTTAATTAGTTTATATTGTGCTGTTGTTAATATTCTCGTTTTTCTTTTTCTTTTTTTTTCAGCTGTAGAGTGTGCATAACAAAGAGATGTTGGAATTTATGGTTCTTTTTTCATTTAGAAAAATTAAATTTATAGCTATTTATTGATAATGTAATGGATTTTTTATTCCTCTAATTTATGTTGTACAATATATTATTGGATTAGTATAAAAGACACTTTTTCTGTTGTTCTTATTCATTTTAAATTTTATTAAAATAACTAATTACAGCTATAACTTTTTAAAATATAAGCACTTTAATTGATTTGTTACAAAATTTAATAATGTCATTGCAATTATGATTGTTGATTGAAACTTTTTGTGAGAGCAAGTTTGATTATAATAATATTTTAATAAAATAAAAAATATATATAATTATTAATAATGCTATTACCGATGAACTCATAGTTGAAGAAAATATATTTTCAAAATTATTTATTACTTTTAGTTTTTTTAATTTGCAATGACATTTCCAATTTGCAATGATAAATAGTTACAGCAAATCTTACTTCAGACATAAATTCTTGTAGCTAATACTATTTGTTATAACCAAAAAAGTTATACCAAATACTTTTATAAAATTATATCAAAATAATATTTGGAATGCATAAAATGTCATTGTTATTACTATTTGCTACAAAAAATTTATGGTAGCTACTACTATTTTGCGATGGAGAAATAGTGATAGCTAATAAGTTTATCGTTTATTTTCATCATTTTTGAACTTATTAGCAACAATATAATATTTTATTTGTAATGACAACATATCTATCGCAAATAGCATATTTGCAATGATTTTGATGTTAAAAATGTTTTTGCGAGGGAGGTATTTGCAACGATGAGCGAGAATTTAAACGTTTCACAAATATAATTAGTGACAAAATACATTAATTAGTGACAAAAATTAATACTTGCAAATGGTCATATTTTTTGTAGTGAATTATTTGAAAGTGCTACAATGTGTATACTTCTTATAGGTGGTGGGGTTTAGCACGTGTCCCAGTGTTTGACGACCACGACATTGTGTGGGCTCGAGGCCCACTAGGAAATACGATATAGGTCATGGGCCTATTCGGAGATGGAGTCGCCACCCAGATAAAAGCCGGGACACACTTTACAGTAACTGAATCCCATGGAGGTTCCCAAAAGCCGTCATCAGAGATCGGGTTCGGAAACTGGGTATGAGCGTTTGAATGCTCACCTAACCTTGCGATTGGCCTTCGTTTGTGTTTTGCATTTTATTACCATTTAATTATTTAATGATTTCCTCATTTACCACACGTAATGAAATTGCCTTCGGATAATTGCCAAAGTTTGCACATTAGTCCAATTTCATGCCTTTAAGTCCCAACATTCAAAAAACACAGTAAATAAAATAAATAATAATTTACAACCATACATTCAAAATTAAATAGGGGAAGGGATTAAGGATTACAATGCTTTTTAACTAAATAAATGAAATAATATATAGAAAATAAACCAAACATATACCAAAAATAAACTATTAAAATAACATAAAGACGGCAATATACAAAGGATAAATAGCAAAAGTGATTGCTTGATGACATAAATTATCAAGTAATTCCTGCAAATATCACACGATTAGCCTTTCTCTTTAAAAAATGGAATCACGTATAACAACATTTACAAAGAGATCCTATAAAGAGTTTGTCACATTATAAGTTAAAGAAAATATCGAACAATCAAGGTAATCACCACCATGCAATCATACAGACATGTATAAGGTCAAAAGGGGACATGTTAAAGCAGGCATTACGGCAAACAAACAACGAAACAAAGAAGGAAACAGGTTAACCCTGCCAATGAGGTGGTCGCCTCATTGGTGAGGCGATCACCTCATTGGGATGAGGCGATCGCCTCATTGATGAGGAGATCACCTCATCAACAAGGCTTTTACAAGCCCGAGGCAAAACAGGTAACACACACACACAAAAGATATGCTCCCTGAGAGCCTGTCAATGGGGCGATCGCCTCATTGATGAGGCGATCGTCTTATTGAGATGAGGCAACGCCTCTGTGAAGAGGCATCGCTTGACCACTAGGTCGACTCTGACTCCCAAGGCGTGCAAACTTCTACTCTAAGTAATCAAAACATACATATACACACCCTACACTCATCATACTGTGACTACATGTAAAAATATTCAAAGATCCATCAATGAAATGAGATATCAAACATGGCTCACTAGAGATAAACCTAAAATGTACTAATAGCTCAGTTACACATAAGCAAGAATACATAAAATGATGAACATATCAAGTTTAAGTGCAGGTTTTATACCAAAATGAGAGGCCCTCAGAGCTGGTTTGGTTGAGATCCTTGCTAGGATGTAGTATCTTTTCTTCATACAAGTTTCTTCCCTCTTCTCTTGGGAAAGTGGACCTCCTCTTCTTCAACCTTCCTCCCCTTTTTCAGAACGTTTTTCTTCTTCTCTTTTTTACCCTCCTTTTTTCAGAGTTGTTTTCCCTCCTTACTTTTTTTTCCAAAGAAAATCCCCCCTCTTCTCTCTCTTTTTTTCTCTTTTTTATTCCTCAACTTCCCATGTCCCTAAGCTTCCTAGCCCATCATGAGCTCTCCTAGCCTTTTTTCCTTTCCCAAAAGTCTTTTCCTCACATAAGAAGAAAGTCTGGAGAGTAGGACCCGTGCCACTTGATTGTCATGATTGCAGCTGCAAGTGGGCTGCCAGAGGGGCGGTGCCTCATCGGTGAGGCGATCACCTCATTACATCGAGGCGGTGGCCCTTTTGCTCGGGCCTGCGCTGGGCTGAGCGGGCTTAGGCCAAACTTGGGTAGTTGGGCTCGATTTTAGGTTTTCTAGGCTTTGGATTTTCAAGTCCGCTTTCCACTTAGAGATTCAAGCTTCATCCTCATGTCCAAGTTCACATTCTCATCATTGGGCTTAACAAGGGGCCGGTCAAACTGAGCAACCCTAATTCGTCCCCTAACACGGGCTGACCGAATCGGGTGTCTACACTTATACTTTATCAAATTCCAATTGCTCTATCAAGTCATCTATAATTTCTTGACTTTGATGAGCCACCAATTTATTATTATTATTATTTTTAATGGAATGAATGGTTATAATCGAATTCAATTAGTTTTGCCTAGTTTCACTTCATTAGAGTAAAAGTTAAAGAAGGTGTTTGTGTTGTTCAGAAAAAAAAAGAAGGTGTTTTATGTTCCACGTGTCTTTTATAGGGAAATCAACATTGGAAGTCTATTCCTTTCACTTGTATTAAAAGGAAAATAACTTTTTTTTTAATTAATAGGAAGATGATATGATTTTTTTTTTGAAATTTGATAACTTAAAACACATACGGCACAAATATAGAACACACATAGAGCATAGTAACATCACATGCCATCTAACAAAATTATGGTAATTTTTTTATTAATAAGAAAGTGATATGATGTAAACATCAATAGACTGTATAATAGAGATAGTTTCTTTTTTAATTAAGTGAAAATTAATTATGTAAATCAATGACGGTAAGATTTAAACTCTATACCTCAAGATGTATTTGAAAAGAGTTGAACATTAAATCTTTATCTTGCAAACAAATAGCCTATTTTTTTCTTTGGTCTATAAAAACTTTGATAACTTAAATGTTTTTTTTCTTTTATTAATGTGAGCAAGCAAACTTGAAATTCAATTTGATACATGCTATATATATATATATATTGTAGCTAATCTAACTAACAAGATAAGAGAGTCTAAAATAATAAAATTCTGTTGTAACAAAATGATCAGCTTGGATTAACTGCTTTGACCAACGATTGAGTTGAGCTTGAATTTATCTAACCATCCAAATATATTCTTACTTGATAAGAGAAGAGATTACTTGCAACCTTATAACTCCTAACAACTTTATCACTCCAAAGTAATCTCAGATGAGCTGGTGCTATTAATATCTCCTTGCAAACAAGGCCGAGGTTGGAGGCGAAGTTTGGGATGATAGAGAGCAAGAGTAGCTTTGGACATAGGTTTAGTAAAGATGTCAGCTACTTGAGATGAAGTAGGAATATACTGAGTGATGAGAAAACTAAGTACAACCTTTTCACAGACAAAGTGATAATCAAGCTCAATGTGCTTGCTTCTTGCATGAAAAACGGGATTGACAGTCATATGTAAAGCACTGATTTTGTCACAGAACAGTACTGGAGTGTGAGGTTGTGGAACATGAAGATCTTTCAGAACATAAGTTAACCAAGTAACTTCAACTGTAGTGTGTGCCATTACTCGATACTTCACTTCAGTGCTAGAGCGAGAAATAGTATATTGCTTTTTGGCACACCAGGAGATTGGATTCTGACCAAGAAAAGTGTAAAAAATTATTGTAGAATGATGAGTTATAGGACAGCCAGCCCAATCTGAATTTGAAAAAGCACAAAGATTAAGTGTAGTGTTTGAAGTAAGGTTTAGACCAAGAGTAATTGTTCCTTTGACATAACGCAAAATGCGTTTAGCCATCTTAAGATGAGAGTGAGTGGGAGAGTGCATAAATTGAGAGACAAAGTTAACACTATAGGCTAAGTCAGGCCGAGTCAAGGTAAGGTACTGTAAAGCACCAACAATGGCATGGTATGAAGTCGAATCTTTAAGAGGAGTCTGATTGTGAAGGCCTTTCATCTTGGCTTCAACTGGTGTGCTTATAGGTTTGCAATCGACCATTTCTGCTCGTTCAAGAATGGTAAGGGCATAGTGAGATTAGGACAAACGTAAGCCATCTGGAGTTGTAGTGACCTCGATGCCAAGAAAGTGATAGAGCGGACCAAGATCTTTCATGGAAAACTCTATATGCAGCAACTGAATGAAGGAGGAAAGTAGTTGGGAATCTAAACCTGTGAGAAGCATATCATCAACGTATAATAAGAGAATTAGTGAGCCAGATGAGCAATGAAAAATAAACAAGGATGGATATGCAAGACTATAAAGAAAACCATATTTTAAAAGAAAGGTACAAAAGCACTCAAACCAGGCATGAGGTGCTTGTTTTAGACCGTAAAGTGCTCATTGAAGTTTGCAAATATGATTGGGAAACTTTGGATCAACCATGCCTGGAGGTTGTTCCATATAAATATCCTCAATAAGGACACCATGATGGAAAGCATTTTTAACATCAAGTTGTTGAATGTCCCAATGATGAATGAGAGCAAGACTGAGTGCAAGACAGATGGTGCCAGGCTTTATGATAGGTGAAAACATATCAGTGTAATCAACACCATCAATTTGGTTATATCCCTTGGCAACGAGGCTTGCCTTTAGTCAATCAAGAGAACCATCAAGCCTCAACTTTGGTTTGAGAACCCATTTGCATCCTATGACATGCATTGAGGAGTCATGTGGCACTAGTCTCCAGGTCTGATTTTGATAAAGAGCTTGCATTTCTTCATCCATGGCACATTTCCAACCATCATGCTGAAGAGCTGATTTGATGGATTTAGGAATTCAAGGAATGTCAGAACCGATGGCCAAGAGTGCATATTTAGGATTGGGTTTATAGATACCATCTTGTGAGCGAGTGATCATGGAGTGATGATGATATAGGACAGAAACCAGTAAATCAGACTCGTTAGTAGAAAACGCTAACAAGGGTTCTTCGACTGAATTGTCAAGGTCAGCAGAAGACAATACAGGTGGATCAGGGCAAGCTAGAATGGAAGATTCAATGGTGGTTGTTGGATGAGAGGATGATGTATCAGTTGTATCACTGTTGATGAGAACTGGATCTTGTACTGTTTCAAGTTGCTCTTATATGGAGTTAGAGGTGGACATTGCAAAGGATGGTGTTGTATTTGTGATAGTTTCAGACATGGTAGATTGCTGCGATGGATATAGTGGAAGAGAAGGATCGGTGGTCATGGAATCTTGCAAAGATGAGTTAGTATTAGTAAAAGGAAGAACAGTCCAGGAGTTAAAAATACTTATCTAATCCATATGTGAGGAAGTGATTGTATCAATAGCATGTTTCTTGAATGGAAATTCTTGTTCATCAAATACTACATGTTTGGAAATAATAATTTTTTGTGTAGATGGGTGAAAACATTTATAACCTTTATGTTGATCACTATAGTCAATAAAGACATATGGAATAGTTTTTTGATCAAATTTATTGGTGCGAGTATCTCATGTGTATGGAAAACATTTTGAGCCAAAGACTCGAAGGAAAGAATATTTGGGTTGAGCTCCATGCAACTTAAAGTAAGGTGTATCAGAATCAAGTGCAGTGGATGGTAAGCAATTAATTAAAAATACAGCAATTGTAAATGCTTCTACCCACAAGTATAAAGGACTGTTATAATGAAACAACATAGGCATACCTAACTCTCGAATGATACGATGACGACGCTCAACCATACCTGTTTGTTCTGGAGTGTATGGGTAAGAGACTTGATGAATAATACCCTGTGCTTGGAAATGAGAACTGAGCCTGGAATTAATAAATTCACCACCTCCATCGAAGTTAAATATTTTAATTTTTATGTTAAATTGCCTTTCAACATATTTTCAAAAACTAAGTAAGCATAAAAAAAATCAGATTTTGCTCGTAAAGGAATGAGCAAAGTATAACGTGAGCAATCATCAACAATGCAAGCATAATAGCGAAATTTGCCAAGTGATAAAATAGGTGATGGACCCCATAAGTCACAATGTATCTTATTGAAAATAGATGAACTAATATTGTCAGAAGATGAAAAAGGCAGTCTGCTAAGTTTAGCTAATTGACAACAATTACAAAGAGACTGTATCTTATTTTATCCTTGAACATCAATCAAACCCTTTTGTTGTAACAGCCGAAGAATGGACACTTGAACCTACTAGAAAAATGTAACTCATGTGGATTGGAAATAACATATAAGTCACCCTTATATTGTCCTGTCATCACCTTATGACCTGTCTCCCTTTCCTTAACACAGAAACCCATATTAGAAAATTCACAGTTAATAGGATAATTATCTATAAGTTGACCAACAGATAGCAAATTTCTTTTAAGTTTAGGCACATGTAAAACATCATTTAAGGACAAGGTTTCAGTACCATCAGTAATACTAGTATCACCTATAGACTGAATTCCTAATAGATTGCCATTTCCTATGAGTATTGAATCATTTCCATGGTATGGACGTTTATTTTTCAGCATTTTAGAGTTACCTATAATGTGTTGAGATGCTCCAGTGTCAGTGGTCCATTCAGTGTCATACATAGTGTTATCAAGAGTGAGTGTAGCCAATGCTTTAGGAATTTCATCTGCTGTTGACAATATTTGGCAAGTGTCATTTTGATACATCTCTCTTTCTTCTGGTGTCATTCTTCGTTGTCCCGGTGGAGCTGGTTTACGAGATTTGAGATCTTGCCGATTGTTGTTTTGATTTGTGTTGCCATGGTTCTGAATTCCTTAATTGCTGGAATTTTGATTGTGTGCTTGAAATCCTCGACCACTTGAGTTGAAGCTATTTTGACTCCTACGATTGGTGAAGCATGGGTTGTGTTTTTGTCCCTAAAAGGCTAGTTGGTGAGTTGGTGTTTGAGTGGTGAACCAATTTTGTCTCTGTTCATACCCTTGCAGTAGAGAGACCAATTTGGTATAGGATGGTCGAGGTGGCTTCAACATGGTCGTGGTGAAGGCTTCATATTTTGGCCTTAGGCTGGTGAGTAAGGAAAACATCTTCTCTTTGTCAAACACAAGACTTCCTATTGCTACAAGACTGTCACAGATGCCTTTAAATTTTTGAATGTGTTCAGCAATGGTGTTGTTGTCATTTTTGCAGAGATATATGAGTTGTTGGCATAAAGTGAACTCCCTTTCTTGGGAGTCTTGAGCATATGCCTCTTTCAGGGCATCCTAGACTGCTTTTGATGTGTCTTGGCCTATGACAAGACCAAGTGCTTCTTCTAAAAGTGTTCCAATCAACCATCCACGAAGCAGCCGCTTTGAATTTTTCCATTCAACTGTCTTGTTGTTTGCTGATGTAGTCTCATTTGGTGTTGTTGAATCTTTGGCTTGGTCAGTTGTTTCTCCAGTTAGATGGGCGATAAGATCTTGGCTTTTGGCAAGTGCTAAGACTTGTTCTCTCCATAAAGGGTAGTTTTCTGGTTTGAGTTTTAAAGTAATGAAGTTGTTGACATTGTGTGAAAGGGAACTCATAATGTCTTTTTTTTTGTCACTCACTTAGAGCTCTGATACCATAAAAACTTTGATAACTGAAATGTTTTTTTTTTCTTTTATTAACGTGAGCAATCAAACTTGAAATTCAATCTAAGACATGCTATATATATATTGTAGCTAATCTAACTAACAACATAAGAGAGTCTAAAATAATAAAATTATGTTGTAACCAAATGATCAGCTTGGATTAAATGCTTTGATCAATGATTAAGTTGAGCTTGAATTTATCTAACCATCCAAATATATTCTTACTTGATAAGAGAAGAGATTACTTGCAACCTTACAACTCCTAACAACCTTATCACTCCAAAGTAATCTTAGATGAGCTAGTGCTGTTAATAGTCTAAACCACCCATATTCAAAATCTATTGGACTTTAACTAATTCAAATTGATATAGGCAAAACCACAAAAATGATATAAATATTTTAATAACTAATTTAATGTGATTACATACATTAGGACCAATTAAATTATTTTGAAATGCGTTAAATAATAACATTTTCCCAGCAACAACGCAAAAATCTCCATAGCAAGGAAATGTTTTTGATAACCTTAATTTGGTGTACCAATTTGTCACCGAATACAAAGGGAGTGTTTGTAACATCCAAACTTTAGATTGAAAATAAAATATTGATACATGAATTAATAGTAAATAAATAAATAATTTCATTTGTAGAGATAAATAATTAATATATATATATATATATATATATATATATATATATGTATAATATAATAGGTGTAGGTGTCACTCTCTGAGGTAGACAGGCACAGCTTCTTTCCATCCGAAAGCTTGAACTATTGCACTTATAGCCTCGACTTGACATGAATCGCTTTGTGGAGCTTGAAAGAAGTATGGACTCCTAAAAAAAATATGTTGGGTACTTGAGCTTTTTCTCCAATGTCAATAACAAAGTTTGCCTACATTGGTGTCGCTGGTCCTATGATTGCTTTTACTTCAACATTTTTAATCAAGTCCAGAGCTGTGGTTTGAAATGAAAAAAAAAAAAAAAAAGCAAATCAGAATTAGAATTGTTGATTTCTTTCTAAAAATTTAATGGGAAAGGGCTGGTAATTCTATAATTTTTTTGTCATAACCATCTAAATTTAAAGTTTACTAAAGTCTAATTAATTTGTTTTAATTTGAACGGAGTAGTATGGATAATAAAAATATCCTAATAATTAATATACTATAAGTCGAACTCAAAACATAATTTGAGCAAAAATAGTTTTCCAGCAGGTGATGGGAATATTGTTGATGGTGATTTTATGTTTTAACTAATTCTTTAGTGATATTTGTTTAATTTTAAGTTGTCAATAAATAACTTAGCAAGCAATTTTTAATCCAACGTGCGCCCATCCTTAAAACAGCATTTCTTGGATACATCCCTTTTCTCAAAAATTGTTATTATAATTATTTTCACTGGCTTAGATTTTTCTGTAATTTTTTTTTTCAGCTACATATATTATTTTAGGCTGTTCAAGATTGAAATAAAGCATATTATGGTGGTAAAAAAAATTTTAATCACCTATATTTGGTTGCAATGATATTTATTCCATTTGCTTGTTGAATCATTTCCACATAAAATTTGTATGTTTTTTTTGTCGGGTTTGGATCCCTTTAAATTTTTATTTCTTCCAATTTCCTCATCCCCCACAAATTGACCACTTAAGCACCTAACTTGATCAAAATAAGATTTCTAGACACTTTTAATATTACTAGTTTTTTCTCACGGTGCAATAGTTAAAATAGTTATTAAATGTATAATTATGTTAATTTTTTTATTAAAAATAAAGTTTGTTATAATATTAATAAAATAAATTGTTAATAATAAATAATATATATTATTGATAATAATTCATATTAATATATATTACATTTTAAGAGTTATTATAAAAAAAAATACTAACATAAAAATAATTGTTTAAAAATGTTGAAATAGTGATAGTTGTAAATACTGTGCATGAAAAATAAAAAATGTAAGATAAGTGTAGAATATAAAAGTTAATATGGAAGAGTAATATTGTTTTTATCTATAATATAATGAAAATAAAATGAAGGTTATACTAATTTAACAATAATATAATTATTCCATTTTTATTTAAATCCTTACCATTTTTAAATATAAAATTTGAATTTTAAAATACAAACTAAAACTATTTTTATCAATTCTAAAACCTTTTGAAAATCAAATTAAAACTATTTTTATAAGTATATAATAAATATATGTCTATTTTTGTTCAAAATTTTTTTCCCTATATATAGTATTGATTTTTAGTTGTCTAATGGAATTTTTATAAGTTAAACAAAACTATTTAAATGCTTAACATAAATTTTTTAAAAAATATTTATAAGTCATATTTTTTGTAAGTTAAAATGTTAAATTTAGGAGGACAATTTGACATGGATATGGATGGATTCAAAAAATTTATTAATGGAGGCAAATTATTTATAAATTTTGTGTGTGTTCACTTATATACGAGCTTAGTGCACATATTTAAAAATTTATTTAAAAAATAATTTTTATTTATAATATTACTTTTTAGAATAATTATATATACTAAAATGATTTTATACTTCTTTTTCCAGTAAAAATCTATTTATAAAAAATTATTTTAATATTTTTAAAAAGTTATACCAATTTACTTTAGAAAAAATAGAGATATAAGTAAAAACTATTACAATAAGCATAAATAATAATAGAATAAATATAAAATAAAATTAAAACATAAAAGTTTTAAAATTTATTAGATAGTTTTATTTTACTTTTAAATATCAAATTTCTAATTTTTGAAATTAAACGGTACTTTTGATATTAAAAACATAATTTAAATAGCAATTAAATAAATAAAAAATTAAAAAATTAAAAAATTGGTTCATATTATTTATTTTATATTTTGTAACATATATATATATAATTTTTATGAAACGATGTGGAGAAAAAGTTTTGTTATCTTTAGTAATCTAATTTGACAACTTAAAGACAACGAAGATAAGTTTTAAAAAAATATAGGAGCAAAATAATATTTTTATAATATTATAATGGAGTTTGTGGGAGCAGCTGGAGCAGGTGCCTCCACTACTTCTGGCTTTCATCTGTTCCTAAACTTTAAAATACGCAAAAATTTAAAAGATTGTAAATGTATGAAGCTAAATAAAACACAAAAAAGAATGTGAATATCCAGATTTTAAATAAAACACATTCCTTTCACAATTATTATTTGTAACTAGTCTTTATAACATGTGACGTGTTTAAATAAAGTCATACTCTCTTCGCTCACCTTTATTTTCAATTTTTTAAACGGAGAGAGACAAGAATCAAGGGTTGAATTTTGAACTTTTACATGTTTCAAGGAGAATTATATCACTAACTTACTCAATTTTTTACTTTATTTTGAATTCCTTATACTTTCTTTCCCGTGTAATTTTCTTTAAATGGACATGTATTATGTACTTAATTAAGTTCGACTCATGAAAATAACAAGCTTTATATAAAGTGTTGATTAAAGAATTAATTCTGTTTAATTAAAATATGGTGAATTTATTTTTCCTTTTGTATAATATGGAGTACCAGAGAGAAGTTAGACCAGCTATATATATATAATTTATTTTTGTTTAAACCACTCACATTAATAGTTCATTTGATTCTCATTAATTTAATTCGGTCTTGACATGAAAAATCACAAAAACAATAGAAAATTTTCAATAGTTATTTAACATATTACATATATTATAATATTAACTACAATATTATGATATTAACTAAAAACTTCATTAAATTATAATAATTTTCAGTTAATTAATGTCAACGGTTGTTGATAGACGAATGTTGGGACTAGTCATTTCATGGAATGTTTGATATATAATCATAAACCACTATAGAAAAAATAGCAATTTAGCGATGAAATTATTTTCCTTCAACAAATAGTAACATAAAAGTCATTCCATCACTAAAATAGCGAAAAAAATAAAAATATGTCTCTAATTATAAAAATTCGTTAGGCAGCCCTGGCCTCTACCATGGAAATCCTTAGTTATAAAGAGATGTTTAGTTTCACCACACAACGAACAATTGATAAACCCTCATATGCTAATGTTGTTTCAAAATCCACTATTTTGTCAACAACAGGTACAACTACTTCAAATAAAGATGGCTACATCGCCATCAAAATTAACCAGCATATTTAGGAGTAATAATTAGCTCTTCGCTAGCATGCACTCATTGTAAGAGTAATTCTTTGGACAAGCTCCATGGAAGCTGCATGAATAAAACTCTAAACTGTCCAAGGTCTGGGGGCTATCCACTAATTGGAAACTTATCTCTCTAGGAAGAAGCTTTTACCATGTGATCTTAAACTCCTTTATTGATAAGAATTAAGTATAGGGTCATAGCTCGATCGTTCTTAAGCCTAGAAGTTTACATCACTTTCTTGATAAAATACACATGAAAAGGAAAAAGGTTGTAGAAAAGTAAATCTAATTTGGATATGACTGATCTGCAAGGGTAACATTGCCATTCACACAACTTGCTCAATTTCATGAATAATAGGGTGGTCATGCATGCTTACAGTGATTATTTATGCTATGATGACATATGCCGATAATATAAAGGATGTATGAGGACATCACTAGATCGAGAACATGATGACTCTATTATGGGATATGAACTTTTCAGATTACTAGTATTTACGCTGTGATTTCATGATTTTAGAAATAGAGGATGCAGAATGATGATGTGAATTAGCATAATAAAGCATATATCATTCACATAGCATGCAAGTTTGCCAGTCTCATCACACAAGCATAACAGTATTCTCAAATGATGATGATAGTAAAATGAAATGCAACGCAATAAAATAAACATGCTAAAATAATTGTGTGGTCCTTAGACTTGACTTAGCTTGTGTGAGTTTTGAAGCTTTAGCTTCGAGAGATTATTAAGCTTTCCTTGTTGAGAGGTTCAAAATGATAGCAGAATGATGCTAGATTATATACTTTTGAAGCGTGCTTTGAAAAATATGAGGCTTGGTTTGGTGGAAAAGGGATCTAACAATCTAAAGGAAAGGATGTGAAAGAGCAAAAACTATCTGGAAAGGGGTTTCAATGCCTTCGATCAGACCATTTTTTTGAGTGTGTGTGTGTGTTTCCACTTGCTCCCCCCTCCAAAATGGGGTGTGAAGGAGCTTATTTATAGGGAAAATTGGGTAGAATAGGGTGGTAAGGGTGTGGTCACTTACGTATATCGAGGATTTTGCTTATGGCCATGCTAAGTGCATGTGGTTGTGCATAGTATGATTGTGGCCAAGTGCGCACATCTGTGCTCCCACCTGCACTTCGACACTTTACACACTAGGTTTTATGCACGTTGTTTTGAGGTTAGTTCCTAAGGTTTTTGGGCCTTTTGGATGCATTTCTAGAGTTCAATTTGCTAAATTTGGCCTTGATTTTAGCGCAACACCTAGGGCATTTACACGCCCTTTTGAGCGATACACGTTGATTCTCGAGTTGTGTTGGACCATTCTAGGACCACTTCTAAAGGTTTATGAGCCTTTCAAATGTTTTTCTAAAGTCTGTTTTGTTAAAATCAATTTTTATTTTTTTAGAAAGTTGGGTCTCGATCTAACGAAATGCGCATCGACCCAACGAGCTAAGTATTTTGAGAGGGGTTTTCTCAAAATAAACCTCTCATTGTTCCAATAATTTGTATTTTGCCAGGTCAAAGTATAAGTTAATGGCTCGGTGATCAATTTTACACACTAATGCGTTACAAAAACTTTAGTCATCTCGGGGATTTTTTTTTTCAATGTTGCACACTTTAAAGGTGTTGTAAACAAGCAAACTCTAGTCATCTTGGGGATTTATTCATTATTGGTCCTTTTTAAGGATAGTCAAATTTGAGGTATGACAGTTGCCCCCTACTTCACATGTGTTGTATAGCTACCTAGTGCTAGTGTCAATACACTTGAAGCAAATGCAAAGATGCAAAAAATTTTTAGTAGGGAGAGAGGTACTTTTTTTATGGGTTGTCTTTAGATGTCTTGTTGAGATTTGACTGTTGTTGTCATGTTTTGTTTATAGTTGTTGTTTTATGACTTGGTTGTCACGCAAGGTGCTATTTGGGACATATGCAACCTTATGCAAAGTGCATTGGGATTTATGTGATGATAACCTTCTTAAGAGTGACACAAATGAAAGTGCTACTAAGCAAAAAAAGATGCAACTATAACCTTTTTAGGTGTCATGCAAAATGAGGATGCTGCTAAGCAAAAAGAGATACGACTATAACCATTTTAGGTGTCATGCAAATGAAGATGCTATTAAGCAATGAAAATGCGACTATAACCTTTTCAGGTGTCACACAAAATGAGGATGCTACTAAGAAAAAAGAGATTCAACTATAACCTTTTAAGGTGTCACACAAATGAGGATGCTACTAAGCAAAGAGAGATACGACTATAACCATTTCAGGTGTCAAGTAAAATGAGGATACTACTAAGCAAATGAAAATGTGACTATAACCTTCTTAGGTCTCATGCAAATGAAGATGCTACTAAGCAAAAAGAGACACGATTATAACTTTCTTAGGTGTCACATAGATGAACATGCGACTATAACTTTCTTAGGAATCACATGAATGAACATGCGACTATAACCTTCTTAGGTGTCACATGAATGATTATACGACTATAACCTTCTTAGGTGTCATGTGAATGAACATGCTATGTGACTATAACCTTCTTAGGTGTCACACAAATGAATATGCAACTGTAACCATTTTAGGTGTCACATGAATGAAGATGCTACTAAGTAAATGAGAATGCTCTTAAGTAGTGTGGATGCTCCTAAGCAATGTGAGGATGCTTCTAAGTAATGAGAAGATGCTTCCAAGTAATGTGAGAGTTCTTCTAAGAGAAGTGAAATTGCTTTTAAGCAATGTGAGATTGCTTCTAAGTGTGTGAATGCTTCTAAGCAATGTAAAGTGATGAGAGAATGATTCTAAGCTATATGAAAGTACTTTTAACCAATGTGAAAATGTGAGAGTGCTTCTAAGCAATGATTGAGTGCTCCTAAGCAATGTTAGAATGCTTTTAAGCAAAGTGAGAGTGCTTCTAAGCAATGTAAGAGTCCTTTTAAGTGATGTGAAAGTGCTTATAAACAATAAAAGTGCTTCTAAGTGATGAAAGTGCTTTTAAGCAATGAAACTGCTTCTAAGCAATCTATGTGCTTCTAAGCAATGAAAGTGCTTCTAAGTAATGTAAAAGTGCTTCTAAGCAATATGAATGAGGTAGTAGTGATGATGCAATAGTGATGCAGCAATGACATAGTGATAATGCAGTAATGATGATGTGATGAAGAGATATCCTTACAGTGAGTTTTCCTTACTCTTCTTCTTTCATGCGATGTTGAATTTTCTTAAAAAGGGTAGTGTATGCATAGTGTCTTTAGATAGATGGAGTCCACATCGATGTACTTTTATATGCTTTTAGTGCATGTCTTAGGCTCAAGTGGAAGTTTAGGATCATATAAGTGAGTGTGCAAAGTCTCAAAGTGCGTCTAAAACCATAAAAGAGCACGTGGAAGGGGGGAGTGCAGTGATTATGCATGGAAGGCAGGTGGTCACGCACCTGGTGCTTGGTCAATGCACTTCCTCCCCTTTGAGCCTATTTGAACGACTATTTTAGATGTCTGGGGAGGCTTTGTCTAGACTTTTTTTAAGTGTTTTCTGACTTTTCTTGACCATTTTTATGTTTTGAGTGCTATCTGCTCTATTTTTTCTTTTGTACTTCCATTTTATTCCATGTAAAATGGAGTTCCCTAACATTCCTAAGGGTCTAGAGGATATTTTTATTAATGTTGATGTTGAGGGTAATTTTATAAAGGCCACTAGAGCTAGGACGTCCACTACAAGGACTAGCACATCTGGTGCTCAGAGTTCTTAGCCATCCAATCTTTCTCAGGGAGATTCGATCCCTGTTGTTTATAGCTTAGAGACTCATGCTTGGGTGCATTATTTTTGTGAGGTAGGTCCTTCTTTGCCCTTATTTTTTGAAGCTTGTTCATTGGTTGCTTTGCTATTTATTTTTTTGTATGAGGTTATTGTAGCTGTAGCTCTTGTTATAACTATCTGTTTAGTCATAGCTTTATTGTAAATGTTATGATCGTCTACTAGTGCTTGTCATGATGTTTTTCTTTTTATCCTTTGTTATTGTTTTGATCTTAGTAAATGAAAGAGAGAGAAATATGTTAGTATTTAGTAGTTGTGCAAATGCTTGTTAGCATACATATTATTTGTAGCTCATAGGTATGTTATTGTATTGCCTAGTAGTTTCAATATATTCAGCATGTATTATCAGGGTCTCCTGATGTGTGTAAAGTAGATGATTTCTGGGAAGGGCTTTGATGGAGTCATTGCTGCATTATCTTATGACTTGTATGTGTTGAGTCAAATTGCATGTATGCATTGATAGAGCGGTGGATGGACATGATGCATACTTTCCATCTGCCTATCAAGGAGATGACCATTACCCCTTTGGATTTTACCGTTATCATAGGCTTAAGGTTTTCTGGAGAGCCTATTCCTTTTAGTGAGGAGGACTGTTCTACTGTTGTGGTGAAGAGGCGCCTCACAATGGATTTGCTTAGGGTGGTCACACCTATGAAGTCTGGTTGCCTGTATCTCACTCATTACATAGAGTGTGTTTCTTCCATGCAGACTTTGTACAATGATGGTCTTGTCTCAGTAGAGCAGTTGGCTCATCGCTTTTTATTTTATTTGCTGAGTGTTGTTATCTTCCCGAATCCTTGTAGTACAGGTGATCTGTAATTGCTGTCTATCTTGAGAGATTTGGATGGCTTGCTAGGCTATTGCTACCTTTGCTCATATGTACTTAGGCCTTGATATAGTATGCTGAGGTGGCTCAAGGATCTGCAGATGCTTATTCGTGTTGGACGTGAGTAGGAGTTCTATTTGTTTGTTATTTTGCTTTTGGGTTTGTTTTTTATGACCCTCTGATTTTGGCATATCTGGGCATATGAGTTTGAGATTCTCCCTCATCTGCCCATTGAGTGTTTCTAGGAGGATGGCTTCCCTCATTATTCTCACTAGATTAGGAAGACTACTAATTTAATTAAGGATTGCATGGTAGCTCGGGACCATATAGGGAAGCTATTCCCTGATCAAGTATGTCTGATTCTTGTTGTATTGGTTGTTTCTCTCTTAGGGATCTTTCGTTTATTCTTGCCCTTTGAGCAAATTTTTCTTCACTAGTGGGTGGCGAGGTCTCATTGGACGGCAAAGATGGTGACTGCATGGCAGCTGATGGAGAGATGGGTGTTGCTTTCTGGCCTTATCAATAAAGTGTGGTATTTAGGTGAGCGAGTCTATCATTGGTGGGATGCCCATATATAAGGAGAGTTCTTGTCCCTCCTCCTAGTGACATGTTATGGGGTCATGAGCTTTGTGGTGATGATCTTGCTACTGGTATAATCTGATTCCCTTATAAGAATCTTTTAGTGATTGATGTTGTAACTAGTGGGACCTTTCCTTCACCTTAACCTTCTTAGGCAAATGCATCTTGTCCTTCAGGTTCAAGGATTAGGCCATCACATGGGTGTAGATGGTGGGGTTTAGCACATGTCCAAGATTTTAGCAACCATGACACTGTTTAGGTTCATGGCCTTAGAGAACACACTAACCACTGTCGCAAAGACATGGCGTGGAGATGAGGAGTCACCACCCAAGGTAATAACTGGGACAAATAAAAAAGGGGGCACTCGATTCTCTAAAAGAAAGCTAGCACCACAACTAAGAGAATCTAGATACGGAACACTAACTTCTTTTAGTCTCGTGTTCATTTAGAATAATTTTATAACTGATTATTTCATCCTCTAATTACGTGCAATTTTATTAAACCCTAATTAACATCCATCTAACCCAAAAGGCAACAAGTCAATAAGATTACAAGTAAAAATGCATAAAAAAGGCAATGTCCCTATGTCTAAACTATGTTAATTTTATTTTATAAGTTAGCTAAATCTAGATATTTTATTTACAAGTGAAATGGACTTAAAGGTGGGCCTACATTTTTATTAATTAGTGAGTCTAGATCTATTTATTTTAGTCTTTCTCAGATTTAGGCTTAAGTCTATTCAATTTTAAAGGAAAATTAAATTAGTGGGCCTAAGTCTAACTTGGTTTTATTTTAAGTGAAATGTGGGCATAGGTCTATTTATTAGAAGAAATGAATTTAAGTGGGTTGAGCTAAGTCTAAACAAGTTTTTAATTAACTAAGTGGGCCTAAAATCTAATTAACCTAATGGGCCTAAATTGATTTTAATTATTTAAAGTCCTAAATCATTTTTAAGCCTATTTATTAAGTGGGTTAGACCTAAACATGGGCTTGGGGCCCAAAAACATAAAAAAAAAACATAAAAAATATAGCAAAATCAAATCAAAACACATTCACATATGATTTCTAAAAACTTAATTTAATTACATACAAACCCTAATTAACTAAAGTCACCATTAATTTTAATTAATTTTTACCCAATTAAACCTAACTACTAATTGATTTTAAATGCAGAAAATTAAATCTTTTACTATTCCCACTACTGGGGTTATTACAAACTACGTAAAAAAATTTAAAATTAAACAATTATACACCCATGAATAATTACATAGAACACATAAAGGTAAAATGAAAATTAAAACCCTAATATCTACTAGAAAATAGTACAAATTATTCCATGTCATTCCATGGCTCTTCTATTCATTTGAACATAAGCAGTATTCTCCCCAATCCACAATCGAGCATCAAAACAAAAAAACACAAAAAATTAGATTAGTAATGAAATTGAACAAGAAAAAAATAACAAAATAAAATAAAAAAATCACAAAAAGAGAAGAGAAGAAAAAAAAAAGGAATGTTGAGCATATGCTTTAAGATAGCCCCTTAGACTAGGATTTTCATCGTTGAAATTGACTCAGTTGTTGATTTGATTTTGGACTGGGATTTAATTGTGTAATTCTCTTCTTTTTTTTGCAGTCTCTCTTTTTTCTTCTCTCGTCTTTTTTTAGTCTGTGTGTTGCTCGGTCTCTCCCTCTCTCTCTGTGTAAAAAAAAGCCCCTCACGCATGCATGCAGACTCTGCTTTTATGTAGAGTCTGCCTGTGTACTAACTTCCTCATTTGGAGGAACAGACTAATATGATGATATCGTTTTTTTTTATTTCAAAAACTTACATGTTTAAAAACCTTTTCAGATAATAATAAAGATCAAATTGAATTTTCAACCAATCAAAACACTAAAAAAATTGATAAAAAATATGCGAAAAATTGAAAAAAATGGGATTTTACAAGTCAAAATTGTGCAATTTCGATCGGCATTAAATGCCAACCTTTTTTAATTACCAAAAAACCCCTAAAAATTGACTTCCTTGTAACCAAATCCTAAAAAAAGCTTTGTAATTTAGTCCCTAAAGTCTAGAAAATCAATAACCAAGTTCAATTTTTGAATAAATTTCATCAGAGGGGCTTGCATCATAATTGTGCATAATTGCATCCCAAAATTGGGTGCTTACAGTGAGTCATCAAGAGTCGCTTCTTCTGATCCGGTAAGCCTTTATTCCTATTTTGGTGCAATCATGTAACAAACCTGATTATTAATAAACTGTAATTGATGTGAGTTATGAGAACTTATCTACAGCGACGTCATAGAAGATTTGGATCTCATTTTGAGGAGGATGAAGGCATGTTTTGTACTGAGGCGACTGCTTATGCTAGTGGCGTGGCTTCTGGTAGTACTATTTTTGGGAACTTGATGGTTTAGTCATCTTTGTCTTTACTTAGGATCGATATCCTTGGTGTGGCTCCTACTAATGCTGCCCATGTTTGTGTTCTTCACTTATTATTACTCATGTTTCATTTATTTAGTGAGTCATGGTTGACTTATTTGCTTACTTTTGTAGATTTCTATCTCCTCTTATTAGTACTGTTATACTGTTGTAGGGAGTGCCCAGTAGTGCGTTTTGGAGTTTGCTACCACTTAAAGGGTATGCCTTCTTTATTGTACCTGTTTATTTTATGCATATATTTTATGTATAAGTGTATGATATGCAATATGTAATCAGGCGGAGCGCTGTCTTGCTAGTCGTGAATGGGAGTTAGGGCATGAAACTTATTATAACCACATCAGTGAGCTGGAGTCATGGCTATCATGCTTTATGATGAACGATGATAGGTTGGGACTAAAGGAGGGGGATGCTTGAGCAGGATTAAAACTTACTTCTGATGGTAGCCACGATTGATGTAGTTGTTTTAGGAGCTATGTGTAGGGCCTTTGGCTTGTGGTTTGCTTTGTTGTATTATTGTCTTGAGGTTATAAACTCTAGGTGTTTTATCTGGGCATTTGTCCCGCATGTTGTATGATGCTTGTACGATGATGATTGTATATGCTTCTTGCTATGTATCATTGATGATGATGTTTGCCATTACTATTGTCTGCCTCTTTTCCCTTTTTTGCATAAGGCATCTCCTTTTTGGAGCTTTTCACACTTAGTTGGGTTTTTGTTTTCTTTCCTTTTTTGCCTAAGGTGTCCCATTTTAAAGCTTTTCACACTTAGTTGGGTTTTTGTTTTCTTTCCTTTTTTTGCCTAAGGTGTCCCATTTTAATGCTTTTCACACTTAGATAGGGTTTTTTCTTTTGACGATAGTGGCTGATCTCAAAAAGAGAGCTTAGAGAGGATATAAGAACCATGGTCATGTAATAAAGGGAAATGTAAAGCACGCTAGATGCAATTCATGATAAAATGTGTTGCACTTTTCAAAGACATTTTGCATAAATTGACAACCATTCTCACTTCACTGTAATCATTTAAGAAAAAGCATAGGTGCATGATGTGTAAATTATTTATGGGTCTTAAAGTTGAATTTTAATAATTTTTAAATAGATAATAGCTTAATTAATATTGTTTTTAGGTACAATTAGGACATTAGACAAGTTTAGGGACTTTTTTGTGCTTTTTGGTTTATTAATGTGTTTTTGGTGGAATTTTACTAATTTATGGTTTTTATCTTTTAATGGGCCTTAAGACTTTGAATTTGATAGGCTATAGAACAAGGGAATATGGTTGAATAGAAAGGAAGAAGAAAGCTAAATTGAGCCTAAATCCAAGCCATATTCCAAGCCATGAAAGCATCAAAATTGAAGAACATGTTATAGGTTGCACAAGAATTTCACATAACTTGCATGATGCCATGTCAAGTGTACTTGAGAAGTAGTGAATCACATGGCATGGCAACACGCCCGTGAACCTAAGTCATGTAGTGAAGTTTAAGTGCACGACATGCCCAAGGCCGTGCCCTTCCCAGGACTTAATTCTATGTTTGCTTTGGTTTTAAGTCACGACCGTGACACCAAGCCATGCCATGAAGATTGTTCCCGATTCCATATGTTTTAAGGAATTAGATGATCTTAAGGACTCCTTAGCTAACTAAAGTCATATAAAAGGAAAATAACTTATTTAAGGTTGCAAAGAAGAAGAGATGGATCAACATACTAAAAAGGCGGATAATTTTCCAAGAGATTGAGCTCACCAATTTTCAGTGTTCATTAGTCTTATCTTGTTTCTTTTATTATTCATGGATTTTGTCTTAGCCATGAGTGGCTAGTTTTATTTACAGAGTCTTGGTTAGGAGTAGTTATTCCATGGCATGATTTGAATACTTATTCTTAATTATAAATGATTTGGTTTTTAGTTAATTCTTTGGGTTCCAATAATTTTCTTGTGATTCATTCTAGGCCTGTTTGAGTTACATATTAATGAACAATTTCATCAACAAGAGTTAGGGGAAATTGTTAGCTTAGGACATAAAGAACTTAGACCACTCGATCACGAGAGTAGGCGAGATTTTCAGGGAGTCATGACTATAGAGATACAATGGTAAATAATTACTAAAGAACTTAATGAGTTTGGATTAGAATTTTAATCATGAGAGTTGGTTAAATCCTGATCTTTACATCCTTAATTGAACTCAAGAGAGACTTTAAGTAAATTAGAGTAATTATCCTTCACTGAAGTCTAGGTTAATTAAATTAATATTGTATTCATGATTTGATTGGAATAGTGAAACTAGACCTAGAGTCTGTGTTTGCAATTAATTGATTTTACTTCTTAAAGCTATTAGTTGTTTTTTTCTTTTACCTAATTTACTAAGTTTATTCGCTAGCTAAGATAATAAGTAAGAATTGTTGGTAATCAATAGTCAATCCATATGGGAATGATAATCCTTTACACTGTAACCACAACCATGTACTTGTGAGTATTTAAAACACAACAAGTTTTTGGCACCGTTGTTGGGGGTTGAAATTATTGATATTAATTTAATTTTTTCTTTTCTTAGACTAGTATTCTTTATTTTTTTAATTAAATTGTTTTTATCTTTATTTGGCAGGTACTTTGTAGTGTATGAACAGTCAGTCTAAAGGAGAAAACTTAGAAAAGCTTAATCATGGGATTGAAAAGTCCTTTAAAAAGAATCGTGGTAGAGGATTAAGTGGTTCAACAAGCTAAGAATCATGCCCTTTAAGAGTACACGATGCCTAACCCTGGAGACAATTTGAGTAGCATGTCAAACCAAACGTGGAAGCTAACAATTTTGAAATTAAGCCTGTAATCATCTAGATGCTTTCTTAATTTCAGTTCTCAGCTCTTTCAACTGAAGATCCCAATGCTCACCTAGGTCAGTTCTTAGAAATATGCAACACATTCAAGATGAACAAGGTTAGTTCGGATGCTATCAAGTTAAAGTTATTTCCCTTTTGTCTGAGGGACAAGGCTAAATTATGGTTGCACTCCCTTGCACCACAATCACTCACCTCTTAGGATTTGTTGTTTAGGGCATTTATGAGAAAATATTTCCCACTATGGAAGACAACTAAATTCAAACAAGAAATTACAAGCTTCACCCAACACAGTGGTGAATCTCTTTATGAGGCTTTGAAGCATTTCAAAGACTTGTAGACATAGTGCCTACACCATGGTATTCCTCAATGGCTGCTTATTCAGACATTCTATCAAGGACTCACAGAGCTGATGAGGGTTACCATTGATGCTACAACACAAGGTTTGTTCATGAGCAAGACACTAGAGGATGCCTGTAATCTCCTTGAGACTATGGCATTGAACAACTACCAATGGCATGGAGATCGAAGTGCACCAAAGAAGGTAGTAGGGATGTATGAATTGGATAATTGGAACCTCCTTAATGCTAAGATAGACATGCTTAAAAAGAAGCTGGAGGCTTCAGCAAAAGTGACCAACCCCATGCCAGTTTATTCATGCGAGTATTATAAAGGAGGGCATTCTACCATAGAGTGCCAGGGGATTTTTTCACATGAGACATCAATTGAGCAACTTAATGCTCTCAATAACTTCCAAAGAAATTAAGATAACCCCTACTCCAATACTCACAATCCAAGTTGGCGCAACCATCCTAACTTCTTGTGGTTTAACTAAGGAAGGGTGCAAAACAATCACCAAGGATTCAAGCCAGTACCTCCAGGGTTCTAACAAAAAGTAGTCTTTCCTCAATAAGGAGAATAAAAGTCAAATATGGAAGTTATGATGGAAGATTTTCTAAAGGACTAGGAAGAACAAAAAGAGGCAATAAAGAACCTAACTGCTTAAATGGGCTAACCAAACGCCCATAATAAAATGCTAAAGAATCAAATTACCTCTCAAGCCTCGAGTTCAAAGCCAGTTGGGATGTTGACTAGTTAACCGCAGAATCCTAGGGAGCAAGCAAAGGTAGTCACCCTGAGAAGTGGCAAGCAAATTCTTGAAGTTGAACCTAAAGAGAAAGAAGCAGTGCATGAAACTAATACAAAGGAGAAGTAGACTAAGCCTATATAAGCAAAGCATAAGGAAAAGAAGGTCACACCTACCTTGACACCACCACTACCTTTTTCGCAAAGATAGTAAAAATCCAAGCTAGATAGACAATTCAAGAAGTTTATGAAATGATTCCAGCAACTTAAGCTTAACATACCTCTCCTAAATGTCTTAAACACCATGCTTGTGTACTCTAAATTTATGAAGGACATCATCTCACGCAAAAGAAGGTAAGTGGACTATGAGACCATCCCCATTAATGAGGAGTGTAGTGCTATCATCCAGAATAAGCTTCCCTAGAAGCTTAAAGATCCAGGGAGTATTACTATCCCTTGTACCATTGGAACTGAATTTATAAGAAAATCTCTTTGTGATCTTGGTGCAAGTGTATGTATAATTCCACTTTCTTTTCGCAAGAGGCTGAACATTAGTGAGCCCCAACCGATCACTATGTCCTTGCAACTTATTGATTGGTTCATTATATATCCCTATGGGATTTTGGAGGGTGTTTCAGTTAGAGTGGGAAATTACTATATCCTAGGAGACTTAATTATCCTAGAAATAGAAGAGGACACCCACTTCCTAATAATTCTTAGGCGTCCATTCTTGGCCACAATAGGAGCTATTATAGATATGAAAAGAGGAAAGATACTCTTGGAGTTTAGAGACAATAAGGTAGAGTTCAATGTGTTCAAGATGGCAAAACAATCACTAATAATGGAGTTCTATTTTCGAGTGGAGATTATACAAAACTGTGTAAAGGAGACCTTCAAAAAGTAGCTTACCTGAGACCCATTAGAGGCGTGCTTAACACATATAGAAGAGGATGCATTGGACGAAGAGGCAGCAAGGTATGAGCAATACATTAATGCAAATCCTGCACTGAACAAGAGCAAATCATCCAAGTATGAACCCTTGCCTTCCCTCATGGAAAGTCTTTATATAATTGAGGAGGAAAATGCACCCAAGGTGGAGTTTAAAGCTCTACCTTCATCCCTCTAGTATGATTTCCTAGGCCCTAATTGCACCTACCCTATTATTGTGAATGTTGAGTTAAGTAATAGTTAAGTGGATGCATTGCTTAGGAGAGTTAGACCCCATAGGAAAATCATTGGTTACACCATATATGACCATAAGTGAATTAGTTCCTTAATTTACATGCATATAATTCTCATGGAGGATGAGGCAAAACCCACCATAGAACACCAAAAAAGGTTAAACCCTAATATGAAAGAGGTAGTAAAAAAGGAAATTATGAAATTGCTTGATGTAGGGATCATATATCCTATTTCGGATAGCTAATGGGTTAGTCCCATACATGTGGTCCCTAAGAAGGGGGCTATGACTGTAGTCCAAAATGAGCATCATGAACTTATACCTATTAGGACTGTGATAGGGTGGCATATGAGCATAGATTACAAAAAACCTAACAAAGCCACCATGATAGATCACTTCCCTCTCCCCTTTATTGACCAACTCCTAGAAAGATTAGAAAACTACTATTATTTTTGCTATCTAGATTGCTACTTGGGATTCTTACAAATCCCCATCCATCATGATGATCATGAAAAGACCACCTTTACTTGCCCCTATGGAACATATGCATATAGGAGAATGCCTTTCGAGTTATGTAATGCACTCGCTACCTTTCGAAGATGCATGATGTCCATCTTTTCAGATTTTGTGGAAGATATAATAGAGGTTTTTATGGATGATTTTTTTGTGTATCATAGTTCTTTTGATGCTTGTCTAGATAATCTTTCTAAGGTGTTACAGCACTATGAAGAGACAAATCTAGCGCTTAACTAGGAGAAGTGTCACTTCATTGTGAGTAAAGGAGTGGTGCTAGGCCATATCGTGTCTCAGAAGGGAATTGAGGTGGACAAGGCAAAAATAGAAGTCATTGAGAAGCTTCCACCTCCTACCTCCACTAAAGGAATAAGGAGTTTCTTGGGCCACACAAGGTTCTATAGGTAGTTCATCTAAGATTTTTTTAAGATCGCAAAACCCTTAACTAATCTTCTTGCCAAAGATGCTCCTTTTGAATTTTCTTATAAGTGTCTTTATGCTTTTTGCAGGTTAAAGGAGCCCTAATTTCAGTCCCTATTTATAGCCACCAAATTAGAACCTTCCCTTCAAGATCATATGCAATGCAAATGACTTTGCTAAGGAAGCAATGTTGGGATAACGGAGAGACAAACAGACATATACAGTCTACTATAGAAGCCACACTCTCGATGAAGCTTAAATGAACTATACCATAATTGAAAAGGAGCTCCTTGCAGTGGTTTATGCTATGGAAAAGTTTCATTCATACTTAGTGGGAAGCAAGGTCCTTGTTTACACAGACCATTCGGCCTTGAAATACCTTTTGGCAAAGAAGGATGCCAAGCCAAAACTCATATAATGGATCCTTCTTCTTCAAGTGTTTGATTTGGAAATTTGAGACTGAAAAGGAACAGAGAGCTTAGTTGCTAACCACTTGTCTCATTTAGAAAAGACTTCCTATTCAGACCATCTTCCCATTGCACATGACCTCCTAGGTGAGCAGCTAATGAAAATTCAAGAGAATGTGCCCTACTATGCTGACTTGGTAAAATATCTAGCATGTGGTCTCCTTCCACTTGACATAGATTACCATCAAAATAAAAAATTCCTTTGGGACTCTAGGCAGTACTTTTGGAATGAGCCTTACTTATACAAGAAGTGTGGGGATGGATTGCTATGGAGGTGCATTCCAGATGAGGAAATATCAGAAGTCCTCATGCACTATCACTCGCTTGAGTGTAGGGGACATGCAAGTTAAAAAAAAATAGCAGCTAAAGTGCTTTAGAGTGGGTTTTATTAGCTCTCTCTCTATAAAGATGTAAGGCAATTCGTAATCAAATGTGATCATTGTCAAAGAATAGGAAATATTAGCAGACAAAATGAAATGCCAGTAACCAACATCATTGAGATCAAATTATTTAATGTATGAGGCATAGATTTCATGGGACTTTTCCCAATCTCTTATAGAAACAAGTAGATACTAGTTGGGGTTGATTGCATGTATAAGTGGGTCAAAGTAATAGCTTCATTAACCAATGATTCTAAGGTGGTTAACAAGTTCCTAAGAAGAATTGTGTTCACTCATTTTGGTACCGCCCTCAGACAAGTGGAAATCTCAAAGAGAGAATTGAAAGTTATTCTGGAGAAGACAGATAATGCTTCAAGAATGGATTGGTCTACTTGATTAGATGATGCACTTTGGGCATACATAACAACTTAGAAACTCTAATAAGGACTTCACCATTCAAATTGGTTTATAGTAAATTTTGTTATCTTCTAGTTCAGTTAGAACACAAACAATTATGGGCTACTCGATTTCTTAATTTTGATCAAGTAAAGGTTAGTGTTAAAAGATTACTTCAATTGAATGAACTTGAAGAATTTTGACTTAATGCTTATGAGAATGCCATGATTTACAAAGAGAAAACAAAAAGGTGGCATGACAAAAGTTTGCAAAAGAAAGAGTTTTAAGAAGGAGATTAATGTTGTTGTTTAACTGTAGATTGAAGCTATTTATAGGAAAATTAAAGTCTCGATGGTCTGGACTGTTCAGAATTACACAAGTTTTTCCTCATAGAGCAGTCGAGCTTGTAAACAGATCAAATGAAACTTTCAAGGTCAACGAGCAACATCTCAAGCCCTACTTTGCGGAGGAAGCTAGTATGAAAAGTGTCTCTTGTACACTCATGGATCCAACAACCTGAATTCATCAAAGGATAGTCGAGCTATCGACTTTAAACTAGTGCTAGTTGGGAGGGAACCTAATTATTTTTCTCTTATGTATTATTTAATTTACATTTAATTTTCATTTTCAGTTTTTATTTACTTTATCTTTCTTTCACAGGTTGACAAATGATGAGCAATAATTTACTAATTTTAGGAGTAAAGTTATGATCACACGAGATTAAACACGATCATGTCCCAACCCATGTCAAGGTATGTGATTTCATCTGATACATTTATGAACACCACATAGCTTCTTGACATGACATAAACTATGTTGTGTCCCTAATTTATATTTGATCCAGAAGATAACATGACATGGAAGCATTGTTTATGAGTCATGTGCCCCATACCATGCTTAATCAATGAAGCAGTGAAACAACTCATTTGACATGACATGAAGCCATGTCATAACTAATTTGACATAGCATGAAGCCATGTCACAACTGAATTGACATGGCATGAAGCCATGTCACAACTCAATTGACACGGCATGAAGTCGTGTCACATACTAAATGACATGGTATAAAGCCGTTTCACCTATTATTTGACACGACATGAAGCCCTGTCACCTATCTATTGACATAGCATGACATACATCGTGTCTTAGCCAAATGCACCAGTCAACAACATGACTTTCAAACACGATTTTGCAAAACCATGTCCCCAACCCATGTGGTTTTTTCTATCTATTTAAACCCCCCATTCCTCTACTCTTTTCAAATTCATTTCAACTCCTTCTCAATTATTTCCTCTTAATTTTTCTCCATCCTCTACCCCTCGCTTCATTTTCTTCATTAATCATGGAGAAATCCAAATCTATTGAAAAGTTGACTTTATCATCATCCAATAGGACTCGTAGCACATCATGCCTCCACCATCTTGTCCTTAATGTTCAAGAGTGCCTTCCACCAATACCCCCTCATCTTCAAGGCATGTGCCTCAAAGTCAATCGAGTGTTATTTCAACTAGGGGAAAAAAAATTTTCTTTCTCTCTTAATGAATTTGCAATGTAGTGTGGTTTTTATAATTATGTATCTGTGACTAGTGGTGCAATGGATAATGCTCAATCCATTCTTGGACCTATCAATTTTTTATAGTATTGGAGAGAGATAATTCATGTAGGAATGAGCCAACAGAATTATGATCCTAAGCTAAGCAAGAGCACCACTATAGCCTGATTCGAATTGAGATATTTGCATTGACTTATTACACACACTATTTGTGGTCAGAGAGAAAGCACTGGCTGTGTTAGGCCTTATTTTACTTGAGATGTTTTGATAAGGGTTTAGTGCCTTATTTAGGTTTTAAATTTTCCTTCTACATGAATAATATGTCGAGGAAATCTACGAGAGCCTTATGTGGAGGTTCATATATCACTAGGCTTGCTAAGAATTTACAGGTGTTTGATTCCATAACCAACTTGACTCAGATTTGCACCACTTTCCCATTTAGTATCACTAGGGTGAAGAAGATTAAGGTGGTCGCATTTAGGGATGGTCAGTATGTCTTGATCACTAACCCAACCAAGTTGGGAGCTGACGTAACTCGACCACCATCATAGCCAAGGCAGAGGCACACTTCTGCACCCCCACCTCCCCAAGATTCGACCATAGTAGGATTGTCATCCTACTCATTTCCTTCACATCTTGAAACTAACTTGCACTATCATATAGACCTTATGCACTGGATGTCCAAGGGTCTTTCACACATATGTCAGATTCATGGTGTCACGCTTCCTCCCAAACCTATCTTCCCTAGTTCCACCTTTATTGCTACTATGGAGGAGCTTCATGATGCAACTGACCCACTGGATGACACTGATGTTGCACTGAATGATACACCTCTTATAGAAGATTGATGATGATTTTGTTTTCCTATTTTCCTACTATCTATTTTCTTTCTTTTTATTTCTTATTTTCTAGATTTTATGTCCGTTTATTTTTTTTATTTATGTTAGAATATTATGACTGTTATCTTTTTTTTTATCTTAAGTTTTTCTATTTTAATTTTTCTATTTTTGAAATCTTTTAGGTGCTTACATGAATCAGGAACATACCCTTTTCACCCTTCTATCTCTTTTATGGTTTTAATTTTTCTTTTTTATATCATTAAAGACAATGTTATGGATAGTGTGGGGGTGGTGCTCTCATTGATTGATTTAAATGCCTAATTTAGTTTAAAAAAATGTTTGTTATGATTTTGTTTGTTTTGTTTAAAATTTATTAACCTTCAACTCATTTCCCTATATTAATGATTTGTTTGTCCTAAAATTGTTTTTGTTCAAATTGTTTTGAGACTTGATCACACTAGGGTATATATTGGTGGATAAGCTTGATATTTGGTTTGATCACTGAATTATCAAATGGTTTATTAATTAAGATGGTTGAACATAATCTTTATGTATGAGTGTTTTAGTTTTTATAACCTAAGCATAATCCTAGCGATTGAGATCGAGTATGAATCTGGGAAGGATTGTACTATGGTTTTTAGTGAAAAAAAATAAACATACAATCTCTTTCATTCCAAGAGCTGTATTTAAATCAAATTCTTGTGCGCTCTAAATTCCACTCCAGTGCTCTAAATAGGGTATGAGTATCCATAGGACCCACTCTACAGTATCCACTCTCAGTAGTTGGGGAACGACAGAGGATTGCTTTGAGTGGAAAGGCGAATTGAGAAGGATAAAAATACAAAAATTAGTAAGATGGAGCATAAAACACACTTACTGGGAAAATTATATATGCCACAAAAAAATAGAGAATTTTAATGTTTTTCTTTTTAGAGTTATGCTTGGGTTGTGATTAGTAAATAGCTTGTATGTATTGTATTTTTGTTTAGCTATCTTCTTTAGTAAATGGGTTTCAGTATCGATGATTGTCAAGAATCAATTCTTAGAAGCTAGTTGACTTTAGTGTGATTTGAGTTTATTATTTTTCAAACTTGATTTTTGCTTGAGGACAAACAAAGCTTTAGTGTGGGGGAATTTGATGTGTAAATTATTTACGTGTCTTAGAGTTGAGTTTTAATAAGTTCTAAATAGATGATAGCTTAATTAATGTTGTTTTTTGGTACAATTAGGACATTATAATAGTTTAGGGACTTATTTGTGCTTTTTGGTTTATTAATATGCTTTTGGTGGAATTTTAGCAATTTATGGTTTTTATCTTTTAGTGGGCCTCGAGACTTTGAATTTGATGTGCTAAAGAACAAAGGAATATGGTTGAACGAAAAAGGAGGAAGAAAGCTAAATTGAGCCCAAGTCCAAGCCATGAAAGCCTCAAAATTGAAGAACATGTCATGGCTTGCACAAGAATTTCGCATGACTTGCATGTTGTCATGTCAAATGTACCTGAGAAGCAGTGAATTGCACAGTATGGCAACATGCCCATGAACCTAAGTCATGTAGTGAAGTTTAAGTTCATGGCATGCCCAAAGCCGTGCCCTTCTTGGGACTTAATTCTATGTTTGCTTCGGTTTTAAGTCACGACCATAACACCAAGCCATGCCATGAAAATTGTCCCCGATTCAACATGTTTTAAGGAATTAGATGATCTCAAAGACACCTTAGCTAACCTAAGTCATATAAAAGGAAAACAACATATCTAGGGTTGCAAAGAAGAAGAGATGGATCAACATATTGAAGAGGCAACACTTTTCAGTGTTCATTAGTATTATCTTGTTTCTTTTATTATTCATGGATTTTGTCCTAGCCATGAGTGACTATTTTTATTTATAGAGTCTCAGTTAGGAGTGGTTATTCCAAGACATGATTTGAATACTCATTCTTAATTATAATTGATTTGGTTTTCAGTTAATTCTTTATGTTTCAATAATTGTCTTTTAATTCATTATAGGCCTGTTTGAGTTGCATATTAATGAACAATTTCACTAATGAGAGTTAGGGGAAATTGTTAGCTTAAGGCATAAAGAACTTAAACCACTCGATCACGAGAGTATGTGAGCTCTTCGAGGAGTCATGACTGTAGAGATACAGTGGTAAATAATTGCTAAAGAACTTAATGAGTTTAGATTAGAATTTTAATCACGAGAGTCAGTTAAATCCTAATCTTTGCATCCTTAATTGAACTCAAGAGAGACTTTAGGTAAATTAGAGCAATTACCCTTAATTGAATTCTAGGTTAATTAAATTAAGGTTATATTCATGATTTAATTGGAATAGTGAAACTAGGCCTAGATTCTGTGTTTGCAATTAATTGATTTTACTTCTTAAAGCTATCGGTCATTTTTTTCTTTTACCCAATTTACTAAGTTTATTTGCTAGCTAAGATAATAAGTAAGAATTGTTGGTAATCAATAGTCAATGCCTGTGGGAATGATACTCCTTTACACTGCAACCACAACCGTGCATTTGTGAGTATTTAAAGCACAACAAATTTTTGGTGCCATTGTTGGGGATTGAAATTATTGATATTAATTTAATTTTTTCTTTTCTTAGACTATTATTCTTTATTTCTTAATTAAATTATTTTGATCTTTATTTGGCAGGTACTTTGTAGTGTATGGACACTCGGTCTAAAGGAGAAAACTTAGAAAAGCTTAATCCTAAGATTGAAAAGTCTTGTAAAAAAATCACAAAGAAAAGAGGGAAAAAGACAAGAAAATCATGGCAAAGGATCAAGTGGTTCAACAAGCTAGGAATCATGCCCTTCAAGAGTACATAATGCCTAGCCTTGGAGACAATCTGAGTAGCATTTTCAGACCGAACGTGGATGCTAACAATTTTGAAATTAAACCTACAATCATCTAGATGATTTCTCAATTTCAGTTTGGAGGTCTTTCAACTGACGATCCCAATGCTCACCTAGCTCAATTCCTAGAAATATGCAACACATTCAAGATGAACGAGGTTAGTTTGAATGCTATCAAGCTAAGGCTATTTCACTTTTCTTTAAGGGAAAAGACTAAATTATGGTTTCACTCCCTTGCACCACAATCAATCACCTCTTGGGATTTGTTGTCTAGGGCATTTCTGAGTAAATATTTCAAACAATAAATTACAAGCTTCGCCCAACACAGTGGTGAATTTTTTTATGAGGCTTGGGAGCATTTTAAAGACTTGTAGAGACAATGCCCACACCATGGTGTTCCCCAATGGCTGCTTATTCAGACTTTCTATCAAGGACTCACAGAGTTGATGAGGATTACCATTGATGCTACAACACAAGGTTCATTCATGAGCAAGACACTAGAGGATGACTACAATCTCCTTGAGACTATGGGATTGAATAACTACCAATGGCATGGATACCGAAGTTCATCGAAGAAGATAGCAGGGATGCACGAAATGAACAGTTGGAACCTCTTTAATGCTAAGATAAACATTCTTACAAAGAAGTTAAAGGCTTCAACAAAAGCAACCAACCCTATGGCAGTTTATTCAAGCAAGTATTGTGGAGGAGGGCATTCTACCTTAGAGTGCCAAGGGAGTTTTTCACTAGAGACATCAATTTAGCAACTCAATGCACTTAATAACTTCCAAAGAAATCAAGGTAACCCCTACTCCAATACCTATAATATGGGATGGCACAACCATCCTAACTTCTCATAGTCTAACCAAGGAAGGGTGTTGAACAATCACCAAGGATTCAAGCCACTGCCTCCCGTGTTCCAACAAAAAGTAGTCTTTCCTCAATAAGGAGAACAAAAGTCAAATTTGGAAGTTATGATGGAAAATTTTATGAAGGACCACAAAGAAAAAAATGAGGCAATAAAGAACTTGACTGCTTTAATGGGCTAACTACACTCCCACAATAAGATGCTAGATAATCAAATTACCTCTCAAGCCTCGAATTCAAGTCTAGTTGGGATGTTGCCTACTCAACTGCAAAATCCTAGGGAGCAAGAAAAGGTAGTCACCCTAAGAAGTGGCAAGAAAATTCCCAAAGTTGAACCTGAAGTGAAAGAAGTGGTGCCTAAAGTTGATACAAAGGAGAAGTAGACTGAGCCTTTACAAGCAAAGCATAAGGAAAAGAAGGTCACACCTACCTTGACACCACCACTGCCTTTTCCCTAAAGGCAGCAAATATCCAAGCTAGATAGAAAATTCGAGAAGTTTATGAAATCACTCTAATAGCTTAAGCTTAACATACCTCTCTTGGATGTCATAAACACCATGCTTGTGTACTCTAAATTTCTGAAGGACATCATCTCACCCAAAAGAAGGTAGGAGGACCATGAGACCATCCCCATTAGCGAGGAGTGTAGTGCTGTCATCCAGAATAAGCTTCCCTAGAAGATTAAAGATCCAGGGAATATTACTATCCCTTGTACCATTCGAACTGAATTTATAAGCAAATATCTTTGTGGTCTTGGTGCAAGTGTAAGTATAATTTCACTTTTTTTTTTGCAGAAGGCTAAACATTAGTTAGCCCCAACTGACCACCATGTCCTTACAACTTGCTGACAGGTTCATTATATATCCCTATAGGATTTTGGAGGACATTCTAGTTAAAGTGGGAAATTACTATGTCCTAGAAGACTTCATTATCCTGGAAATGGAAGAGGACACCCACATCCCAATAATTCTTAGGCGTCCATTATTGGCCATAACAGGAGCTATTATAGATGTGAAAAGAGGAGAGATACTCTTGGAGATTGGAGACAATAAGGTAGAGTTCAATGTGTTCAAGATGGAAAAACAATCACCAATAATGTAGTTCTATTTTTGAGTGGACATGATACAAAACTGTGTAGAGGAGGCCTTCAAAAAGCAACTTACCTGATACCTATTGGAGGCGTGCCTAACACCTACAGAAGAGGATGAATTAGAAGAAGAGGCAGCAAGGTATAAGCATTACATTAATGCAAATCCTGCATTGAACAAGAGCAAATCATTTAGGTACGAACCCTTGCCTTCTCCCATGGAAAGTCTTTGTAAAATTGAGGAGGAAAATGCACCTAAGGTGGAGCTTAAAGCTCTACCTTCATCCCTATAGTATGCTTTCCTTAGCTATAATTGCACCTACCCTATTGTTGTGAATGATGAGTTAACTGATAGTTAAGTGGATGCATTGCTTAGGAGAGTTAGACCCCATAGGAAAATCATTGGTTACACTATAAATGACCTTAAAGGAATTAGTTCCTTAATTCACATGCATAGAATTCACATGGAAGATGAGGCAAAACCCACCATAGAACACCAAAGAAGGTTAAACCCTAATATAAAAGAGGTAGTAAAAAAGGAAATTATGAAATTGCTTAATGCATGGATCATATATCCTATTTTGGATAGTCAATGGGTTAGTCCCATACATATGGTCCCTAAGAAAGGGGGTATGACTGTAGACTAAAATGAGCATAATGAACTTATACCTACTAGGACTGTAACAGAATGGCGTATGTGAATAGATTACATAAAACTTAACAAAGCCACCATAGAGGATCACTTCCCTCTCCCTTTTATGGACCAACTCCTAGAAAGATTAGCAAACCACTCTTATTTTTGCTATATAGATAGCTACTTGGGATTCCTTCAAATCCCCATCCATTATGATGATCAGGAAAAGACCACCTTTACTTGCCCCTATTGAACATATGCATATAGGAGAATGCCTTTTGGGTTGTGTAATGCACCCACTACCTTTTAATGATGCATGATGTCCATCTTTTCATATTTTGTTGAAGATATAATGGATGCCTTTATGGATGATTTTTTTTTGTGTATGATAGTTCTTTTGATGCTTGCCTAGATAATCTTTGTAAGGTGTTATAGCACTGTGAAGAGACAAATATAGTGCTTAACTGGGAGAAGTGTCACTTTATTATGACTAATGGAGTGATGCTAGGCCATACCGTATCTTTGAAGGGAATTTAGGTGGACAAGGCAAAAATAAAAGTCATTGAGAAGCTTCCACCTCCTACCTCAACTAAAGGAATAAGGAGTTTCTTGGGCCACACAAGGTTCTATAGGTGGTTTATCAAAGATTTTTCTAAGATCACAAAACCCCTAACTAATCTTCTTGTTGAAGACGCTCCTTTTGAATTTTCTGATAAGTGTCTTTGTGCTTTTTGTAGGTTAAAGGAGGCCCTGATTTGAGCCCCTATTTTATAGCCACCAAATTGGAACCTTCCCTTTGAGATCATGTGCGATGCAAGTGACTTTACTATAGAAACAGTGTTGGGACAATGGAGAGACAAGCAGACATATGCAATCTATTACATAAGCCACACTCTTAATTTAGCTTAAGTGAACTATGCCATAATTGAAAAGGAGCTCCTTGTAGTGGTTTATGCTATGGACAAGTTTCATTCATACTTAGTGAGAAGCAAGGTCCTTGTTTACACATACCATTCAACCTTGAAATAACTTTTGGCAATGAAAGATGCCAAGCCAAAACTCATTCAGTGGATCCTTCTTCTTGAAGAGTTTAATTTGGAAATTTGAGACCGAAAAGGAACAGAGAACTTAGTTGCTGACAACTTGTCTCACTTAGAAAAGACTGCCTATTGAGACCATCTTCCCATTGTAGATGACCTCCTAGGCGAGCAACTAATAAAAATTCAAGAGAATGTGCCCTGCTATGCTGACTTGGTAAACTATCTGGTATGTGGTTTCCTTCCACCTGACATGGATTACCATCAGAAGAAAAAATTCCTCTGGACTCTAGGCAGTACTTTTGGGATGAGCCTTACTTATATAAGAAGTGTGGGGATGGATTACTATGGAGGTGCATTCTAGATAAGGAAATATCATAAGTCCTCATGCACTGTCACTCGCTTGAGTGTGGGGGACATGCAAGTTAAAAAAAATAGCATCTAAAGTACTTCAGAGTGGGTTTTATTGGCCCTCTCTCTTTAAAGATGTAAGGTAATTCATAATCAAATATGATAGTCGTCAAAGAACAAGAAATATTAGGAGATGAAATGAAATTCCACTCACCAACATCATTGAGATCGAATTATTTGATGCATGGGGCATAGATTTCATAGGACCTTTCCCAAGCTCTTATGGAAACAAGTACATACTAGTTGGGGTTGATTATGTTTCCAAGTGGGTTAAAGCAATAACTTCATCAACCAATGATGCTAAGGTGGTTATCAAGTTCCTAAGAAGAAATGTGTTCACTCATTTTGGTACCTTGAGAGCTATAATTAGTGATGGTGGTTCTCACTTCTGCAATCATCAATTCCTATCTCTGTTAGCAAAATATGGGTTTAAGCATAAGGCAGCTACACCGTACCATCCTCAAACAAGTGGATAAGTGGAAATCTCAAATAGAGAACTGAAAGCTATTCTAGAGAAGACATTCAACACTTCAAGAAAGGATTGGTCCACTCGATTAGATGATGCACTTTGTGCATATAGAATAACTTACAGAACTCTAATAGGGACTTCACCATTCAAATTGGTTTACAGTTCATCTTCTTATTGAGTTAGAACACAAATCATTATGGGCTACTCAATTTCTTAATTTTGATAAAAAAAAAGGCTGGTGTTAATAGATTACTTCAATTGAATGAACTTGAAGAATTTCAACTTGATGCTTATGAGAATGCTAAGATTTACAAAAAGAAAACAAAAAGGTGGCATGAAAAAATTTTGTAAAAGAAAGAGTTTTAAGAAGGAGATTTAGTGTTGTTATTTAACTCTAGATTGAAGCTATTTATAGGAAAATTAAAGTCTCCTTATGGAGTGTTTTTCCTTATGGAGCAGTCGAGCTTATAAACATAGCAAATGAAACTTTCAAGGTCAACGGGCAACGTCTCAAGCCCTACTTTATAAAGGAAGCTAGTATGAAAAATGTCTCTTATACACTCATTGATCCAACAACCTGAATTCAACATGGAATAGTCGAGCTATCGACTTTAAATTAGCGCTAGTTGGGAGGCAACCCAATTGTTTTTCTCTTATGTATTATTTCATTTACATTGAATTTTCATTTTCAATTTTTATTTACTCTATCTTTCTTTCACATGGTGACAAATGATGAGCAACAATTTACTAATTTTAGGAGCAGAGTTATGATCACATGGGATTAAACATGGTCATGTCCCAACCCATGTCAAGATACGCGATTTCTTCTGATACATTTATGAACACCACATGGCTTCTTAACATGACATAAACTACGTTGTGTCCCCAATTCATGTTTGATCCAGAAGCTAACACTACATGGAAGCATGGCTTACAAGCCGATGCCCCATTCCGTGCTTAATCAATAAAACAGTGACATAAGTCATTTGACACAGCATGAAGCCATGTCATAACTCATTTGACACAGCATGAAGCCATGTCATAACTCATTTGACATGGCATGAAACCATGTCATAACTAATTTGACACGGCATAAATCCATGTCACAACTCAATTAACATGGCATGAAGTTGTGTCACCTATCCACTGACATAGCATGACACACGTCATGTCTTAGCCAAATGCACTAATCAACAACATGACTTTCAAGCACGATTTTGAAAAACCATGTCCCTAACCTGTGTGCTTTTTTTTCTATCCATTAAAACCCCCCATTCTTCCACTCTTTTCAAATTCATTTCAACTCCTTATCAATTATTTCTTCTCAATTTTCTCTCTATCCTCTACCCCTCGCTTCATTTTCTTTACTAATCATAGAGAAATCCAAATCTATTGGAAAGTCGACTTCATCATCATCCAATAGGACTCGTAGCACATCCTCGCCTCTACCATCTTGTCCTCAACATTTAAGAGTGCCTTCCACCAATACCCCCTCATCTTCAAGGCTTGTGCATCCAAGACAATCAGGTATGTCACACCCCAATCTTCAATTCACAGAGTCTTATTTCAAAAAGGCATGCACTGTTTTCTTTCCTTTCCTATTCACCCGTCATACCACATCATATTAGAGGACCTTGCTATTGTAGGATTACGTGAGTTAGTATTAGGAATGATTAATGCCTCTAGATGGGAGCAATTTATGCAAATTGAGGAACCTGTATTTCATGAATTATTTGTATAGTTCCTATCCACTTTCATTTTTAATCCCAGTGATCCTATTGATTATAAAAAGAGACATGTGGTGTTGTTTAAACTAGGGGAAAATTATTTTCTTTCTTTCTTAATGAATTTGCTATTCAGTGTGGTTTTTATAATTCTTTATCTATCACTAGTGGTGCAATGGATAATGCTTAATCCATTCTTAGAACTGTCAATTTTTGATAGTATTGGAGAGAGATAATTCATGTAGGAATGAGCCAATAGAATTATAATCCTAGGCTAAGCAAGAGCATCAATATAGCCCGACTTGAATTGAGATATTTGCACTAACTTATCACAGGCACTATTTATGGTCGAAGAGAGAGCACTAACTATGTTAGCCTTAGGGACTTATTTTATCTGAGATGTTTTGATAAGGGTTTAGTACCTTATTTAGGTTTTGGATTTGCCTTATACATAAATAATATGTCGAGGAAATCTACGGGAGCCTTGTGTGGAGGTTCTTATATCACTAGGCTTGCTAAGAATTTATAAGTGTTTAATTCCCTTACCAACTTAACTTAGATTTGTAGAACTTTGCCATTTAGTATCACTATTATGAAGAAGATTAAGATGGTCGCATTTAGGGATGGTCAGTATATATTGATCACCAACCTAGCCAAGTTAAGAGCTAACATACCTCGGCCACCATCGCAACCAAAGCAAAGGCACACTTTTACACCCCCACCTCCCCAAGATTCAACCATAGCAGGATTGTCATCCTACTCATTTCCTTCACATCTTGAAACTACCTTGCACTATCATACAAACCTTAAGCATTGGATGGCTGAGGGTCTTTCACAACTATGCCAGATTCATGGTGTCACGCTTCCTCCTAGACATATCATCCCTGGTTCCACCTTTGCTGCTGCTACGAATGAGCTTCATGATGCAACTGACCTGTTGGATGACACTGATGTTGCACCGAATGATATAGCTTCGATGGAAGATTGATGATGATTTTGTTTTCTTATTTTCCTGTTATCTAATTTCTTTCTTTTTGTTTCTTATTTTTCAGAGTTTATGTCTATTTATATTTTTTCTTTTTATGTTAGAATATTATGACTATTATCTTCTTGTTTTTATCTTATGTTTTTCTATTTTAGTTTATCTATTTTTGATATCTTCTGGGTGCTTACACGAATCAGGGACATACCCTTTTCACCCTTTTATCTCTTTTATGGTTTTACTTTTTATTTTTTTGTCATTAAGGACAATGCTATGGATAGTGTGGGGGTGGTTCTCTTATTGATTGATTTAAGTGTCTAATTTAGTTAAAAAAATCTTTATGATGATTTTATTTAAAAATTATTAACCTTCAACTCGTTTCCCAATAATAATGATTTATTTGTCCTAAAATTGTTTTTGTTCAAATTGTTTTGAGACTTGATCACACTAGGGTATATATTGGTGGATAAGCTTGACATTTGGTTTGATCATTGAACTATCAAATGGTTTATTAATTAAGATGGTTGAACATAATCTTTATGTATCAGTGTTTTAGTTTTTATAACCTAAGCATAATCCTAGCGATTGAGATCGAGTATGAATCTGGGAAGGATTGCACTATGGTTTTCAGTTAAAAAAAGCCAAACACACACTCTCTCTCACTCCAGGAGCTATACTTAAATCAAATTCTTATGCACTTTAAATTCTACTCCAATGCTCTAAATAGGGTATGAGTATCTATAGGACCTACTCTGCGGTATCCACGCTTAGTAGTAGGGGAATGGCAGAGGATTACATTGAGTGGAAAGGCGAATTGAGAAGGATAACAATAAAAAAATAGTAAGATGGAGTGTAAAACACATTGACTGGGAAAATTGTGTGTACCACAAAAAAACTGAGAATTTTAATGTTTTTCTTTTTGGAGTTATGCTTGGTTAATTTCAAAAGGGTGAATGCTTAGGTTATGATTAGTAAATGGCTTGTATATATTGTATTTTTGTTTGGCTATCCTTTTTAGTGAATGGGTTTCGGTATCGATGATTGTTAAGAATCAATTCTTAGAAGCTAGTTGACTTTAGTGTGATTTGAGTTTATTATTTTTCAAACTTGATTTTTGCTTGAGGACAAGCAAAGGTTTAGTGTAGGGGAATTTGATGTGTAAATTATTTACGTGTCTTAGAGTTAAATGTTAATAAGTTCTAAATAGATAATAACTTAATTAATGTTGTTTTTGGGTACAATTAGGACATTATAATAGTTTAGGGACTTATTTATGCTTTTTGGTTTATTAATGTACTTTTGGTGGAATTTTAGTAATTTATGGTTTTTATCTTTTAATGGGCCTCAAGATTTTGAATTTGATGGGCTAAAGAACAAAGGAATATGGTTGAATGGAAAAGTAGGAAGAAAGCTAAATTGAGCCCAAGTCCAAGCCATATTCTAAGCCGTGAAAGCCTTAAAATTGAAGAACATGTCACGAATTGCACAAGATTTTCACATGACTTGCATGATGTCGTGTCAAGTATACCTAAGAAGCAGTGAATTGCACGATATGGCAACATGCTTATGAACCCAAGCCATGTAGTGAAGTTTAAGTATAGGGCATGCTTGAAGCCATGCCCTGCTCAGGACTTAATTTTATGTTTGCTTTGGTTTTAAGTCACAATTGTGTCACTAAGCCAGCCATGAAGATTGTTCCTAATTTTGTATGTTTTAAGGAATTAGATTATCTCAAGGACTCCTTAGCTACCCTAAGTCATATAAAAGGAAAAAACATATCTAGGGTTGCAAAGAATAAGAGACAAATCAAGATATTGAAGAGGCAGATAATTTTCCAAGAGATTGAGCTCACCACTTTTTAGTGTTCATTAGTCTTATCTTATTTCTTTTATTATTCATGGATTTTTTTTATAGCCATGAGTGGCTAGTTTTATTTATAAAGTCTCGGTTAGGAGAAGTTATTCCATTACATGATTTGAATACTTACTCTTAATTATAATTGATCTGGTTTTTAGTTAATTCTTTGTGTTTCAATAATTGTCTTATGATTCATTCTAGGCCTATTTGAGTTGCATATTAATGGACAATTTCACCAATGAGAGTTAGGGGAAATTATTAGGTTAGGACATAAAGAATGTAGACCACTCAATCACATGAGTAAGCGAGCTGTTCGGGGAGTCACAATTGTATAGATACGATGGCAAATAATTGCTAAAGAACTTAATAAGTTTGGATTAGAATTTTAATCATGAGAGTAGGTTAAATCCTAATCTTTGCATGCTCAATTGAACTTGAGAGAGACATCAAGTAAATTAGAGCAATTACCCTTAACTGAATTCTAAGTTAATTAAATTAATTTTGTATTCATGATTTGATTGGAATAGTGAAACTAGACCTAGAGTATGTGTTTGTAATTAATTGATTTTACTTCTTAAAGCTATTAGTTGTTGTTTTTTATTTTACCTAATTTACTAAATTGATTTGCTAGCTAAGATAATAAGTAAGAATTGTTGGTAATCAATAGTCAATCCCTGTGGGTATGATAATCCTTTACACTGCAACTATAACTGTGCACTTGCAGGTATTTAAAATGCAACAGTGCATTCATACAAATTTTAAACTTGAGGTTACCCCTATCCTTAACTAGCCTTCTCAAGTTTTCTAGTTAAGTATTTTCTCTCTTTCCCTAATTTTTTACTGAGCTACCATTTTTAGGTTTTCAACTTAGTGGGAAGTCCCTAACTTTTTCTTGAGCTACCATTTTTAGGTTTTCAACTTAACAGGATTTTTTTTATTATGCCTTAGACATAGTACTTCTTTAGGCAATCTATATTAACAGGTTCAAAGAATTCATTACCTTCAGAATCCATCAGCTTGACTGCACCTTTTGATAGGACATGTTTAACCAGGTATGGGCCTTCCGAGTTCGGTCTCAAGTTCCCTCTAAGGTTTGAAATGTTTTGTCTTGCTTGCTGTTGCACCCAATCACCTACTTTCACACTCTTGTGTTTTACTCTCCTGTTAAAGGTCTTGGATAGTCAAGCTTGGTACAACTGTGTGTGGTATAGAGCCTTGAGCCTTTGGTTGTCTAAGAGAGTGAGATTTTTGTGCCTTTGTCAAGCCCACTATACTTCTAGTAATTCAAATTTGATTGCTACCCAGAGAGACTTAATCTTTGCTTCGATTGGAAGAACTACTTCTAATCTATATACTATTGAGAAAAGAGTTGCTCATGTTGAAGTTCTAACTGTTGTTCGGTACCCCTATAAGGTGTGTGGTAATATGTTTGCCCAATCACGGAAGTTTGAATCATCTTTGATAAGATCTTTTTTATATTCTTGTTTATAGCTTTGACAACCCCATTTATTTATGGTCGATAAAGAGAAGATTTATGATGTTCCACTTTATAACTCCTTAATAGCTCCCTAACTTCCCCTTAAAATTGGATACCATTGTCAGAGATGAAGTGATGAGGGATCCCATATCAACAGAATAGGTTTCTTTTGATGAACTTAGCCACTTTTTTAGTTCCTATCCTTATGAATAATTCTTCTTTGGCCTATTTTGTAAAGTAGTCCACTACCACTAGGATGAACCTATGTCTGTTTGAGGCTATCGGGTGGGTTTCACCAATTATGTCTAGTCCACATGCTGAGAATGACCATGGAGAGGAGATATAGTGTAGTTTTATTAGGGGAAGGTGACTAACATTCTCGTGGATCTAACACTTATAGAATTTCCTTACAAATTTAATGCAATCTTCCATCATCGTTATTTAGAAGAACCCTTTTCTAATTAGCTTCTTAGCTAGGATTTCTCCATTTATGTGTGGACCATAAACACCCTCATGTACTTCTTCTACTACTCTTGTAACTTTAGTTTCATTTAAACATCAAAGTTGTAAACCATATGAGGTTCTTTTATACAACACACCCTGGTGCGATGTGAATTTTGATGCTAGGCATCGAATGATTATTTTGTCTCTTTAATATGCTTGATCAGGATAGGCTTGTTCCTTCAGATACCTTTAGATATTGTAGAACTAGGGTTTTTTAGCTATTTATGTCTTTGCTATTCGGTAGTTTTTATGACAAGGTTTTCCCAATCCGAGTAGAATTAGAGGCTTCATAGGCATTTTGGATGGTCCTTTCCATATTGATGCTAGGGAAGCAAGTGCCTCTACCATCTCATCATGATTCCTAGAGAGATGAATGAATCTACATTTTATAAAGGACATGGTGAGTAGCCTTAAGTGGTCCATGTAAGGCTTTCAGTGCTGTTTTTTTAGTTCCCACTCTTTCATGGCATGATTGATTACTAGCATGGAATCTCTAAAGATTTTGACTTCTATGATATCAAGGGCTATTAGTGCTTCTATTCTGAGTGTCCATGCCTCGTATTCTACTTCATTATTTTTGACTTTAAACTCAAGCTTTTTAGCAATTGGTACCACTTCACCTTCTAGAGATTATAGGATGACACCGACTCCTGCAATGAACTAATTGACAACTCTATTAAAGCACATGCACCATCCTTGGATCTCAATGGTTGAGTTGAGGTTGTCTCAAAAGTCCAGTTAGATTTCTTTTGAGTTTGGAATGGGGTTGAGAGCTAGAAATTTAGCTACTACTCTCCCTTTTACTTCCTTCTTAGTCAGATATTACATGTTGAATTTTATTATCAGTACGAGCCACTTGGCAAGTTTCCCCACTATAGAAGGAGCTTCGTATAGGTATTTCATCAAGTCCATTTTAGACATGGCTTGAATTCTATAGGATTGAAAGTAGTATCAGAGTTTCTTCATTGCCCATATCATTACCAAACATATATGTTCAACTTGGCTATACTTCTTTTTATATGGCAATGTCTTGTTACTCAAGTAGTAAACTGTGAGTTCTAATTTTGTTTCTCCCTCCTGGGTTAACATTGCACTGATTTCATTCCCTTCAATGGCTAGATATAGGGTTAGAGGTATCCATGGTTTAGGTGGTCTTAGAACTAGTGGATTGGCTAGGTAGCTTCTATTCTTGTCAAATGCTAGTTAACACTATTTGTTCCATTCAACCAATTGATCTTTTTAAGTAGCTTGAAGATTGGTTCACACACTGCTATCAACTTAGCGATGAATCTAATGATGAACTATAGTTTCCCTAGAAACCCTCTAATTTCCTTCTCTATTTTTGGCACTGGCATCTCTTTTATGGCTTTTGCTTTGTCTGGATCCATTTCAATCCCATTCTGATTGACAACATATCCTAACATCTTTCCTAAAGTGACCTCAAATATGCATTTCTTTGAATTTAGCCTGACACTACTTTTTGACCCTTTTAAGGAACCTTTTGAGATTAGAGGGGTGTTCTTCCCTGTTTTTGACTTGACTATAATGTCATCAATGTATACCTCCACTTCTTTATATATCATGTCATGGAACATTGCAGTTGCCATTCTATGGGAGGTTGCCCCTACATTATTTAGTCCAAAAGGCATTACTGTATGGTAGTAAGTACCCCATTCTATTATGAAAGTTGTCTTTGCTTTGTCGATAATGGCCATTGGGATCTGATTGTACCTAGAGAACCCATCCATAAAGGAGTACATTTCATATATGGTGGTGCTATAAACTAATATGTCTATGTAAGGTAGTGGGAAATCATCCTTCGAGTAGGCCTTGTTCAGATCTCTACAGTTAATGTAGATTCTAACCCTTCCATTTTTCTTTAGTAATGGTACCACATTTTTCTAACCATTATGGATAGTCTAATGCCACTAAGAATTTTTCCTTGATATGTTTCTAAATGTCCTCTTTCAATAGTTAGGCCCACTCTAGTTTGAGTCTTCTCAGTTTTTGCTTTACTGATTTGCACCCTTCTTTGGTAGGAATGAAGTGTTAAGCAATGTTTCTATCAATACCAAACATATCGTCATAAGTCTATTTATATTTTGAATATGTTTCTATGCAAATACTTTTGAATATTTTATTTATATTTTTTTAATTTCTCTCCTCTCTCTAGGGGTAACCTTTCAAAATATGTAGAATGCATGGTTCAAACTCCATGCCAATGTTAAATGATTTAGTGCATATGGAATGAATGTCAAATATGCTAATGTTTTTATTAATGCAATACGCACTACCATCAAGAAAGACATCAAACAAGTAAGCAAAATTCGATTTCATTGCATTAACTTTATAGTTCATTATATCATCAGTTTCAAACAAAGAAAAAGTATAGAGATCATCATTAGCAATGTCTTTGAATAGGATGTCATCAATGCTCAATTTGAGTATAGCAGCAGCTTTAGCATGATTAATAGCTTCACTCTCATATTCTATCTCTAGGTTTTTCATCAGCTCACAGATGTTAGTCTTAATGATCATATCTGGTAAGTGCTTCTCCTTGAGGATGTCATTGAAGATCTTGAACCTAGTTTCTTAATTTTGTTGCTCATCCACTCCTCAGCTTGTCCTTGATAGACTTAGGTTGAGCTTTTAGCCATAAAAGAGGTTGACTTCTTAGGCCCAGTATCCTTTTTTTGATCGTACCCTAGACTATTTCTGTTGGTTTGTCCTCGAAAGTCAGGGAATTTTGTAACTCTAATGTTTCCTTCTCCTCATCCTATTCTAGGTAGATATTGCATCTTCTTCATTATAGTGGAAACTTTGGGATAGACATGAACGTTACTAATTATAAAAACCTGGAATCATGGTGGGACTACATTCAGACATGCAATAATGTTTTTTGTTTTAGCAAGGATGGTAACTACCTTTCCATTTAGAGGGAACTTGATCTTCTGATGCATAATGGAAGATATGTCACCTAGTGGGTAGAACCAAGGTCTTCCTAGCAGCAAGGCAAAAGTTAAAGCGATGTCCAGGATGGTAAATTCTATTATTGATTCGGTATCTGCCACTGTAACTACTGTTATGAAAGTGCTAATGATTGGCTTCTTTGAACCATCATAGGCTCATATAACCATATTGGATTCCTCTAAGTTTTCAACATTCATCTTGAACTTATATAACAACCTCATGGGGCAAACATTAATGGCAGAGCCATCATCTACCATAACACATAAGGTCTTTTTAGTCATGACAATTGCTTGTATGAAGAGAGGATGGTTGTGGACCCTTCCCTTAAGGGGTAAATCTTCATCTAAAAAGGTGATTGCATTGGAAGGAGCTTTCATTAGAGAGGCTATCATCTCGCAATGTGAGGCATCAATGGTAATCTTTGCTTCATCTAGTGCTTTGATTAGGGCATCTCTGTGCTTCTTAAAGACCATGAGTAGGTCCTAGAAACTGGCTTGTGCCTGAGTCTTTTTAAGTTTGTTGAGGACAGTGTCTTCCCCTTTGACCAAAGATTGATCTCTTACTACTTCTTTCTCCTTATAGGGTTCCTTCTCTTTTTCAAGGGGTTGATATACCCGCCTGCTACAAGTTACATGATTGACTGCTAGTGAGGGCTTCTTAGCTACTTGCTCATCTATTTTTATACTAATGTTCTGGTCCCAAACAATGATTTTAGGATCATCATAGTCATACCATATATCTATCCCTATGACTTACAAGCTCTGAAGCTGAATAGTATTGACCATCCCATCTTTATTGTCAAATTCTTCTCCCTATCCTGAGGCTACTATGTCTTCTAAGAGTGTGTGGGTAGTAGGGGGTGTTGTATACTTGACTTTGTAGTCAAACTTCCCAGATGGTTGGTCCAGTAAATCCTATATCTTATGGTCATTACTGAAATTTTTGTCTGTGTATGCTTCTTGTGAGTAAGGGCAATCAATCACTTCACCGTTCATAAGGATAGTAGTATCCTTGGCTCTTTTTTGCATCATCAAGTAGGGAAGGAAGTTTTGAGGCATTGGAATGTATTCAAATGTAGAAGGGCATCACTTATGTTCACTAGAATCATGAGGCTTAAGAATAAAATTTGAGGGTTTGTCCTATGAGGGCTTCTCTTGGATATGCCTTAGATTGGCTATTCAACCAAGTCTTACGGTAGATTGGAGGAGATCATACTAATGGTTGGTGGAGGCATGTTTGGATAGTGTGGGAGATCATGCTGGTCTTAATACTAGGACATTTTTCTAGGTCAACGAATTTTCCAAAGTCAATAAGGTCTTAGATTGCATTTTTAAGAGTTTTGCATGTATCAGTGGTGTGGCCATGCATCTAGTGAAAGTGCAAAACAAGTTTTGGTTAATTTGAGGTGGTAGTGGGTTTGGAAGAGGCCTAGGCTCTTATAGTTATAGGAGGTTATGTTATTAAAGCCTTTGGAATACTTTGGATAATGGTAGGTTAAAGCTTAAGAATTTTCTTGGTAGTTTGATGACATTGATAGATGATGAGCTATGGGTATTGGGTTGGATCATGTTTATTTCTACAACTCAAGTGAAGTTTTTTTGGATGTTTGGTTGGGAATTATGGTAAAAAGTGTTTCTGGCTTGCTAAGGTTCCTCATCCTCAATTATGATCCCAGCCTAATGAAGAGCTCCAAAGTCAGGATAATGAGCAAAAATCATATGTTTTTTGAAGTGTGGTAGTGCCCCTTTGATTATCAACTCTATTTGTGCATCCTCAAGAGGATGGTTTCTCATATTAACTGCCTTTCCCTTCCATCTTGTGACCTAATTAGAGAAAGCTTCATTAGGTTTCTACTTTGTGGTCTCGAGGTCCCTTCAAGTGATTTTAACTGAGTGTTATATTCATACTACTTGTTAAACTTCTAGGTTAGCAGTAGCCAATCATTTTTTATTTCATCTTCAAGGTCAAAGAACTATGCCCTTGGTCCTTCCTCTAGTGATGTGAAGAAGAATCGAACAATTTGTGATTCTGTAAGCTTTGTGGTAGCCTTGAAGGTAGCATATTGCCTTAGATGGACCCTCGAATCCCCTATTCCATCAAACTTAGTAAAGTTATATAGCTTAAAATCATCTAGAAGTGGCTCATCTTTGAATAGTGCTAAGTCGGTAAAGCTTTTGGAGCCATGAGTTCCCTTGTCTTTGAAGGTGAATTCTAAGTGAGCCATCCTATTAGCCAATAGTTTGACCTCCCCTGTCGATTTAGGCTTGGTCATGTTAGCAATTTTTACAACTTTTGGTGCATTCCTGAGATCTTGGTAGTAGTCATTGTCATTATCAACTTGAACTGGAGTGTAGGGAATTCCTTTTGCCTTATCTACCCTTGAGTGAATAGATGTAAATGCTTCATTCATTAGTGTGTTATTCCCATCTCAAGCACTCTTGGCTTTAATTTAGGCTTGGAGGATTTTAGCTATGGTGCCATCAGTGAGCGACTTTTGGATCCTCTATTTTAACTTGACTTTGAATTATTGATAGGAGGTATCTTCTTGGTCACTCATGTTTGAATGTCGTATTCTTGTGCATTTATTAGGTTAGCTAAATGAATGACGCTTGACGTGTGCCTACAAAAGAAAAGGGTGAGCATGTATACTTGAGAGTGGATGTAAAATCCTATAATGAAAAATGATTATTCCAGCAAGAAATAGTGGTTAGTACATGCTATCTATATATATGTGATGTATGCATGATTAAAGCTGGTTAGTTTCCTGCACAATGAACAAACTAATCACAAGCAAGCTCTCATTTCCAACCTTATTTCTCCATAAGGTCATTCAATCTCTTTCCTAGGTGGGATTTGAACCTATAGTCACTAGGGGACTATGGTTCCACTCTTGAAACTATGTTTTTTCGATTTATGTTGGTCAGAACCAAAGGGTGAACTAAGGAACGATACTTAAATGTGCTTAAGGTAATCATAAAATTTCAATGTGAGGGTCAATTGTTGGGCTTCAAATGATGTCCATAGCCCACATGTGCCTGTATGTATAGGACCAAGGTCAATCAAAAGGATTCCAAGTTCTTGCCCCTACATCGATGTTCGATATGTTTACCGGGAGTCATTGAAGTATCTTTTGATAGTTTATAGTTTGATTTTGCTAACATAAAGGTCCATAATCTAATTGGGTTCTTAACCCATTCATTTGATCTGATAAGGATAAATGGATGACATCAAAGGATGTCATTATTTGTTAATTTGCATAGACTATTCAAGTTGAGGTACATTATTCTTATCATTCCTTATGCTTTGGGCTCATACAAAGTATATGAGAATCACATGGTCCTGAGCATAAATTTTCTATGAAAATTGACATTATGACGTCATTTAATGATAGACACTAGGAGGGTCATGTCATTTATGAATATCAAGTTAAATGAAAAACGTTAGGACAAGGATAGCATGCATAGCTGGGTGGAATCCTAGTGGATGTTGCTACTGGCTTATCTACATGAGATAAGCTGGTGTGAAAGGCTAAGGGTTCCTTTAGCCAGAATACCTTATATGACTAGGGTTATGGATTCTAATTAGTGAGTCTAGAATTATTTTGATAACTTGGTCGCCCCTTTTAAGGACTTGGGTTATAGACTTTGGTCAGATGAGTCCAGTGAATGCACGAGTAAAGACTAAAGGTGATAATACCATATTCTTCGTAGCCTCATAACTCAAGTGGAATCATGGTGGTAATGTAATTTAGTATCATTAAGGCTTTTAGGGACAAGTGGTGTATGTGTGATGTGTAATGCAAATGCAGTGGTGAAGGGAAAGTGGTGCACGTGTCATTGAGTATTGCATAATAAGAAATAGTCATTTTCGAGTTGGTCCCTCTTACTTAGAAGTCCCCAGTAGAGTTGCCATTATGAGTGACCAATGTGTTCTTTCCTTTTGGGGTTTTTTCTTTTTTGATAGTTGTATGTTTTCATAGGACATTGTGCGGGTCTTTCCATTTTTTAGGGACATGGAAATTTTATCGAATAGGGACAAATGATTGATCTTAAGGGGACAAGACACTTTTGATATTATAGAGTCGCCACCCAATTTTTAGAAAATTGAGAAAAGAAAGGGACAACATCAAGTCACATAATGAGTATTGTCCCCGGTAGAGATTTTCGGGTTCGGGGGATTGCATGTACTTTTTGACTACTTCTCATTTTTGACTACTTCTCATTATATGATATTCGATGTATAACGATTGCAACACCCTAGTTTCAGTAATGAAAATTTGTATAGCATTCACACAGTACATCAAATAGTGGGAGATAATAAAGCTAAAAATTTATTTATTACATCGCTTTCCTAATAAATACATATGAAAAGGAAAAGATTGTAGAAAAGTAAATCTAATTTGGATATAACTAATCTATAATGTTAACATTCACATAGCTTGCTCAATTTCATGAATAATAGGGTGATCAAGCATGCTTGCAGTGATTATTTATGCTATGAAGATGTATGATGATAATATAAAGCATGTATGAGGACATCACTGGACTGAGAGCATGATGACTCTATTATGGGATATAAAATTTTCACGTTATTGGTATTTACGATGTGATTTCATGATTTCAAAAATAAAGGATGCAAAATGATGATGTGAAATGAGCATAATAAAGCATATTTTATTCACATAGCATGTAAGTTTACTAGTGTCATCACATAAGCACAATAGTATTCTCAAATGTTGGGGATAGTAAAATAAAATGCAATGTGATAAAATAAATATGCTAAAATAATTGTGTGGTCCTCAAAGTCAACTAAGCTTGTAGGAGTTTTGAAGCTTTAGTTTTGAGAGATTATCAAGCTCTCCTTATCGAGAGGTTCAAAATGATAGCAGAATGATACTATATATATACCTTTAAAGTGTGCTTTGACAAAGATGAGGCTTGGATTGGTGGAAAAGGCATCTTACAACCGAAGGGAATGGCTATACGATAGCAAAACTATTAGAAAGGCATTTTCAGTGCCTTCGATCGAACCAATTTTTTGAGTGTTTGTGTGTTTCCACTTACTCCCCCCTCTAAAATAGGGTGTTGAGGGGTTTATTTATAGTGAAAATTAGGTAGAATAGGATGGTAGGGGCATGTTCATGTGCACATATTGAGGATTTTACATGTGGCGACACCAAGTGTGTGTGGTCGTAAACACTATGTGTATGGTCATGCACGCATATGTGTGCTTCCATGCGCACTTTGATGCTTTATGCACACTTCTTAGGTTTTACACACATTATTTTGGGGTTGGATCCTAAGGTTTTTAGGCCTTCCAGACACATTTCCAAAGTCTATTTTGCCAAATTTGGCCTTGATTTTAGTACATGACACCTAAGGGCATTTACGCACACTTATGAGCGATACGCGCTGATCCTCGGGTTATGTTGGACCATTTTGGGACCACTTCCAGAGGTTTAGGAGCCATCTATATGTGTTTTAAAGATTGTTTTGTCAAAATCAATTTTCATTTTTTCACAAAGTTAAGTCCTGATTTAATAAAATGCGCACAGGCTCAACGATCTGAGTATTTTGAGAGGGGTTTTCTTGAAATAAACCTCTCATTGTTCCAATAATTCATATTTTTCTAGGTCTAAGCACAACTTAATGGCTCGGTGATCGATTTTATGCACTAGTAGGGTCAGTTAGGTTTTTTTCAAGGTTGCACACTTTAGAGGTGTTACGAATGAGTTGACTTTAGTCATCTTGGGGATTTGTTTCATTGTTGGACCTTTTTAGGGATAGTCAAATTTGAGGTATGAGAAAATGTTAAGGTGGATGTTTTAGAGGGGCTACAAAAGGATAAGGACCATAATTTAGAGATAAGAGAATCAAATTAGGAGGGAAATTAATCTTGGAAATGAAGAAACATAACAATTAAGAGAGAGAAAAGGAAGCAAAAGGAGAAAAGGAGGCAAGAAGAAGGAGAGAATCTTTATTGAATATTCAAGTTCTTAAATCTCTTTTACTTCATTTTTTATTTATTAAATCTCTTAGGTTGTATTGAATATTAAATGATGATTATAGAAGCCAAGTTTGGCTAAGTTTTTATTTATGTTGTTGGGATTTTGAAAATCCATTTGAATCAAGTTTACTTATATAGGTCCTTTCTTATTTAATGCATATTGTGTTTATTGATTTTTTTTTATAAGTGTTTTATTCTAGCTAAATGCATCCTTAGTCTAGATTTATGCATTCAGAGATGGTAAATCTAGTAGGCCCATAAATTCTTATTGAATGATCAATGACTTGAGAGAGTTTGAATCCATTCAATCCTTCATAAGCTCACCTAATGCCTAATATAGATGATGTTAACTTACTTTCATAGTGAGGATGAGAATTAAGCTATGATTCTAAGTTCTAATGGATGTATATTAGCAGAGTTTAGCACTACTTGAGAGAGAGTGTTAGATGATTGTTAGAAGCTTGAGGTATGCATATGATTTTATTAGACTATAACTTCACTTGAGGATGATGTGGTATGCCATTCCCCAATAACATAATTCCAACATTGATTGATTCCCCATTTAGTGCTTAGTTTTAATGCATTTAACATTTATTTACTTGTTAAGTATTTAGTTTGTTCATTATTGCATTCAAGTATAATTTTCAAGTTCTAAACATAATCAACCAAAGCTAATAGGTGCATTAGTCCCTAATCCTCATAGGAATGATACTTTACTTACTCTATATTACTTGCGATAAGCAATTTCAGTCCATAAGTTTTTAGCACCGTTGCTATGGATTAAAAAAGCTAACATCATAATTAGTGATAGTTTGTTTAGATTAGACCATATTTTCTTTTTAGAACTCTATTTTTAATTCTGTTTTACCCTTTTTTTAGGTGCTACATTTGCTATGTATGCAAACTAGATATACTAAAAAAGAACCTTTGATTTATATCTCAGACTTGTCCAAATTTGAGAAGGAGAATTATAGGAAAAAGATGAGTGTAGCTAAGATGGTAGAACAACAACAAAGAGCAGCTGAAAGGTCTCTTTTAGAGTTTGCCATTCTGAGCTTAGAAGGTGCTCAATAGAGCATTACATGCCTAAATGTCTAAGCCAATAGCTTCAAGATTAAACCAGCGTTGGTACAAATGATCCAATCTTAGTCCAACTCCATGGCTTGCCCTCTGAAGTTCCTAACACATGTATAGGAAACTTTTTTGAGATATATGACACCTTTAAATACAATGGAGTCTTCAATGATGCTATCCACTTGAGGTTGTTCCCTTTTACTCTCAAAGATAGAGCTAAATCATGGCTAAACTCATAGCCACTTGCTTCAATCACCACATAGGACCTCCTAACAAGAGCATTTTTGGGTAAATACTTTCCTTTATAAAAAATGGTAAAAATCATCAAAGGCATTACTACTTTTCAGCAATTTGACACTAGGTCTTTGTGCGATACATGGAAAAGATTCAAGGAGCTATAGCTAAGTTGTCCATATCATAGTCTTCCCAAAGATATTCTTGTTCAAACCTTCTATAATGGTGTAATAAGGTCCATAAGGGACATTATCGATGTAGGTGCAGGAGGACCACTTATGCATAATACTGTGGATGAAGCTTTTGAACTCTTGGAAGAAATGGCAAACAATAATTACTTATGTCCTTTAGAAAGACATTTGGCTCCTAGACAAGGAGGAAAACTTGGAGTTAATGATGTTACATCCATTCAAGTATAGCTTACTGCATTAAACAAGAAAATTGGTGATTTGGCATGAAGAGGTAATACCATTCGACCTTCTTTTTTAGCTATGTTTTATGAGCATTGTCATATGCTTAATCATTCAACACTTGAGTGTGGTTTTGAAAGTGGAAGCATGTATAGAGATGGTGCATTAAAGAATTGCTCCTTTGTTGGGAACCAATTCTAACTAAGGCAACCAAATAACAATCCACACTCAAGTATATACAACCAAAGTTGGAGAAACCACCCCAACTTTTCATGGAATAACAACCAAAACTCATAAGGATTCTCTAATTAGTTCTTTAAACCACCACCACCACTACCTGGATTCCAAGATAAGTTGATTAATGAGAGATTTATAGCTATGGAAATACAGTTTGATAAGTTCTTGGAAGCTATTAGCTCAAATTGACCAACCATAGTGAGAAATATGACAAAATCCTTAAGAATCATGCTTCATCAATTCACAACATAGAGGTTCAACTTGATCAGCTAGCAAATATGGTTGCTATGAGAGCTTAATGCCATCTTCCAAGCAACACTAAAGTCAATCCTATAGAGCAAGTGAAGGTAATCCCTTTATGGAGTGGAAAAGAGCTTCAAGAGTTAAAATCAGTTCCATGGAATGCAAATAATGACAAAGAAAGTCAAGTGATGAGAAGTAAAGAAGAAAAAGAGAAATCCAAAGAGCATAAGTATAAAGAATCCAAAGAGAAACAAATTGAGAAGCAAGTGGAACAACCAACCATTGTTAATATATCTAAATATGCTCTAAGATTGCCTTTTCCTTTGAAGCAAAGGAAAATGAATGAAGGTGAGAAATAGTTTACTAAAGTTATTAAGACATTTAAGAAATTAGAGCTAAAGCTACCTCTCTCGAAAGCATTAAATGAAATGCCAAAGTATACAAAGTTCTTTAAAGACATTATCACCAATAAGTGGAAATGGAATAAAAACGAGATGGTGCCTCTTATGGAGACTTATAGCTTAATCATTTTAAGTAGCATTCTAGTCAAGCTTAAAGATCCAAGGAGTTTTACAATTCCTTGTATTCTTGGTTCACAATAATTTTCTAAATGTTTATATGACTTAGGAGCTAGCATTAAGTTTATACCTCTCTTAATTTTTAAGGAATTGAAGCTCGAGGATGTCATCAACACCATTATGACTGTTTAACTTGCTAATCATTCAATTAAAAAGCCATATAGAGTAGTTGAAGATGTGCTTGTCAACATTGATAAATTTGTGTTTTCGATTAATTTTGTGATTCTAGATTTTGAGCAAGATATGATTGTCCTCTTATCTTAGGAAGGCCATTTCTTAACACTGAGAAGGCTTTGATTGATGTTCGTGAAGGCAAGACTACTCTACATGTTGGAAAAGAAAAAGTGGAATATGTGATGAACAAATTCATAGGAGATGTCTAAGATGATGAGCATAATGTAAAAATAGAGATGGTGGAAGGCAAAAGTGTGGTGGAAATAAGACTAAGTTCAGGAAAGGAGAAAGATACAGACCATAAAGAAAATTTGCTACCTTAAAGGTAAAATAAAGTGAAGGAAGTTAAGAAAAAGACAAACCTAAAAAGAAAGGAAATGAAAGCATTCAAAGTGTTATATTTTCCCAAACAAAATGCTTATTCAAGGGACAAAATAATGCTTCAGTCAATTCAGGATGACAAAGAACATCAAGAATTGCTTATCACTAAGGGTGAAGGATGTTCATCCACCACACCTTGTTAAAGAAATAAGGATGGAGTATGGTCAAGCTAAAGACCCTAAATTAGCATGTTTTTATTTATTATTTGTTTGTTAGTTCATTTTTAATAAATGAAGTTTGTGTTTCCATCCTTTGCATTTTCAAGCTTAATTATTTAGGTTTATCCTTGCAGGTCTTTTTGCGATTGCACACGGATCTGTGATCATTAATCCCTTGATGTTGCTAGCAAGTTTATTTTCAATTTATGATCACAAATGCTCTACATTCATAAGCCAAAATACCCAATTCTTTTTATTGCTATCATGGCACAATTTGCGTTCACAACTCTAATAATTGTTGTCCCCTAAATAACGTCGCCACCCATTTCCCTCTTCCTATCTATTTTTGAAATCCACGATCTCTACCTCTTGCATAATCTCCTCCATTTCCCATTTTAACTCTACCCATTATAAATCATCACCATTCTACTACTCTTCTCTCTTAACATCCCCATTAACACTAAATCCCAAATTCCCTTCATTTTTATTTTACTTTTTACTCATAAGATCAACTCTTCTCCTCCTTCTCTAAAGTAGGGCATCCACTCCATTCTTCATCTGCATTGTCTTAACAAAAGAAAAAGGAAAAAGTAATAATATCTAATGCACCATTACTACTAAAAGGGTTCAATTTAACTAAAGAATATAAAGCACCATTTCCAATTCACTCCCATAAAGAAAGAGATAAGTATAATAAACTAATTTGCCATCCTTTTATTATTAATAAGAAATTGGATATGGAAACTTTAGAAAGAATCAAACTTAAGGATAAGATGCTTAAGTTATGTGATCGATTAAGGTGGAAGAAGTTTATTGGACTAAATCTTAATGTTTATAAGGATTTGACATTAGAGTTTTATACAACTCTAAAACTCTCTAATCAAACCCATAAGAAATTTGATTATCGGCTCAATGGGATGCCTATTTCGATCAACTACGATAATATTCATAGAGTGTTTAGGTTTGTAAAATGAGGAGTGGTGAACCTTTAATAAAATACAAGCCCAAAGAGTATTGGAATGAAATTTCTTACGAAGTGGAGGATTGGGACCATTATAGTATGCCAAATGGCTTGATCAAGGATTATAGCTACATCATAATGCACAAACTAATGTGCCACTCTATTTTCAAGAAGAAAAAGGGCAACAAAATCTCCATTCAAGATTTGTTGATGCTATGGTGTATGTATACTACAGTAAATATTTGCACAGTATAATTTGTTCTTTAGACACTATGGCATGTTACCCGTGCAAAGAAGTCATTAATTTTGATTACACATATCATGACAAGTTTGGCTTTACATTTTCATGTTTTTTTATCCTCGTAAAACTAAGATGCCTTCAATTTTTTAGGAGAAGATCAAATAGCTCATACTTCTCATCAACAATTGAGTTGAGGAACTCAAAAATAAGGAAATGCTATCATTTGACAAAGTCTACTACAAAGAGGAAAAACTTCCCTTAGCTAGATGAAAGTGAAGATGAGGACGATGGTGAGGAGTCAGATGAACAACTAACACCTCAACTAGCTCAACCATCAAATTTAGTGTGGAATCAACTATTGGAAAGGTTGGACCTTCTGAAAGTAACAGTAAACAGTAATAGTAAATTCTTAATTTAAGAGTCTTGAGAAATCTGTGGATTCTTACTTTCCAAACCTTAAGAAGTAAGTAGAGGACAAATTCCATTAACTTAATGATCGACTTATAGACATAAAAGAAGATCAATACCAACACTTTTATAAAATAATGGAGTACTTCAAAGAAACATGGCATGAGCACCTTCTATCACCATCTCTTATCAGGAGGCATCCTCCTTGACAACTTGACCAACCTTCATCATCATCTTAGCCTTCAGTAAAATCTCCGGACTCTCCTCCATAGAAAGGGGAGTAACTATTTTCCCTATTTTCTTTCATTCTTCTTTTATGTTTTTTAATTTATTTTAGTTTTCATTTTCATGCATTTCATGTTTATAAATTTTTGCTTATGATTTTTATTTATGTTTTTAGTTTGTTTGTGCATATATGATCCATGCTTTGCATTTAGAAGCCTCTCACACATTAAGGACAATGTGTCATTCAAGTGTGGGGGGAGAACCATTATTGTATTTTTTTTTGTTTATCATGTGTATATTTTGGTATATAGCATGCATTTTGTCCTTTCTTGTTCATTTTTGTCATTTGGCCAAAATTTTTTACAATCTTGATGCTTGACACTTGTAATTTTTACAAATGATCTTTGTGATGAACTTTATGTATATTTGTGGTCTTATTGAGCTTATGTTATTGAATCTTCTTGTAATGGTTAATTTCAAGATCTTTTAAGCTCCGTTAACGTTTTGAGTTGAGAATTTTGAGCTTTTAATTAAGTTAATGTATGTTGTTGTTCAATTGATCATGTTATGAGTCGATGTTTTAGGAGATAGTATGGTGAATGAACTAAACTCCTCTCTAAGGTCATTTTTGGTTATATGTAAAAGGAGTCATAAAAATATTCTTTTCTAGTTTTTATAAAAAAAAATGTGCTTAGAAACTTAAATTCTTCCTAGTCCAAAGGTCTTGCAAAAGAGTACGAGTATTCAATGAACCCTCTCAAGGTGTTCACATTTAGTAGTTCAGGAAAGATAAGGAACCATTAAGAGAGGGAAGAAAAGCATAATTACAAAAAAGATAAAAAAAAAAGTAGATAGAGTTGATTTTCACATGCCAAATTAAGAGCCACCTTAGATTAGAGTCTTTTTCATTCATTTTGTACTTCTCATAAGATTTTGACTCATAATTGTGTGATTATGAATGGATGACATGCTCTTCAGTTAGTAATTTATGTTTCTCAACTTGATTTATTAACTTCGCTTTTGGAATATGTAAGTTAGGTACTAAAAGAAGATTATGATGCGTGCTTGATGAAATTGAATATACATCTTGTTCATCACTTTGATGGTTTATTCTCTTAAGTTTGTTTGAGGACAAGTAAAGATTCAAGTGTAGGGGTATTTATTGGTGCCAAATTACTTATAGAATTAGGTTTATTTTATCATTCATTCATTGGTTTTACTGAGTATTTAACATAAGATTGCATATAAGGTTAGATAATTTTATGTTTTATTTGGTTTTTTATTATGGAAAAGAGATGTGGATGTGCTTGGTGATGGATGGAGGCAAAAAGAGGAAGAATTAAAGAAAAGGAGCAGAGCATACATTATGTTGCGATCGCGAATGGTATCATGATTGTAGATTGATCGAAGCTTTAAGCTTTCCTAAGTTGTGGCTCCTTTGCAATCACAATTCAACCCGTGATTGTAGGTTTTTGAAAAGCCAAACTCTTTGTTACGAGTGTAGCATTTTTGTGATTGCCACCCCTTCACAAGATGCCCCTCTTCCGTGATCATAACTTGATTCACGATAGTGGTAAGCTCATTTCCAGTATAAAATATGTTAAGGTGGACATTTAAAAAAGAAGAAAAACTAGGGGAAGTGAAAGGACATTCTAAAAAGGCTATAAAAGGACAAGGACCATGATTTGGAGAAAAAAGAATCAAAATAAGAAGCAAATCAATCTTAAAGAGGAAGAAACATAACAACCAAGAGAGAGAAAAGGGAGTAAAAGGAGAAAAGGAGTCAAGAAGAAGAAGAGAACCTCCATTGAAGGTTCAAGCTTCTTGATAACAATTTTTTTCACCTTTTACTTCATTTTTATTTCTTAAATCTCTTGAGTTGTATTGAATATTGAATGTTGATTATAGAAGCCATGTTTAGCTAAGTTTTTATTTATGTTGTTAGGATTTTAGAAATCCATTTGAATCAAGTTCACTTTTATATATCCTTTCTTATTTAATGCATGTTGTGTTTGTTAAGCTTTTGATATTCCTGCCAAATGCAACCTTAGTCTAGATCTATGCATTGAGAGATGGTAGATCTAGTAGACCCTCAAATACTCATTGAACGATCAATGACTTGAGAGAGCTTGAACCCATTCAACCCTCCATAAGCTCACCTAATGCCTAATATGTTTGATGTTAACTTACTTTCATAATGAGGATGAGAATTAAGTTATAATTTTGAGTTATAATGGATATATATTGGTAGAGTTTAACATTACTTGAGAGAGTGTGTTAGATGATTCTTGGAAGCTTGAGGTATGCAAATGATTCGATTAAACTATAACTTGACTTGAGGATGATGTGGTACACCATTCCTTAATAACATAATTCCAACATCAATTGATTTCCCCATTTAGTGCTTAGTATTAATACATTTAACATTTCTTTACTTGTTAAGTATTTGGTCTGTTCATTATAGTATTGAAGTCTAACTTGCAAGCTCAAAACATATTAAACTAAAGCTAACAGGTGTATTAGTCCCCAGTTCTTATGGGAACGATACTTTATTCTCTCAATAATGCTTATCGACCCGTGCACTTGCAGTGAGCAATTTTAGTCAACAAGGCTCAATGGACCACTATTACAAGGAAAAAAATTTCCCCCAAAAAGTGACAAATATAAAGTTACTCTTTCTAAAAGAGTAGCTAGGAAGCCTAATAAATTAAACTTATAAAGCTGATTTTTTGGATTTATAGGGGCATGGGAAATCCAAATACCCAACGCACCCTTTATTCTTTTTTTCATAGATACAATCCGAATTTTGTATGTCTGGCTAAACCTATAGTTGATTTTAGCACTATTCCACATTCTTATTGGGATAGTTTAAATTTGGATCTTATTGCTTCTAATAATCGTCCTTTGCCATCGATTTGGATTCCTGCTAAAAGGGGTTTGCTTGCTCCCACTTCGATTTTTATCCATGATCAGCAGATCACTTTTGACATTAATACGGTTAATGCAAGAAATAGATTTTCAGTTGTTTATGCCAATGTTTGGAGTAATCATCCAATGTAGTTATAGGCAGATTTGTATAATCTTTCAGCAAATAATTCGACAAGTTGGTGTGCCATTGGAGACTTCAATGTCATTCTTGGTGCTCGTGAGAAGACTGGCAAGGCTCCAGCTTCAGGTCCTTGTCAAGATTTTTAAATTTTATAGATGATTGTTTGCTTTCGAAGATCCCCTCTAGTGGTTCGATCTTCACTTGGACTAATGGGTGACATAGTGGTAATTAGATTGAGTGTAAATTAGATAGAGCCCTGGCTAATAAAGAATTTTTTAATTTTTGGAGGGAGATTTCATGTGCTATTCCACCTTAGCACCATTCAGATCATAATCCATTGCTTCTTAAATGTGACATTTCAGATTTGGTGCTTGCTAGATTTCAATTTTAGTCAATGTGGATTACTCATCCAAATTTGCGAGATTTAATTTTGCAAAATTAGACTCTTCCCACAACTTCGGATCACCCAATGCAACTCCTCAATGGTAGATTGAAACGGCTTCGATATGCTCTTCGTGTTTAGAACAGAGATGTCTTTGGTAATTGGTATGTAAACATCTCTCGTACTCTTTCCAGATTACAAGCAGTTCAATATGAAATTTGTATGCATGGGATTTCTAAGGATTACACGAGCATGAAATCCAAGCTCACTCTGATTTGGAATTTCATTTTAAGCAATAAGAAATTTTCTTTAAAGAAAGAAGCAGAATAAAATAGCTAGTTGCTGGGGACAGAAATTCTTCCTTTTTCCATCAGAACTTTGTTTGCCAAAAAGCAAATCAGGGCATTCATCAGCTTTGAATTAATGGGGATATTTCAGATAATAAATATGCCATTGATCAGCATATCATTGAGTTTTATCAAACTCTCTTTAAGGGATACCATTCGGTTTCTTCGAAAGGAAGCGATTCCTTCTTCTATTTCCTAGGAAGATAATATTTCTCTTGTAAGATGCCCTTCTCAGGAAGAAACTAGCCATACAGTTTTGAATATGGATGCACATAGTACTCTAGGTTCAGACTGCTTCATAGGTATTTTTTGCAAGTCTTTTTTGGATGTAGTGGCTAAAGATGTTTGCAAGGTAGTGCAAAATTTTTTTCAATCATGTATTATCATCATTAGATTTAATTCTAGTATCATGATTTTAATTCCAAACATTGCTGATGCTATTTCTATTGAGCAATTTCGCCCTATCATGCTTAGTAATTTTTGCTTTAAAATTATCACAACGATTCTTGCTAATTGTCTTGCTTCATTTGCTGTAAAAATTATTTCACACAACCAATTTGGGTTTATTAAAGGTCGCCAAATTTCTTATTATATTATGGGAGCCTTAGAAGGTGTGAATTTATTAAATATGCTTGCTTTGGAGGTAATACAGCTTTGAAAATTGATAATCGCAAAACTTTTGATAAAATGGACTATAATTTTATTTTGGATGCTTTTGGGATTTCTTTAAATTTTTGAGATTGGATTCTATCTTTATTTGCCTCTTCTCGTCTCATGGCAAAATTTAAGGGTACTTTGCTTGTTCAAGAGGAGTTTGCTAGGGGGACTCTCTCTCCCCTTGCTTTTTTGTTTAGCTGAAGATTTTCTTAGTCAGCTTATTTGTTTCAAGGTTAACCAAGGGGAAATTATCCCTATACAGCATACTTGGCATTCTACTTTTCCCTCTCACTTTTTATATGCGGATGATATTCTGCTTTTTGCTAAAGTTTTAACCATAAATATTTTAGCTATCATTAACACTGATTCTTTATGGGCAACTTTCGAGTCAGCAGGTTAATTGGTCCAAGTCTGAGATTTTATTCGGTGATAAAATTAATGAAAGGCGGGTTTCTAAGTTGTAACAATTGGCGAGTACGGCTAGAGGACAGCTCCCTTTTGTCTACTTGGGTGTTCCATTATTTGTTGGGTCTCTAAAAAGGAAATGGTTAAAACATCTTGCTGAGAAAATTTGCAATAAGTTTGCAAAATGGAAAGGCCACTCCTTGTCTATGGCGGGTAGACTTACACTTATTCAGTCTGTGATTCTAAGTTCTTTGCTTCACTCCTTTGCAGTTTATAAATGGCCTCATTCTCTGCTTTGCCTCTTACAGAGGTGCATGAGAAAATTTTTATGGGCGGGTTCAATTGATGATAACAAATTATTTTCAGTCCTTTGGAAGCTTTCTTCCCTCCCAGTCAAGGAGGGGGGTGTTGGTCTTAAGCAACTGAATTGTTTAAATGATGCAATGCTTAGTAAGTCAGCTTGGAAGCTTATTAATTGTAGGGATTATCCTATGATGGTGCTTAAGCATAGATTTCTAAATCATTCGGGCACCCCAATAACTTTTTTGTTACAATCTTTGGTTTGGTTCTCCCTTAAGAATATTTATTCGGTGCTTCATTCAGAAATTTAATGGTTTATTACTCCTAGTAGCAAGCTAAATTTCTAGACTGATGATTGGGTCATTCCCACTGTTGCTTCTCAGCTGGGCATTTCGAACAGTGACCAAAGAACTTTAGTTGATTCGATCTCTTCTTTTGTTGTGCAGGGATCTTGGTAACTTTCTTCTATTTCCAATGCTGCAGTAAAATCCAATATTAATGCTATTCAGTTTATCAATGATGACTGTGATTTCTGTGTTTGGATGCCAAGTAAAGATGGGTCTCTCACAGTCAAGAGTGTGTATAATCATTTAAGAGTGACTAAGCCTCTAGTTCTTTGGTCTTCTTTAATTTGGAAGGAATTTTTGCCTCCTCCTAGGAGTTTAATTTATTGGTGAGTAGTGCTGAAATATCTCCCCCCTGATGAAATTTGGGAAAAAGAGGTATTTTTCCCCTTCACGCTTATGTTCTGCCCATGAAGAGTTGAATGATCATTTGTTTACTTCTTGCTCCTTTGCCATGACTTTATGGCAAGCGATTTCTAGTCTATTTGGCAAAAGAATGGTAACTTCTGGTTCTTTGCTAGAGTTGTTAATAGATGCCAAAACTCATTCTTTTAGTTCCTAGATTGCCACCTTGTGGATTTCTGTAATTGTCAATGGTATTTAGTTGCTTTGGAAAACTAAGAATGCAGTTATTTTTTATGAGGTTTCTCTTAATGTTCATGTCTTTTTAAGATCTATTTGGTCCTTAATAAAGTAATTGGATTTCTTTAGAATTGGTTCTATGCACAATTCAGTTGATGACCATCGGATTCTTAGCATCTTGAGCATTAAAGGAATGCTAAGTAAAGCTCCAACAATCCTTTCTGTCACTTGGCATCCTCCACCTTGTGGCTAGATAAAGGTAAATTCAGATGGTTCTGCCTTCGGTGCTCCAGATACTGCTGGCTGCGGTGAAATTTTTTGAACAAACTGTGGACTGCCAAGAGGAGCTTTCGCTTTCAGTATTGGTTGTAATTTTGCTTTTGTCGCTGAGCTCCAAGTGGCAATGAAGGCAATTGAGATTGCTTGAAATCATAGCTGGTATAACTTACGGCTTGAATGTGACTCTACATATGTAGTTCACATGCTCCGATCCAAATCTACTCAGGTTCCGTGGGAAGTAAAGCTTCAATGGTATCAATGTCTCTCTTATGTTTCGAGAATGAATCTTTGGGTCTCTCACATTTCTCGTGAAGGAAATGCTACTACTGATTTGCTGGCGAAGCATGGTTCGTGGGCATCGAATTTTTGTTGGTGGGACTCTAGTCCCAACTTCATAAATGCTGCTATTTGTAATAATTTTAGTAAAAAGGCTCACTATAGATTTTGCTAGTTTGCTTGAGGCTTTGTCCTTGATGTACGAATTTTTTTTCTTCTTTCATTTAATAATATATTGGACAACAGGAAAGTGACGAGAATGTTAAAAGTATATCAACCTAGTTGAGATTTTTGTATGCATTCGCATTAACATTTGTTTTGTTTTGTTTTAGTGAATTCTTATATTTCATGAAAGAAGATGGAATTCATGGCTGATAAATTTTAAGAGGGAGAGATTTTAATGAATCAAAGAAATTATTTTTTGTCCCTAGTGATGGAATTCCATTTGCTTATGTAGGAAGGGAAAAAGCAATGCAATAATGCGCTTCTAAAGGAATCTTCATTTCAAGCCATTGGAACATTGGATCAATTTGAATTCAAAAGTATAAAGAAGTAGCTAAAAACAATAATAATTAAAGAACGATGTTTTGGTCATGGTCTAAAGGAATGTATATATATATATATATATATATGAATGATAAATGTAAGTTTCAAGGATCTATGAATGCCTTTCCCCCTCCAATTAAGTATTAATTAGTTAAAATGATGATTTCAATCACTATAAATTACTAAAGTATTTCTTTTTTCTTATTTAATGGTAAAATAAAGCTGCCATAAAATAGTCATTCTTTCATTGATAATTAATCAAGGTATATAGAGAAAATTTGTTCTTCATTGGGAAAAAAAAAAAAAACACACATACACACATCAAGGATGAAAGTCTTATAAATAGACCTTGACTATGTATACCAACCCTTGAATGGTACTGCTGGACCACTACAGACCCTTCAATGTTTTGAAGATAATTAATTATAGAAAAGTATTAATTAGATTTAACTACTTTCTCATATTTTAAGTACATTTTTAGCTACCAAGAAATTAGTATAAATTATTTGAAAGTGATACGATGTGAATACTTTTAATTTATCAAATTCCCATTGCTCTATCAAGTCATTTACAATTTCTTACTTTGATGAGCCATCAATTTTTTTTTTTTTAAATGGAATGAATGATAAAATTTGGATATAACAAGATTCAATTAGTTTGGACTTATTTAGTTTCAGTTCAATAGAATAAAAGTTGAAGAAGGTGTTTATGTTGGACGTGTCTTTTATATGGAAATCAAGGTTAAGAGTCTATTTTTTCAAGTATAGTCTATTTTTCATATTATCAGTTGGTGATAGGATTTAGGCATTAACAAAATGTATAATAAGGATAGTTCCCTTTCAAATTAGTGAAAATTAATTTTACTAATGGTAAAATTTGAATTTTATATCTCATAATGTCTTTGAAAAGAGATAGATACTATTCTCTTGCTTACAAATAGTCCCCTCTCCCCTCCCTTTTTTTGGGTTTAAACTATTGTATTCAAAGTGTACTAAATTCTAAATATTTTAGGCCGATTTAGGTAGAATTATAAAAATGATAAAAATCTCTTAATAATTAATTTAATACGACTACATATACTAGAATTAATTAAAATATTTTAAAATAAGCTTAAAAATAACATTTTCTCAACAAGAGCGCAAAAATCTCTATAGCAAGGAAATATTTTTTATAACCTTAATTTGGCGGACCAATTTTTCACCAAATACAAAATCATTGCAGAACTAAAATAGAGCTTTGCCGTATATAAATGCCGTATATAATCAATGTCAAATTCCAAAATTTAATTGTTTTCTTCGCTAATCATGTTAGAAGTTGACATTGGTGTTTACTATTGAGGAAGTAAATGTTAGTGATATGCATTAGGTCAATCATTTGTGATTTTGTGTTGACTTTCTTATTTTGTTAATAAAGAGGTATTATATTATCATTTGATTTTATGATAATTACATGAATGGTTAATTCTTACTAAGGCCATCAAGTATGTGACTTGATAGTCAAACCCTTAGATTAAAATAAGAGTTCTATTCTAATTATCCCTAGCCATTTATTCATTATATGAATATTAAAATATTAAGGCTAGTATGATGTTGACTGATGGTTATGTTTTACTAATCATAAATATGAGATATTAAGTCAACTCATAGGTACATGATGAGAGTTCATGTACTGGATTGACCCACTATGAGAATACTACATAGATTATTGTCATAAGTATTTCTTATCACAGTAATTTTATTTCGGTCCTTTGACCTTGAAATCATCATGGATTTCTACATAGCTATTTTATGTTTTGACACATTCTAACATTGTCTTTAACCGGATGATTAAAAGGATGTTGTTGGATATAAAATTAGTTATGTGAGGAATGTGAGTGATTTAGAAGGAATTTATCCCTCATTAATATGAGAAAGATATTTAAAGGCCCATTGATGAGATAGACTGAATGAAAATGCATGGCCATGCTGAAATGAATTGATAAAGAGTTATCATTTTCAGTCTACTTAGAATCAAGTCATAATATTAAACTATATAAGGATGACATTCTATGCCTTATGTTCAATTAAGATATCATGTGATAAAGGGATAATAAAATTCATTGTAATTAGGTTATGTCGGATTATTGACTTCATATGACTTGGGTAGTCATAATGTCTTGCTAGAGGCCACTTATGACTTGTAGGCCTAAATAGAGATTTAGGCCCACTGTCAATGTTATGTGAACCTACAGGGTCACACACTTAGAACAAGCCCAAAACGGATATGGGTTTAATAAGCCCAAAATAAACTCTGTAGAAATAAATAATTGAAGTGTTTTATTTATTTAAGATAAATGTTATTTTAAATAAATAAATAAGATATTATTTTTTATTTGTTTTTAAACAAAATCAGAATATAATAAATGGAAAATTACCAAAAGGTCATTGGTAAGTGAAACCCTAATTTGGAGTCTATAAATATGTTATATTCTCTAGGGTTTCACACACTTTTTTTGCCTCCAAAGTCGTTTTCTTTCCTCTTAGAAAACAAAGACAGAGTTTTTCCTTTTGTTCTTGATTTGTGAGACAGTCAAGAGGTTGTTAGCATACACACTCAAATTCGTTTTGTGAATGGCTGTTCGTGTGGATACCTATAGAGGATGCATCCTTTTGGAGACATCTTGATCCGAACAACCAAGCCAAAAAAGCTCGAGGTAAGGTGTCACCGGTGTGAACCTCCTCTCATCCTTCTATAAAATCTTGCCTCTTCTGTGTTTTGGTAAGATTTTTAAAAAACCTTAGATTTAATCAATTAGTCGAATTACATGGATCCAGGCTTGGGAACGTGACAAAATTTTAATTTTTCCGCTGCGTTTGTATCACGAATCCCAACAGTAAATCTTTCTATACAATTAGAAATAAAATCTTTATTTTATTTAGAATGTTATTCTATACTTATTTAGAATGTGTTTAGAAAAGATATGTGTATATATAATAGTTGTAACCGTTCTTTGAAATACATAGAAAAATATTTCCCTTAAATTTTCTTTTTTTCTCTAAATTTTATTTTACATGGTATCAGAGCATTCCCATTGAAATTGAAATTTTTTTAATCCTTAAAATTGTATTTGTTTTTTTTTTCTCTTCAAAATTCTTTGAATCCCTTTGAATTCTCAAAATCATGACCACTGAAAACACATTCATCATATCTCATAGAACACCCAATTTTATTCAAACCCTCTAAGATAATTCTCCATTTCCTACATAAATTATTCTTGATGATACAAACTATACTCTATGGTCACAGCTCATGGAGATGCGAATTGGAGCTAAAAATAAATCTGACTTTCTTAATGGCATTACGCCAAAGCCACCAGCAAGAGATAAAACTTTAGAAACTTGGTATATTGATAATAATCAAGTCAAAAGTTGGTAGATTGATTATGTGAGTCTGACATTAATGCAGAGATTCATCCGTCTTCCAACAACAAAGGAGATATGGGATGTTGTCTCAAAAACCTTATATGATGGATCTTATGAAACTTAGTTGTTCAAATTAAACCGAAAATCATTCACAAACACGTCATAATGGTAAGCTATTACCTACATATTATAATGAATTGGTTAGAATATTTTAGGAAATTAATGCCAGGATGTGTGCACAGGGGGAGGATGTTAATGGAGTAGTATCACTCCACAAATATATTACCCGGATTCGAACACATATTTTTCTAAGCGGACTTGATTTAGAATTTACTAATGCTCGGAGTGAAATACTCTAGAAGGATCCACCTCTTGATCTCGAGTCTAGTTATGTATATGTGCGGAGGGATCACAAGCAGCACCATATGATGGAAGAGCCAAAGATACTATTGAACAATGTTGTACTTGTAGCAGCTCAAACTTGTTCCCAGTTTAAAGGGAAAATATCGAGTAAGTCCATCACATACACCTGTACTCATTGTGACAAAGTTGGACACTCTAAGGAATGATGCTATGAAATTGTGGGATATCCGGAATGGTGGGATTTCAATAGAAAGCCTCATAAAAAGCTCGAAAAGGCTACAATTGTCACCTCTAGTGGTACTAAACCAAGTGGTGATCTTGATGCAACATCAGATATGATAAATCTTACTCGAAATAATACATGGATTATTGATGCAAGTACTATTGATCATATGACAAACTTCACTCACCATCTTACATCCATTCACCCACCAACCTAATAAAATATTCTAACTACTAATGGAGGCATAGCATGAGTCACTCATGAAGGATCAATATCTAACTCTGACTCTCTTAATCTAGATATTGTTTTTGTTGTTCCATCTCTTTCTTACAATCTACTATCTATTGGTCAAATCACTAAAACTTTGAATTGCATTGTCAAAATTTAGCCTAATTATTATGTATTTCAAGACATTGCAACTCACCACATTATTGGCTCTGGTGTTAAACATGGAAAGTTATACTATCTTGAGTTGCATGATGATTTAAGTTATAAGTCAAGTCAAGTCAATAGGGTTGGTGGAAGTTGCTCAACCAAAGACCAAGTAATCTTGTGGCATCGTCATCTTGGTCATCTTTCTTTTCATTATCTTAAAAAAATAAAACCAGAATTATTTTTGAATACCACAGACTTGGAATTCAAGTGTGATATTTGTGAATTGTTAAAAAGCCACTGAATCTCTTATGTATCGAGTTATAATAAAAATTCAATTCCATTTATGACCATTCATTCTAATGTATAAGGACCTGCTCGAATTCCTACTCTATCTAGTGCTAGATATTTTGTAACATTTATTGATGAATGTACCCGGATGACCTGGCTATCACTATTTTCAAACAAGGGAGATGTGTGCTCCATATTCCAGGATTTATACAAAGTGGTGGCTACACAATACTAGAGTAAAATCCAAGTCTTACAATCTAACAATAGTAGGGAGTATCTTAATTCAAATATAAATGCTTTATGTCGTGAGCAGGGCATTCGCCACCAAACATCCTGTGCCAGCACTCCCCATTAAAATGGTATAGTTGAACGGAAGAACTGGCAGTTATTGGAAGTCATCCGACCATCATTATTTGACATGAATGTTCCTCGAGAATACTGGGGAGAGGCTATTTGATCCACTGCATATCTCATAAACCAAACACCATCAAGAGTACTTAATTTTAAAATGCCTTTTCAGAAACTTCAAGAACTTGTCATACCTCCCCCTCTCAACAATCTAGAGCCTCGAGTCTTTAGATGCTCAGCATATGTTCATCAGACACTCAACAAATTAGATCCTTGAGCTATCTGGTGTATCTTTTTTGGCTATGTGGATCTACAAAAGGGATATCAGTGTTATGATCCAAATGCAAAGAAGATGTACGTAACTTAGGATATTCAGTTCCATGAAAACGCTCCTTTCTTCTCTCACTTCAAGTTTTCTCTTCAGAGGGATAAAAATTTAAACCTCTTTGAAATTGAAAATAGCATTCCATGTGTTTCAAATGTTGTAAATCTAAGTATCTTAGATATTTCGAGTCTCCCGAGTGTTTTAAGCATCTCACAGACATATGATGTTCCGAGTTCGAGCATCTCACCTGGATAGATAATTGAAGATAATCCAAGTAATTAAGATAGTACATCTTCCCAACCCACAATAGAAGCTGAAGAAACTCCGGATGTAAATGTGCACAAAAAGGTAAACTTGTCTCCCTTAGTAACTCCTAATACCGAGCCTTATTATCCTTCTAGAATCAATAGAAGGGTTTTAAAAAAATAATATGATCTAAACCTTCATACCAAAGCTAAATATCCTATCAACAACTTCATATCAACCAACTGTTTATCTAACTCACATGCATTTGTTGTAAATCAATTATCTATTGTATATATTCCTAGAAATATGCAAGAGGCTTTAGATGATCTAGATTGGAAGAAAGCCATGAATGATGAAATGGAGGCATTGTAAAAGAATTGCACATGGAATCTTGTTCCTCTCCTTGAAGGAAAGAAAACAGTAGGGTGCAGGTCGATATTCACTGTCAAACTCAATTCAGATGGAAGCATAAATTGGTATAAAGCTTGGTTGGTAGCAAAGGGATATACTTAGAAATATGGAATTGACTATGAAGATACATTTGCCTCAATAGCAAAAATGAACACCATTTGAGTTCTTATTTCCTTAACTACCAACCTAGATTAGCCACTATGATAATTTAATATGAAGAATGTGCTTTTGAATGGAACCATGAATGAAGAAGTGTATATGGATCCACCACTTGGAATTAGATGTACTAACCCAGTATGCAAACTAAAAAGGGTATTGTATGGACTCAAGCAATCGCCTTGAGCATGGTTTTGACGACTCTAAACTTTCATAAGAAAGCTTAGATATAAGCAAAGTGACATTGATCATACACTATTCATCAAACAGAATTTAGGTAAAGTCACCGCTCTGATTGTATACGTTAATGATATGGTGGTTACTGGGAATGATCTGAGTGAGACAACAATCTTACAAATAGTTAGCATTCGAGTTTAAACTTAAGGATTTGGGTAACTTGAAATATTTTTTAGAAATTGAAGTCGCAAGATCAGCTAAAGGGATTTCCCTCTGCCAATGAAAGTATGTAATGGACCTTCTGACAAAGACAGGCATGCTTGATTGTAAGCCAGTCCAGACTCCAATTGAAGTCAACCATAGACTTTCAGTCCTAAAAGATCAAATCCCAACTAATAAAGATCAGTATCAAAGGCTAATGGAAAGGTTGATTTACTTATCTCATACTCAACCAGATATTGCTTATGCAGTAAGTGTTGTAAGTCAATTCATGCATTCTCTGAGTAAAGAACATATGGATGCAGTATACCGAGTATTAAAATATCTAAAGTCTTCTCCGGGCAAAAGTTTATTCTTTGAGAGAAATAAGCATTATGAAATTACTGGCTATACTGATGTTGATTGGGCCAAAGATCAAACTGATCAAAAATCAACATCCGGGTACTTTATGTTTGTTGGAAACAATTTAGTCACTTGGAGAAGTAAGAAATAGAAAGTCATAGCAAAGTCAAGTGTTGAAGTTGAGTTTAAAGGAATGACTTATGGAGTATGTGAATTGCTCTGGATAAAGTGAATTGTTTAGGATCTGGGACTGCAACATCTAAAGCATATGTTGTTACATTGTAATAATAAGGCAGCCATAGCAATTGAAAATAATCTGGTTCAACATGATCAAACTAAACACGTAGAAGTTGACAGACATTTCATAAAAGATCATCTGAACCAAGGAACAATTAATCTTCCATTTGTTTCTTCTCAGACTCAACTAGCTGACATCCTCACAAAGGTTGTATCCGGAAAATCGTTCTACAACTCATTTGGCAAGTTGGGAATGATTGACATACATTCACCAACTTGAGGGAAAGTATTGAGAAAGTAAATATTTTTTGTATATATTAGAAAATAAATATTTGTATACAATTAGGAATAAAGTCTTTGTTTTATTTAAAATATTATTATATTCCTAGTTAGGATGTAATTAGGATTCCTATATATATATATAAGGGTTGTAACCCTTCTTTGAAATATATGGAAAAATATTTCTCTATTTTTCTCTAAATTTTATTCTACATTTACTATGTTTTATCTAGAAAAAGGTAACAAAAGAAAAAATTATCGGTTCTTTCTTGTATAGTATTTAAGAACTCCACTCAACTGATGTTATTTAATCATCATTAATAATTAATTATTAAATAGCAACTACACTATAATACGTTGCCTTCGTCAATACATGTGAGGATTAATGACATTCATTTATCAGTCTATTTCAAGAATTGTTTCTGTTGGTAAATGTGCTTCCTGATTATAAGTGTTAGGAAGCTCAATAATGCGCTGATCGTCGTACGGGATTGCTATTCCATTTGTAAGATTGTGGTCCGCATCAAAAGAAGGTGACATTTCTGACATTTGCTCTGCAGTGATATTTGTATGTATTGAATCCGGAGACAGAGGAAAACTCAATCCATTTCTGTCATTATTTACTACATCTTTCTTGAGAAAATGGGATCTGAAATCTTTTTCGTTAAAAATTCTGAGCAAATCCAGAATTCTTCTACGCCATGTTGAAACTGTAGAATCAGAAGAAGAAGGCATCAAAACTTCCCTATTCTGTTGTATAAACATGGAAATGTATATGATTAGAGCCAGAACTGAAACTATTCCAGCAATCAAGAATAGCCCCCAGAAACTATTTAGACCAAGCGTATTAAAAGGAACTGAGTTGATACGGTCTGGGCAGAGTGTCTGAGGGCCAAACCATTTTCTTTTTATTTCCTTGATTTTACCTCCTTCTGTCACTTTCAGAATAGCCCTGGATATATCAGGTGCTAGAGGAGAACCTTTAGGAAATGCCTGAATGTTACAGAATCAAAAAAAAAAACCCCAGTTGAGCTCAGTTAAAAAGAACTCACTTGAGCATGTTAGCAATAAGCAAACACCACAAAAAAGAGGGAACTTACAAAACCAAAACCATCAGTGTTAAATTCTTCAATGTTTGATATGTTTTTCCATCGAGAATTTTTCAACATGGAAGTGGGTTCAACCAAGGTATACTTGGTGCAATTCTGAGCAAGAATGAGATGTATGGTAATTGGTACATCAAAAGCAGCAGCAACCCCTCCATTTCTACTTCCTTTTGACAGAAGCTCATTACATTCCTCAGCAGATTTGTATGATACTAAATTGGATTCATCAAAACCCAAGCTTGTCAAAATTGCCTGAACAAAAGAACCCTGTTGGTGGCCTACACGTTCTCTACTTTTAATGAGCTCATCTATGGTGGTAACACTTGGTTGGAGTTGTTGGACTGTTAAGAAACTGGATAAACTTGCAGTGTAGCTTTGAGTGAGAATTAGTCCAACAAAGCACCATATGATCACTACAATTCTTGCCAAATTGCTCACCACTCTCTCCCCTGTAATTAAGAAAATAATTACATATACATGATTGTATACGTTGATACTAGCTAAAAAGGTTTTGAAGGGAAATAAATTACTCTGAGCAAAAACCATAGTTGAGAAGGAAAATAAGAAGCTGGTGCCGACTTGTTGTGAAGGATTTCCACGAAAATCGTCATTGATCCTGTGTTCAAGAACCCAAACAACAAATCCAATAAAGAGTAAGAAACATAAGATTGCTAACCAAAGATCCCAAGTCAATGGCTTCAAGAACACCCAAGATTTTGTGCTCCTATCATCTGTGATCGGCACAATCATGGTTACTCGCCCTGATTCCATATATGGTAGAGTGAAGTCCACATATATGGACCTGTTGGCCACAATTGATATGTCCCCAACCGCAGCATCGTACTCCTGTTGACAAGAAAAGGTACAAAATGATGACCGTTAAACTTGTTTTTTCCTTCCAGAAATATGACAGATGCATAATTGAAACTGGTGTTTTACCCCATGGTACACTTGCTCTATTAAACTGTTATAACTTCCATCACTCTTGCCATCAGGATTGGCGAAGGGAATGTACTCATAAGTCATAGCATACGGCAGTTCTGCTACAACAGCATCAAAAAGATCTATGCAGTATCCTTCAATTTTTGATACTTTTGTGACAGGATCCCTTGTAACATTCAGAAACTGAGTGAAGCCTTCCTTTACTGGCACTCCAATTCGCAGTTTCTTTCCATTGGTTGGAATCTCCCAACCTTTGGGAACTGAAGCTGTATCTCCTGGCCATATAACAGTGGAGATACTGGTATCAGCAGGAGGATTGTAACCTTGCGCTGTTGGTGACATTAATCTTTTTACAAGCCCGTTTTCAGGTAGCCAAAATCCTACCGTTGTTGCTTTACCGCCTTTCACATTAACTATTTGGAACACCGATGAAAGTAACTGCCCATTAATGAAGCTAAAATTTCCTGTAATGCCTTTGAAGTTGGTGTTTGACAAAGATTGTTGAAGGTCTGCACCGATTTTTGATGCTCTAAGGCTTTCAAGATCAGTTGAAATAGCTCCAGAAACATTTTCCTTAAGGAAGCCGAGATTTTTAGTCCTTGCAGCTACTTTCTCAATTGCCATTGCCAATGCAACAACAGCATCATATGCCCATAATCCATAAATGTTGAGTTCAGCATCAATTATGTCAGGATGATCATGATGAAATTTCTTTTTCCATTGAGCCTGAAAATTCTCTATCTTTTTAGTTCTTGGAACAGAAGGTTCAACACCCAAGACTCCTTCCATTGACTCAATGTCAGGATAGTCCATTGAATCCAAGAAATCGGTCATGCTATCTGTCATTATCCAGACATAGCCACTACTCATCATTCCTATCTCTTTGGCTATGCGAAATAGCCGGATGCCAAGCGTAGGATGCATATGCAAAATGAATACTCGAGTCTGCATTGACTTCAATGTAAATAGTTCTTCAAGAATTTGATCATCTGTAGCTCCGAGAGAAATTGCGCTCCAGTATGGTACACGGGCATCGACTGCTTGCAAGGCATCAGTCAAATAAGGTATAATTCCAACCCCAAATTCATCGTCTACATAGACAGGCACAGCTTCTTTCCACCCAATAACTTGAATTATAGCACTTATGACCTTGACTTGACATGAATCACTTCGTGTAGCTTGAAAGAAGTATGGACTCCTGATGGAAGCTTGAGAAGGACTTGTTGCTGAAAATGATATGATGGGTACTTGGGCTTTTTCTCCGAGATCAATCACAAAGTTTGCCTGAATTGATCTTGCTGGTCCTATAATTGCTTTTACTTCAACATTTTTAATCAAGTCCAAAGCTGTGGTTTGAAATGACAGAAAAAGCAAGTCAAAATTAGAATTATTGATTTCTGATCATTTTGTGAAGATTCAATGGATAGTATTGGTGATTCTACGTTTTAATTAATCCTTCAGTCTTATTTATTTATTTATGTTGTCAAATTCATATAATGGTGATGATAGCAATATCACACCCAGGAAAATAATAAAATTCATTTATTTTTACACTTTTATTCTTCTGAATGGTTTCTGAGAAATTATAATGTACCACTGTGATTCCACGGTTATATATTATAATTTCTCTTTTTGATTTTTTTAGCCCCTCATAAAATAAAGGGGCAAAAAAAATTTTTTTTATGGCCAACAACAAAAGTATTCATAGCAGGGGTCACAACATAAAATTTTATCCTTAGGATAAATAAGTGAACGAGTAATTGTTAGTCGACTGAGCACCCATCCTCAAATAATATTTGCAGGATACATCCCTTTCCTCAAAAATTGTTATTTTAATTATTGAATCATTAATTATTCTCATTGGCAGCTTGCATCTTTCTGTAATATTGTTTTTCTGTTTTCAGCTATATATATAATTTTAGGCTGTTCAAAATTGAAATAAAGAATAGAGAATATTACGCTGGAAAAAAAAAATTTTGATCACCTATATTTGGTTGCAATATTTTTATTCCATTTGCTTGTAGAATCATTTCGAGATAAAATTCGAATTTTTTTTTCAGGTCTAAATCCCTTTAAATTTTAACTTCTTCCAATTTCCTGTAGTCCCCATTTAGATGAACAAATCCTTATTTTTTTTAATTTGAACTGGATGCACAAATCCTTATTAAATATTCATCCAATGGTCAAAACTTATTTTTTTAAAAATAAAATAGTTAAACTTGTTACTTTTTATCATTTTATTTTCTCAATTTATAAACTAACAACATAAACACTTTAACTTAATCGAAATAATACTTATAAACACTTTTAATATTATTTGAATTGTATACATAGTGTTTTTATAAGTTAAAAGAAAACCATTTCAACACTTAAAACTTTTTAAAAAGCGTTTATAAGTCATGTTTGCCAAATTAATATGTTACAATGATTAATTTATAAATTAAGAGGACAAATTAACACATGGATGGATCTAGAAAATATATCAATGTGTCACGGATATATGAGCACGCATCCACACTTTTTTTAAAAAATATTATTTAATATATATGTTTAATTTATAATCTTACTTTTAGAATAATTATATTTATTAAAATGATTTTATACAAATTTTCACTAAATTTGCATTTATCAAAAACTATTTTTAATATTTCAAAAAAATGATATCGAATTACTTTAGAAAAAACTTACATATATGTAAAATTTATTACAATAAGCATAGATAATTATAGAATAAACTAAAATAAAATTTAAAATATAGAAGTTTTTAAATTTATTAGATGGCTTTATTTTACTTTTAAATATGAAATTAAAATTGTTTTATATTATTTATTTTATATTTTGAAATTTGACCATATATATATATATATATATATATATATATATATATATATATATATATATATATATATATATATATATATATCAAATCCATTAATTCTATCTAATTTATATAAATGTTAACGACCTTTTGAATCAAATATAAATTAAATATACTTTAATTTTTTTGGATTAAAAATAAATTTTAATAAAAAGTGTGGGTAAAGGGATAGTATGTCATTTTCATAAAGAGATTCATGGGTAAAGGTTTTTTTTTTTTTTTTTTATCAATATAATCAGCCAACTTAAAAGCTACAAAGATAAAAAAAATATATATATTAAAGAAAATGGGTAATAAGTGATTTTATATAAAAGTATAGAAGAAAATTTTATATATATATATATATAAACTAATAATGATTGTGAATGATTAGTTAATGAAAATAATTCTATTGGTGGTTAGACTAGCCATTCTCAATATTAGAATTGAACGCTGAGACTAATTATTTTATGAAAGCATTCACAATCATAATTAACTAAAACTAACCATACTTGCCATCTCTTTTTTGCCACTACCAACCCATCCATCGTATATATGCACGCCAACATTTATAGACCACCTTCAACAACATTATTCAACAACATGTATGTTTGAGAATTTGTAGTATATACTTATCATTTACGGTTATATATATATATGTGTATATATATATAGTTGTTAAAGATTACTTAATTAGGGAGTGATTGATAATGATGATTCATGTGTTGTTTGTAATACGGAGAAAGTAACCAATTCACCATTTATTCTTTGAATGCCGGAAGTCTGCTCAAATTTGGAATATTGTTCTTAAAGCTTGTGATATCTATAGGAGAAGAGAAATTAGTTGGTTATGTAAAAAGGCCAAAGGAAAAAGCTATCTTAGCCATATTAGAAGAGCTTCCATCCCTGAAATTGTGTACTACATCTGGAGAGCTAGGAGTGCAGCTATCTTTCAACATGAGTTTTTTTGTTTTTTTTTTTTATTTTTTTATTTTTATTTTTTTAATGCTGATAGGGTTTGGAATCATATTAGAATGGATAAATGTGTTAAAGTTTCGGTCTTGTAGTAGTAACACTACACACACACATATGTATATATGTTGCTGATGTTATTAGTAGATTTAACTCATTAGATTCTCTGAATTTTCAGTTGAATAAAAATAAAAATAAAAAAGCAAAAATTTGTCTCCATATATATATATATATATATATATATATATATATATATATATATATATATAGAGGAATAGAGGATGAGGAAAAAGATTGAACAGAGACGTAAATAATAGAGAGGGTGGAAAATAAAATAACCTGCGGCAGCTGCAGAAACAACATCTTTGTTGGAATCTCTAGTGTGGAGGAGGAGCCTGGTTTTGTAGTGAGAATGGGCAGCATAAAACTGAGAGAGGGACATGTTGATGCAGCTCAATCCAACCATTCCAATCCAATCATCAAAGTCAAGAATCACACCTACATCTACTCCCAATGTTTCATTGTTTGCCATCATCGCCATCTTCCCACAAACAAGCCAAAAAATGAAGGAGAAAACAATATAATTATTCTTCATTTTCATCTTGATCGATGCCCCAATTGAGCAGTGGTTTCAGCTTTTAATTTGTACGTTAAATGAAGCTTTTTAACAGAAGAAAGTGACCTATTTATAAAGGTCATATCTATAGGTGAAAACTAAAAATTATTTAATAAGTGTTTTAATCAATAACTATTGAATTAGTTGTCACATGCCTTTCCTTATTTAAATGATATATTAAGTTGGACTTGTGATTTATATAGTCGTATTAAATTAGTTGTTAAAAGATTTTTATTGCCTTTATAATTTTACTCAAATCAAATTAGATTAATTAGAATCTAAACACTACTTCAAATACTAGTTGTTGAATTAGGCTAGCTAATCAGGCTTAGGAGCTGATTGCGGATTAACTCTTTTGCCATCTCCAAATTCTTACTTTGCTAGTCTTTTGAGTAATGACCTGAAAGGTCGGTACGTTCACAGTCGTCTGTATGCACTTAGTTGCTCTTTATTTCTCTGGGCGTTGCCCTGCTTTTACTCTAAAAATAAAAAAATAAAAAAAAAAGCTAGTTAATTGTTAAAAAAAAAAGTGCATTTAATTTAGCTTGAGCTTGATAAGTAGATTTACACTTTAATTAATTTATTGATTGGAATTTGAAACTAAAAAAGGAAAATATGATATATATATATATATATATGTTAATGTGGTTATAGGAATCAATATCATCAGTTGTCTGATTCTATGATGTAAATAAGCAGATTTTTAAGAAGTATTTTTAGAATGTGTATATCACAAGTATTGACAGCTTTTCTTTCCTATTCTAGTTATCGGACTTTTGTATAAATATCAATCTTCATTGTACAAAAGATATACAAAAAATTCCTTTTCCTTTATTATGGTATCAGAGCTTTTCTTCTTTTCTGCAAATTTTCTGGTTCTTGGCTCGTGACTTTTGGTGCCTTATTTTGCATAATTTCTTAAGATCCTTGTCACCTCCACTTCCAAATGGAGAAATATGATATTGCAAAACCTATTGCAACAGTCTTGACTGGTTCAAACTATAATCTGTGGGTCCAAGGAATGAAGAGTTTCTTGATCGGTCGTAAGCTTTGGCGTATTGTTACTGGAGATATCAATAAGCCAACCAAACAACAAGATGAAACTGATGACAAATTTGCTGACCGCTTTGAAGATTGGGATAGCAAAAACCATCAGATTATTACTTGGTTTCGCAACACCTCTATTCCATCCATTCACATCCAATTTGCTGATTATGACACTGCAAAAGAAATTTAGGATTTCTTAGCCAGTAGATATCGAACCACTGGACTTGCTCATTACTTTCAGTTATGGACTATACTTCATAATCTGAAACAAGAATCTGGTCAATCTGTGAATGATTTTCTTGCCCAAGTTCAACCGATTTGGAATCAACTATCTCAGGCTAAAATAAGTGAAGATCATCTTTATCTTATTTAAGTTCTCATGGCTCTCCGACCTGAATATGAAGCTGTCTGAGCATCTCTACTGCACCGACATCCTCTTCCTACATTGGATATGGCTATACAAGAAATCATTTTTGAAGAAACTCGCCTCAATCTTGACAAAACCTCGAATTCTGAAATTACTCTTGCAACTACTCGTTCCTCATATCAGAAATCTAGCCATAACTCTTATAAGAATTGCAATACAACTTGTCATGTTTTTGTTAATTGTCCGACTATCGAATGCAGATATTGTCATGCTCTTGGCCATATTCTTAAGAATTGCCCAACTCATCCTCCACGACCAAAAGGTGTGGTCTTTAAAGCAAAGACTATCTCAAAGCCTGGCCTTCCTTCTATCTTTGCGGCTACCACTGACGGTTATGTTGCCATTACTATGAGTGATCTTGAAGCATTATTCAAATAGGTTATCTCTTCCAATTCATCTACTGCCATGTCTGTCACTCCAGGTACCTCGCATTGGCTTTATGACTCTACCTGTTGTAACCATATGACTAATAATGTTAACCTGTTGTCTTCTACCTCACCGAATTCTTCCCTACCATTGATCCACACTGCCAATGGTAGCAAAATGAATATCACTCACACTGGACATGCATCTACCTCCAATCTTAGTCTTCCTGAAACCTAATGTATCCCTAATTTAGCCCCCAATCTTATCTCTATTGGTCAGTTGTGTGAACAAGGGCTGAATGTTAACTTTTCCCCTTCTTGTTGTTAGGTACAGGATCCATAAATGAGATAGATTTTTGGGACGGGTCGCAGGGTGGGTCGATTATTTGAACTTGTCTCTCTTCATCTTCTTTAGAAATTTCTGTCTGCTGCTACAACTACCAACTCTTCTATTCACCAATGGCATCTTCGTCTTGGTCATGCCTCAGCTAGCAAAATTCAGTCTTTAATTTCTCGTGGCATGTTAGGATCTATAAAATTTGAGTCATTTAATTGCTTACATTGTCAACTTGCAAAACAACTAGCATTGTCAACTTCCCCTATTTCTTCAATAAATGGTTTTCGTTATTTTGTGTTGTTCATTGATGATTATTCTCATTTTACATGGATCTATTTTTTTGAAAAATCGCTCTGAATTACCATAAATTTACACTTCATTCGCTAATATGATTAAAACTCAATTCTCTTCTACTATTAAAATTCTTCGAACAGATAATGCTATGGAATATAAGGATTCTTCCTTACTCCAATTTCTCAGTCAACAAGGTACTTTGGTTCAATGTTCTTGTCCTCACATTTCCCAATAAAATGGACAAGTTGAATGCAAACATCGTCACATACTTGACTCTGTTCGTGCTCTTATTCTTTCTGCCTCTTGTCCCGAAAAATTTTGGGGTAAAGCCGCTCTTACTGTAATCTACAGCATTAATCGAGTCCCTACCTTAGTTCTCCAAAATTTATCCCCTTTTGAAAAATTATTTAGTAAGCCTCCTGACTATTCTCTACTTAAACCTTTTAGTTGTGCCTGTTTTGTTCTTCTACAACCCCATGAACATACGAAATTAGAACAATGTGCTCGTTTTTGTTGTTTTCTTGGATATGATATTGAACACAAAGGGTATCGTTGTTGGGATCCTATTACCAATAGACTTCGCATATCTCGTCATGTTACCTTCTGGGAAAATACCATGTTCTCATCTCTTTCTAAATTTCACCACTCTGTCAACGTTGACTCTATGTTTTTCACTGATTCCTCCATTGAGTTATTTCTAAGTTCTGACATAGAAAATTCTAATACGCTCAATATTAGGCCTTCCACACTTGCTCCTAGTGATTATGCTCCTGTTGTTGATCCTCCACCTATCCTTGACACTACTCTTCATCGTTCCACCCGAGTAAGAGAAACTCCTCATTATCTTACTAATTTCCATTGTTATTCTGCTATTGCCACCATTCATGAGCCTCACTCTTATCATGAGGCAAGTACTGACCCTCTTTGGCAGAAAGCTATGTCTGAAGAACTTTAGGCTTTGGAGAGAACTCATACCTGGGACTTAGTTGATCTTCCTCCTCATAAGTCCCCTATTGGCTGCAAATGGATTTATAAAATCAAGACTCGTTCTGATGGGTCCATTGAGCGCTACAAAGCTCGCTTAGTAGCCAAAGGTTACACTCAAGAATATAGGATCAATTATGAAGAAACTTTAACTCCGGTTGCTTGATTGACATCAATCCGTAGTTTATTAGCTATTGCTACAGTTCACAAATGGAAGCTTCTCCGGATGGATGTAAAAAATGCGTTCCTTCATGGTGATTTATTCGAAGAGGTGTATATGCATCCTCCCCCTAGCTATCATTCTCCTCATAAGGTTTGCAAGCTCCAACGAGCTTTGTGTGGCTTAAAACAAGCTCCTTGAGCCTGGTTTTCCAAATTTAGTTATACTCTTACTCAACTTGGCTTTATCTCTAGTCCACACAATTCTGCATTGTTCGTTCATCGAACTGACCATGGTATTGTACTTTTGCTACTTTATGTTGATGACATGATCATAACAGGGAATGATATATCTGGTATCTCTAAATTATAATATTTTCTCAGTCAATGTTTTGAAATGAAGGACCTTGGCCATCTCAGTTATTTTTTAGGTCTTGAAGTTTCTCATACTTCTGAAGGTTATTATCTCTCTCAAGCTAAGTATGCATCTAATCTACTTTCTAGAGCAGGCATTATTGATGGTAAAACTATATCAACCCCATCGGAACTCAATTGCAAACTTACTCCTCTCGATGGCACTCCTCTTGATGATCCTACCTTATATCAACAACTTGTTGGTTGTCTTATTTATCTCACTATTACTCACCCTAATATCTCATATGCAGTTCACTTAGTCAATCAGTTCATGTCTGCCCCTCGCTCATCGCATTTTTCTGCAGTTCTTCGGATACTTCGCTATATTAAAGGCACTTTTTTTCATGGTCTCCATTTTTCTACTCACTCCTCTTTAGTGTTATCTGGCTACTCTGATGCTGATTGGGCTGGTGATCCCAAAGATCGTCGTTCTACTACTGGTTATTGTTTTTTCTTAGGCAATTCTCTTATCTCTTAGCGTAGCAAAAAGCAAACAGTCATTGCTCGTTCCAGCACTGAATCTGAGTATCGTGCTCCAGTTGACGCTACATCTGAATTACTTTGGTTACACTGGTTATTATCTGATATGGGTGTCCCACAATCTTCTGCTACTATGCTTCATTATGACAATCAAAGTGCTATACAGATCTCTCATAATGATGTTTTTCATGAGTGTACCAAACACATTGAACTTGATTGCCATTTTGTTCGTCATCATGTTACTTAGGGCACCATACTTTTGGTTCCCGTCTCCTCTGCTAACCAAGCCGCTGATATCTTCACCAAAACCCATCCACCCATACATTTTTGAGATTTACTAAGCAAACTCAAGTTGGCATCCACTATGCCATCTTGAGTTTGAGGGGGGGGGGGGGTGTTAACATGATTATATGAATCAATAGCATCAGTTGCCTGATTCTATGATGCAAATAGTCAAATTTTTAGGAAGTATTTTTAGAATGTGTATATCACAAACATTGACAGCTTTTCTTTCCTATTCTAGTAATCGGACTCTTGTATAAATATCAGTCTTCATTGTACAAAAGATATACAAAAAATTCATTTTCCTTTATATATATATATATATATATATATATCCATTTTTAAAAATTTTATTTTCAGTTTTATTTTGATATTTATATTTTAATAATTTCATAATTTGAACATATAAGATAAAATGATTATAAATTTCATTATAAAAATTTATGTTATACTTTATACATATATGTTGAAAATTAACTATAAATAAATAATTAATTAATTAATATTTAAAATATCAAATATTATACGTTAAGTTTTAATATGATTAATTATTAAAATGGTACTAATTTTTACTTGTAACACATATTATAGATTTCTAATATTATCAATAATATATATATATATATATATAATCGGTTCTGATTTTAATTTTTCAGTATGGTTCAATTCGATTCTCAATTCTAAAGATTTTCAGTTCGGTTCGATTTTCGGTTCTGAAGATGGCAAAAGAGTTTGAATCCACTAATTGGATTAATATAAGGACACCAATAGGTATAGTGGATCGTAACACCATACCGTGATATATGATAAAATTTTTACAATTTGCATTTCATCATTCAAATTTTATCGATTTTTTTTGAAAATTCAATTTTTAAAATTAATTAAAATAATTAAATTTTAAATTTTAAAATGAACCAGATAAATTCGTTATGTCAGAATTTAAATATTTATAATATATAATAAATAAATAAATTATTATTATTATAATAAAAATAAAAAAAAAAAGATAAAAAAATGTTACAATATTTATGTTGCTAGGTGCCACATTAACCTTTATCCTTAAAAAAAAAAAAGAAAAAGTTTACTAATAGAAGAATTTTCTTCATTAAAATCTTTGTTGAGGGACTTCCGGACTTTTCAGATTTCGTACATAGATTCAATACCAGAAGTCCCTGCCATAGCCACATTGACAATTTATTTATTTTTTTGGGATAATCTTAGACTCCTTTACAAAGGATATAAAATAGTATGATGAGAAATTTATATTTATTATTATTTTTTTTTGTCTTTTTTTCATCGATTATTAGGAAAGTGTAGAGATAAAAAAAAATTATTAAACTAATAACATTAATGGCAGGAACTTTTGTGAGGAAAAGAGTAGGAAAGAGAAATTTTTTTTTTTTTTTTTCGAAGAACGGAAAGAGAGTAGGAAAGAGAATTAGTGTGTATTGTGAGTGACAGTAATTTGTTTAAAAAAATATATTTACTTTATTGATGTGTCATTAATGTGATGGTATCTATATGTTACAATCAATTCTTAACACATCATATCAGTATCGATTACCTAAATATAAGTGTAGGTAGTATAATGTAATCAGATTGAAATATTAGGAAGTTTTGCAGTATATTTTAGTAGGCATAAGTTTTGGGATTTTAGGTCACAGTTTCAAATCTTAATTTGCCCAAATATGAGATAATTAAAAAAAATTTTCTCATTCGCCAATAATTAATAAATTAACAATCGTAATCTTATAAAATACTAACAAACGATATTTGATATGAAAAAAAATAATTGACTAATAGAATTTTCTCTTTGTTAAATATAATTTAAGCATTTGATAAAATTTTAAAAGTAGCAGCATCTAGTTATTTTTATTTAAAATAATTATGGACTTGATAAATTTTATTTAAAATTTTTTTATTAGTTGATAGTTAATTTCTATTTGTTTTTTATTCAAATTATTTTACTCTGATTAAAATAACTAATAATAAATAATTTTATTTAAATTAAATATATAATTATTTTTTATAATTAATAATTAAATAATTGTAACATTTATATCTATAATTATTTTTTAAAAATTATACAATAATATTTATATTTTAAAAATCATTGTTAAATAATTTCTACTAATTATTTTAATAATATATAAATCAATGGAAATAAATTAATATTTATTACTATATATTATTTTAAATAATTTACATTACTAAAAAAAATTATAAAACAACATACAAATTATATTTACAAATGAATTATACACTTAATGGTCATTTAACATACTAACAATAACATCTAATAAAATTTTACTAAACTATTCATATTTATCAGCTAAAAACTATCAAATATCAAATATTCACTATCAGCTGCTATAAATAAATGAACTAAATAGACCCAATAGTATTTGATTAAAAAATTGGATATTGGCAATGCAAATAATCCATTATTTGAATTTTCATATTTTTGGACTGTGAGATGCATGACATATGTAGATACTATTAAAATTATTTTTAGAACAAGAGCTTATTAATTTTATTTTTTTAATCTAATACTCTAGCATTTAGAGTTTGTTTCTATCCGATCCAAATCGTACTATAAGGGTGGTAAATATTTTCTAACAATTAATTTAATATTTTTATATATGTGTAAACACAAAATTTAAATATGAAAAATCAAACAAGAATTTTGAGAACCAAATTAGAAACTTTGTTGTTCTTGAAAAGCATAGTACAATGTCTATGAAATTCTTATAATAAAGAATTAAAATTGTCTTATTCGAATCTTGTAGTGCTTTGATATAACTTGAATCAATGGATTTTTGTAACTTGGCCTTGAATCAAATTTGAACTTGGTCAAAAACACCTTTGATGATCTTGAAAAACTTAAAGAACACCTTTGATGATCTTAGAGAGTTTTGGGTCTTGAATTTGGCAGAGGTTCAAAACTTGATTTCTTAATCTTAAGACTTGAATATGATATATCTTCAATGCTTCACTTCTTGATCTCTCGATATCCCCTAAGAGCTTGGGAGCCATAGTGATGCAAAATAGATTGTAATTCAGTTTATAGAAGACTTTAACATGAAGGGAGTGTGCAGTTGAGATTTTAAAGGCTCTAAATTTTGGGTCCGATTGAACCACAGGGCCCATAATATTTCAAAATGAAACTAATTCAAAGATATATATTTATTTTAAGGTGTACTTATAAGGGACCAGATTTTAAGCCCAAAATCCATCAATTAGGGTCTCAAAATTAGCTTTGAAGTTTATGCTTATGTTTATTTGTGTGTTTTTTTTTCCTTTTTGCCCTTTTTAGTTAGAGTTTTTTCCTAGACAATATTTATTTGTTATTTTCATATGTTTAAGACAATTTTAGTTAAATTAAAAATAAAGTTTCTATTTTGTTCCCAATTTTTGGTATTCACTTGTGAATCAACGAATTTATGAATGCCTATTTCCTAGTATTACTTATAATCAATAGGTTATAGAACCTTGTTTGACAGCCACTAATGGGCAAATCAATGACAATTAACATTTATCCTTATTTTACTAGGATTTCACTATCACACATGAATTAGAGTAGAATTGATCCAAGTTCATCATACCAAGGAAAATACAACAAGTAGAGGACATGTATGAATGAGAGTTAGATCACTGCATGACGCGCATGGAAGAGCATTTTCGAACAGATGATGGAACACGTTATGGAGAGAATGGCTAACCTGACAGCAAATCGTAATAATAACAATTAGAATCATCATAGGGCATGTTAGCCAATCTACTTCGAACCAACTTATGATTATCTTATTGCTAGTATTTGGTTATATTTGTTAGTGTTTGGTTGTCAATGTATATCATCTTACATAATACATCAGTTGTATTGTTTATATATAGATGTAAACTCTTCTTATATGAAATATACAAGATTACAAAGTTCACATGGTATTATATCTTTAACCTATTTATTATTATTATTATTTTCGATGGCTTCCTCTAATAATCAACTTACCATTCCAACATCTACCCCTACCACAACCACTACTCACCATAGTTTTGCAATCAAACTTACACAAAAAAATTTCCTTGTTTGGAAAACATAATTATTACCACTTTTAAACTATCATGCTATGAAAAATCTCATTGATGGTTCTTCTCCACCACCACTATCTACCATTGCATCTACAACCGATCCTACTTAATAAATTCTCAATCTAGCCTACAACTCTTGGTTTCAAAAGGATCAATTACTACACTCTTGGCTTTTGTCTTCCTCCACTGAGGAGGTATTCTCCTATATTATTGGTCTCACCTCTTCTTATTCGGTTTGGCAAGCATTATCTACTACTTTTGGTTCGATTTCTCAAAATCGACAATTACAACTCCAATTAAACTTCAGGAGTTAAAGAAATATGGCATGTCTATTTCCACTTACCTTCACAAGGCAAAAAGCTTGGCGAATGAACTAAAAGCAGCTAATCGCTCTCTCTCTATTACCGAGTTTAATGCCATCATTTATCATAACATTGGTAGTGAGTTTCATCCCATAATTTCTATATTAAATTTATGTCATGAACCTGTCTCATTTTAAGAACTACATAGTCAATTATTGTCCTATGAAATTATATTTTACAACTTTTAAGATGTTCCATAAGCACATGTTTTTCAGTGCACTTCATCCAATTTTTCTAGGCACTCTTTTATATCCAATAATTATGCAAACTCCTAATTACCATTAGGCTGCTTCTTTTTGGCACTAATCCTACGATTCATCTATTACTTATCAGATCTATGGTTATCACAACTACACCACAGATCATTGTCAAAGGCACTATTGTCAATGTCCCCCACAGTATGCTCCACAAGCCAATCTCACATGGTCTGATGGTTACTTTCTCATTGGTCGACATTTTTTGGTACAGCCCCCTTCTTATATTGCATTCAATTCACCTTCCTCACCCTTGCCAAATCCCATATCCTGGAAACCTGACACTGGTGCAAGTCATCACATGATACCAAATGCTACTGCAATCTATGATATTCAACCTAATCAAGGCTTCAATTAAATATAGGTAGGAAATGGCCAAGGATTGCCAATTATTTCTAAATGTAAAGCATTATATCCCACTCCTAATAACAAGTCTTTGAAGTTAAATAATGTACTCCATGTTCCTGCTCTTACCAATAATTTGTTATCTGTCTAGAAATTCACTAAAGATAATTATTGTTTCTTTGAATTTTTGCCTGACTGATTTCTTATAAAGGATTAGAGGACTAAGGCAATCATGTTACAATCACCGAGTGAAAATGGCTTGTACTATCTCTAACTGAAAATAAAATCCACATATTTTGGTGTTTCTACTTATTTTAATGATTATCATGCCAGATTAGGCCATCCTCATACATCCACTATGTCTATAATAATTGCCAATAATAATCTTCCTTATTCTAGTTCAGTTTTTAAAAAAATTTATTCTACATGTAAATTAGGCAAATTGGCTAGGATGCCTTTAGCTTCTATTAAACATTATAGTAAAAAAAACTTCGAGATTGTTCACTCTAATGTCTAGGGTCCTGCTCCAATTTTATCCAATTTAGGTTTTTCTTATTTTATTTTTTTTGTGGATGATTTTACTCAATTCACTTGGATGTTGTGTCATAATTTTTTCAAAAAATAAATTTACTTGGTTTGATGATGTGTCATTAATGTGGCAATATCTATATGTTGCAATAAGCTCTTAACACGCAAATCACCACATCAACATCATGATCGGAATATAAGAGTAGGTAGTATAATGTGATCAGATTCAAATGCTAAGAAGTTTTCCATTACATTTTAAGGAGCGTTTTCATTTAATTGATAGATGTAATTGATAGAAATTTTTTCTCAATTAATTATCATTTAAATATTTGGTAAATTTTCAAAATTAGTAGTTGCTAGTTATTTTTCTTTAAAACAATTCCAAATTTGATAAATGTTGGTGTCAAATTATGCATAGTTTTAGGTATTTTAATTTGCATGTATTTATATATTTTCATTAGCATTTAGCATAGAAAAGCATATGAAAATAGATACTTTTATGTTTTCTTTATTTTTTTAAGGAAATTGAACTATAGAGGTAGTCAGTGAAGGAGGGAAGCAAGAATAAGAGGAAAAAGAGCATAGCAAGAAATAGGCATAAGCACAGTTAAAGCATGATCACGGGATGGACAAAGATGCCAGCTCTAAGTGATGTTGGGCCCTTCATGAGTGCGACCTAAAGTGTGATCGAGGGTGTCCAATAAGCCAAGCTTATATTGCAAGCATGGTTGTTATGCGATCCCGACCTTATCACAAAAGGCCCTTTTTTATGAGCATATTTTGTGTACGATCGTGGGCAACTCGTTTCTAGCATAGAATATGGTAAAGTGCATTGATTTAAAAAAATATCTAAGGAAGGTGATAAGACATGTTCTAAAAGGGTTAAAAAGGACAAAAGACATGCATTACTTTGGGAGGAGGCCAAATTTACACAAACATTCTCTCACACACAAGAAACACACAAGAAGAGGGAGGAGAAACATAAGAGAAGAGGAGGAGAGGAGAGAAGAAAATAGAGGAGAAAAAGAAGCTGAATGAGAGACCCATTTGGAAGGTTCAAGCTCCTTTGGATAACATTTCTCATTCTTTATCTTCTTCTATTCTCTTGTTGTGTAATTTGAATATTGAATGATGAAGTTAATAGCCATGAGTGGCTAAGTTTTTTTATATGTTGTTGGGATTTTGGAAACCCATTTGATTTAAGTTCATTTAATATGTTAGTTCTTGTTTCTAAATTGCATATTGTGTTTGTTGAGCTTTTTGAGTATTGTATTATGGCCAAATGCAATCTATGTTTGAATCTATGCATTAAGAAATGGTGGATTCAATAGACCCACATATACTTGTTAGATCTATCAATGACCTGAGAAAGCTTGTGTAGATCTAATCCTATTTAAGTTTGCTGAATGCCTTATAAGTTATTTTAGATCTTATTGTATGATGATGATAAGAATTAAGTCATACTTTGAGATTTGATTGATGCTTATTAGTAAGATTAGCATTGCTCGAGAGAGATTGTTATTCAATTTATAAAAACTTAAGGTGTGCAATATAACTTGAACTAATGTATTACTTGGCTTAATGACAATATGGCGTACAATTTCCCCAACCACATGCCTTTCCCATTGATCATTTCTTTTGTTATGTTGATTACCAATAGCATTGCTTACTTTCCTTTGTTTAGTTGTTATTTTAGTTCTTTATTTGCTTTAATCAAACAATAATTGATTAGTCTAAACAAATACAATAGAGATTAATAGATGCTTAGTCCCCAATCCATGTGGAGATGATACTTTACTTATCACTTTATCACTTGTTCGACCCGTGCATTTGCTGCATTTGATCAAACAACAATAAAATCCATTTTCGAGTTTTTTTTCCATCAACTGATAGTTTATTTGTTTTTATTTTTTGTTTAGACTATGTTGCCCTTACTAAAATAACTAATAACAAATAACTTCATTAAAATTAAATGTATGTAATTAATTTTTTATAATTTATAATTAAATAAATATTATTTTAAATTATAATTAATAATAAAATAATTATAATATTAATACCTATAATTATTTTTAAAAAATTTATAAAATAATATTTATATTTTAAAATTAATTTTTAAATAATTTCTATTAATTATTTTAATAATATATATATTAAAGGCAAAATATTATTATTTATTACTATATATTATTTTAAATAATTTACATAACTAAAAAATATTATAAAAAACATACGAATTATATTTACATTAAATTATACCTTTCATGGTCATTTGATATACTAATAGCAATATCTACCAAATGTTACTAAATAATTCATATTCATCAATTAATAACTATCAACTATCAGTTATTCATTATCCACAACTGTTATCAGCTATCAAATGCTATAAACAACTGAACTAAATAGACCCTTAAAGGTTGAATACCTTAATAGTATTTGGTTGAAAATTGGATGCTGTAAATGAAATTAATCCATTATTTGAATTTTTATATTTTTGGATCATGAGATGCATGACATATGTAGATTTACTATTAGAATTATTTTTAGAACAAGAACTTATTAATTTCATTTTTTTAATCTAATGCACCAATATTTAGAATTCATTTCAATTCGATCAAAATCCTACTATAAAGGTGGTACTAGTAAAAATTTTCAACAATTTATGCTTAATGAAGATGAGGATCACATCTAGAATAACAAATACTATTTCCAGCAAACTTCTTTCTTAAATGTGTCAATGCTAATTTGTTTACTCAATGTAAGAAAAAGTAAATACACACTTTCCATTTATTAATTTAATATTTAAGGGATAAAATGTGTCATATAAAAGTATTATATTATCAGGGATAATTGTTATTTTTCCCTTGTGTTTTTCTATATTATACTACTTTGTCCCTAACATTCTAAAAATATATTTATTAGTCCTTTTTAATTACGTGAAATAAATTAAAAATTCCTTTATGTACTATTCTTATTAAATGCCTATGAAAAGATAAAAATAGCCCCTTTTTAATTTTTTTGCCTAAAAACAGCTAAAAAAACACATTCAATATGCCCTCAACTCCTTCAAACCACTTTCCTCATTCATGACCCTCACCATTCTATACCACCACCTTCGGCACCATCATCAATCACCATAACCATTGGCACCATCATCAAACACCACCACCACCACCATCAATAATAACATCATCACCACCCGATTCCTTCTTTTATGCCCTTTACAGTAGGCTCAATCAATTCTGCCTGATTCCTTCTCTCTTGGTGTTGCTACCGGTGAAGAAGAAAAAGGGTGTAATCACCAAGTTCCTATAGGATTTAATAGTTCCTCTATCACTAGCACCATCTATCGCTAGCACCATCTTTGTCTCTCATCACCTCTAATCCTTTTGGCATCACTAAGACTTGGGTTGGCTCGGATATGAGCAGCTATAAAGACTTCTTTTGCGATAATCCTTTGGATAATAAGTCTACCATAACTGTCCTTCTATCGATTTCAATGGTTTCTACTTAGCTATTTTCTTTTTCTTTTTTTTTCTTTTTTCTACTTACTATTTACACACATACACGATTATTTATTGGAGTTGATATGGGTGTTAGTTTTTCTTGTCTTTCAATGGTGCTAATGATGTTGGTAATACTTGTGGTGGTGTTGAGTGGTGATGGTGGCGATGTTAGTGTAAATGGCAAATGTGTTTTAGTGTACATGACATCTTTGATTTAAATCCTAAATGAAAAGAATCACAAGTTCTCATTTAAGTTAATGATGGTGCAAATGGTGATGTCGGTAAGTGGTGCTGGTCTTTAGAAGAGAAGGTGAGAGGAAAGGCGGCATCGCGGGTTGTAGGGAGAGGTAGTGGTGTGGGTTGTAGGGAGAGGTAGTGGTGTGGGTTGTAGGGAGAGGTCGATGTTTTGGTTGGTGGGAGAAACTAAACGAATTTGTCCATTTTTTTCTTATTTTATTTTATTCACTTGTTCTATTTCTACTTGAAGTATTTTTTTTCTTTTACAAATGCTTTTACTAGAGTCTTTACATATGTTCTTATATGTATTTTTATTATAAAAATGAATAATTTATTTTGTTTTCAATCTTGATGATAGGTGAATTTTGCTTGTCTGATTTTCGTATGTACAATTCGCAGAAGATTTAAGAGTAAACATCCTCACTATAATTTTTTTTTGAACTAAGTCTTTTAGAAATTCTATAAAGGGTAATTTTGATTTTTTTATTCAATTTTCTTTATTTGACTGTCAAAAAGCCCTTACAAAGCAACTAACGAGTATAACTTAGCAAAATATTATCCCGTATTACCAACTAGATATTGATGGTAAGAATTCATTATAAAATTATAAATTTAAATTTTAGCTAATAAAAATTTAATTATTCAAAGATAATTTATAAAAAATAATAATAGTGATTCATGTGTAAGTCATCGTTTGCATAAATATTTTTTTTATTTTTTTTAAAAAAGAGTGCATTTAATTTAGTTTGACCTTGATAAGTAGATTTACTCTTTAATTAATTTATTGATTAGCATTTGAAAGATTGTTAAATCAATGAGAAATATGAATTTATTGATTAGCATTTGAAAGATTGTTAAATCAATTAGAAATATGAGAAGTGTTTAAAAATATATACCTTATATAACGATGAAAATTATGTGCATGTCTAGCATGTTCAACCATAAAGTAGCATCTAGGTCTATTTAATAACTCTCTTCTAAAAAATATACATTGTTGATGTCAAGTTACACATAGATTTAGGACTTAATATTGCATGCATTCATACATTTTTATTAGCATTTAATATAGTAAAGCATATAGAAATATATACTTCTGATTTTTCTTTGTTTTTTTTATAGGGAAAAGGAGTTAGGAGGTGATTTAGTACAAAAGGAGCAAGAAAAGGGAGAAATGAAGCAGAGTTGCCTACCATCATGATCACGATTGGATGTGCGGTCATGGAGATGCCCAAAATGCCAACCCCAAGTGATGTCAAGCCTTTTGCGATCACATCTTATACATGATCGTGGCTTCTTGCCAAGCCAAGCTTATGTTGTGAGTGTAGTTTGTGTGGTATTGTGGGCAGCACGCTTCTAGCACAAAACATGTTAATGTGTACTAAATTAAAGAAAAATTTAAGGGAGCTGAAAGGACATGCTCTAAAAGAAGGCTAGATAGGATACAAAATATGAATTACGTAGGGAGGAGGACACATTCTACCTATAAACACTCTCTCACTCATAAGGGAGAGAGAAGAGAAGCAAAGAGGAGAAGAAGAAAGGAGAAGAGAAAAAGAAGCTAATAGGAAGAGACCCATTTTGATGATCCAAACTTCTTGGATAACATTTTCTCACTTTATTTCTAATCCTATTTCCTTGATTGTAATTCTGAATATTGAATGATGATTTTCTTAGCCATAGGTGGCTAAGTTCTTGAATGTTGTTGGGATTTTAAGACCCATTAGATTTAATATTAATTTGATGATTATTGTTACTTCTTAAATGCATATTGTGTTTGTTGATTTGATTAAATGTTATATTGTGGCCAGATATAGCTTGAGTTTAGATATATACAATGAGAGTTGGTAGATCTAATAAACCTACAAACACATGTTAGATGGATTAAATGTCTTGAGAAAGCTTAATCAAATCTAATTCTCTTATGGGTTTTGCTTATTGCCTTGCATGCTTGATATGGGTTTAAATTCATAGTGATGATGAGAATTAAACTATGTTTATATATCTCATTTGATTAATGCTTGTTGATTTGAGTAGCTACTTGAGAAAGAGTACTAAATGTTTGTTGAAAAACTTGAGATATACATTGAGAAGTTGATTAATTACATCAAATTAACTTAATGAAAATATGGTGCTCAATCTCCCAATAACATGCCTTTTCCTTTGATTATTTCTTTGATTATTTTGATTACCAATGGCTTTATTATCATCCTTTAGGTTATTTATTAATTTAGTTGTTTACTTGCTTTAACCAAACCATTAGTGTTAGCTTTAAACATATACAATTAAGATTAATAGGTGTTTAGTATTAATCTCTATAGGAAACAATACTCTACTTACTTTTATATTACTTATCAACCTATTCACTTACGAAATTGCAATAAGTTTTTGGCATCATTGTCTGGGATTGAGCAATTAACATCATAATTAATCAAAATTATTTTGGATTAGAGCATTTTCTATTTTGTACTCTATTTTGACATGTGAAATTGTATTTTTAGGTACACTTATGGTTGTGTATGCATAACACTAAACTTATAAGAAGAGAACCACAACTCTTTATTCCAAATTTATTGAAGCTCAAGAAGGAGAACCATAGGAGATTAAAGAGAGCATCTAGAATTATGGCTGCACAACAAGGAGGTTAACAAGTTGATACAGAGCAAACTCTTCTTGAGTTTGCTATGCCTGATTTAGACGGGGCTCAACAAAGTATTACTAGGCCTTATGTACAAGCCAATCAAGCCTCCTCGTCTACAAATGATTCAATCTACTGTCTAATTTCATGGTTTACCTTTGAAGGATCCAAACATGAATATAGCAAATTTCTTGAAAATTTATGACAACTTTAAGTATAATAGAGTCTTCGACGATGCCATTTGCTTGAGTCTTTTTCCATTTACACTTAAGAATAGGGCCAAAGTCAGGCTTAACTCTCAACCACCAGCATCCATCACTACATGAGATCTTCTAGCAAAGACATCAAAGATCATTAAGGACATCACTACTTTTAGCAATTTGAGACTGAATCTTTATGCAATGCATGGGAAAGATTTAAAGAGATGCATCAAAGTTGACTACACCATGAGCTTCCGAAATATGTGCTTATTTGAACTTTCTATAATGGGGTAATAAAGTCCACAAGGGACACTATTGACATAATAGTAAGAGGTGTGGATGGAGCTTTTGAACTCTTACCAGAAATGGCCAACAATAATTTTCTATGACCTTTGGAAAGAAATTTGGCTCTAAAATAAGGATGAAAACTTAGAGTTGATGATGTTACATCAATTCAAGCATAATTTATTGCACTAAGAAGAAAATTGATAGTTTGGATTCAAGAGGTAATGCCATTCCACCATCCTCTTTAGCTATATTTTTATGAGTATTGTCATATGCTTGATCACTTAACATTTGAGTATGGTTATGGAAGTGGAAACATGTGTGGGAAGTTATAACTATATTGGAAACCAATTCCAACTAAGGCAACCAAACAACAACCCTTAGTTAAACATATAGAACCAAGGATGGAGGAACCATCCTAATTTCTCATGGAGCAATACCCAAAACACTTAATGATTTTTCAATCAATTCTCTAAACTAGCACCACCACTTGGATTTCAAGTTAAGTTGATTGATGATAGGTTTACCGCTATGGAGATGGAGTTTGACAAATTCTTATAAGCATTTAGCTTAAAAATCAATAACCAAAATGAAATGTATGATCAAATTCTTAAGAATCACTTTTTATCAATCCACAACATTAAGGTGCAACTTGGTGAGCTAGCAAATGTAATTGCTATAAGGGCTCAATGCCATCTTCTAAGCAACATAAAAGTCAACCCAAAAGAGCAAGTCAATGCCATTACCTTAAGAAGTGGTAAAGCACTTTAAGGTCCTCAACAACTGCCATTGGAGGTTAATGAAGACAAAAAGCATCAAGAGGTGAAAACTAAAGATGTGGAAGCTCAAACATAAGAAAAGAAGTCTAAAAAATCAAGAGAGACTTTAAGTGGAGTAACCATCCATCATTGATACATTAAAGTATGCTCCAAAGCTATCCTTTCCCTTGAGGTAAAGGAAAATGAATGATGATGAGAAGCAGTTTGGAAGATTCATTGAAACTTTTAAGAAGTTAGAGTTAAATATACCTCTCTTAGAAGCACTAAATGAGATGCCAAATTTTGTAAAGCTCTTCAAAGACATAATCACCAATAAGTGTAAAATGGAATGAAAATAAGATAGTGCCTCTAATGGAGACTTATAGCTTTATCATTTTAAGAAAAATTCTTATCAAGATTAAAGATCCAGGAAGTTTTACAATTCCTTGCACTTTTAATTCTAAAGAATTTCCTAAATGTTTGTGTGACTTAGGAGCTAGCATTATTCTTATGCCTCTTTCTCTTTTTAGGGAGCTAAATCTTTGAGATATGATCACTACCAACATGACTCTCTAACTTTCTGATCATTCAATTAAATAGCCATATGGAGTGATTGAAGATATGCTTATAAGAGTTTACCAGTTTGTATTTCTGGTAGATTTTGTAATCTTAGACTTTGAACAAGATAAGCATTGCCCATTGATTTTAGGAAGACCTTTTCTCAACACTGGAAGGGCCATTATTGATGTATATAAGGGCAAGGTCACATTGTGAGTTGGAGAAGAGAAAGTGGAATTTGTGATGAATAAGTTTATAAAGGATAAGACTAAAGATGATCATTATGAAGATAGAAGGTTGGTGAACAAGGAAGTCAAGGCAACAATGATTTCAAAAAGCAGCAGCTTAATCCAAATCAAAATTTTTTAATTTCTCAAACTCCAACCAAGGTGAAGAAAGCCAAATTGAAAGTGAACCTACGTAAGTGATTAGAATGGTGTATGTCAGAAGCATGCTTCCTTAAAGAGTAAAATGAAGCTTGATTTAGCAAAGGATGGGAAAAAAGAGCATCAAGATTTGAGTAACATCAAGGATGGGGGATGCTCATCTTCCTCAATTACTTGACACAATCATAACAGGCATGGTCAAACTAGCAACCTAAAAATTAGCACATTTTTAATTTGATTTTTATTTTGGTTTATTTTTTGCATATTGTTTATTTTATTCATTTTAGATTTTTATTTTCAATTTTAAGGTATTATTTATTTGGTCTATTATAAATCGATGCTCCTCAAATCAAATGTTATTTAAAGCTAATATTAAGTTTTTGGAATTTTTTTTGTGTAGAGTAAAACTCACGATTGTTACAAGCCATGCGATTGCTTAATTAATTTCTAGGTTGTACCATGATTGCACAACAAAATGCGATCACTAATTGCTCGTCAATTCAATTTTGGTCCTTTCTCTACGCTCATAGACAATCAATGATTGTTGATGCAAAACTTACAAAAACTCAATGCTATCTGTCATAATCGTGCATAACCCGTGATCACATATTAACCCTAATTTGCACTTAAAATAACCGCCACCCACTTTCCTCCTTCATCTGTTTTTCAAAACCCATGATCTCTAATCTTTTACGATCTTTGCCAATTGCCAAATCATCTTCCATTAAATCAATTTCCACTCTTAATCTTTCATCTCCAATATAAATCTCACCCTCTTCATCCCTTATAACTCTAATTTCATCATCCTTACTCCTAAAATCAACTCAGTCACTATTATCACTTATTTCCTATTAAAAAATAAAGCACCTCTATAAGCACCCAATTTTGGGATAATCGACTATGGATGCAATAGAGAACTCCAATGATGAAAATTTGTTACAAATAGGTCTGTGGACATTGATTTTTCAACCTCAAGGCTTAATTGCATTTTTTAAGGACTAAATTGTATTATTTTCTTTAAGGACCTAATTGTAAAGTTTTATCTTTTGTAATTAAATGTTAAAAAAAAATAATCAATCAGAATTACATATTTCTGATAAAAATATGGAATTTCGATCGGAATTCCAAATTTTTGATTAGAAATCTACAATTCCAATCAAAATTATACAAGTATGATAAGTGGTGATTTTATTTTTTATTAATTTTTTATTTTTGAAAATAATTTTCTTTGATTTTTGATTGGTAAAAAATAAATAATAATAATAAATAAATAATCTTAATAATGTCATCATTATTAGGACGTTTTATAAAAATTGATTTTGAAAATCAAATTTTATTTTATGTATAGGAGATTAGGGTTTTCCTTTAAGCTACATATGTCACTCATTCTATATGAGTGAAAGGGGGACCATTTCCTACTTTCTAAAAAATCATAAAAAAAAGAGCTTTTAAGAAACACAAAGAGTAAACAGGAGAGTTTTTTTTGTTCTATTCTTAAAAAAAAAGTCCTTGAATTAAGAACGCAGTGTAAGCTAAAGAAGAAGAATCAAATTGACAGATCCTATTCAACATGGTGAATCAAACAAGACTCTGAGGAGCAAATCAATATAGCATCCACTCCATTCATCGTTCTTTCTTCTTTTCTTCTTTTCTTCTTTCTCTATTTTTTATTATATTTCTTTATTATTAGTATTTTAATTATTTTATTATTTTTTATGTTTTCTCTATGATGGCAAATAGTGCTAGGAGTACTGTGTAGTATGACGTCCATGATCAAATTAAAATCAAGCCATGAAGATCCATGGAATATCATAGATAAATAATCATGTTTAATCATGTAGATTTTTTCTGTTTTATTTTTATTTTTATTTTTATTTTTTATGTTCTGTGTGTTTTGTTCATTTATTTGGTTTATTAGGTTTGTATATAGTTTATTATTATTAAACGTAGGAATTATAATAGCCCCAGTAGTGGGAATAGTGAAACAATTTTATTTTATGCACTTTAAAATTGATTAGTAAATTATGTTCAATTCGGTAAACCCAAATAAAAGTAATGGTGGCAGTAGTAATGTTTAGGTTGCATGTAAATTAAATAGGGGTTAGAAATCACAATATGTATTTATTTATTTATTACTAATTTTAATTTATTGTTTAGGCTTGTTTTTATATTTTTATTTGTTTTGGGCTCCATGCCCACGTTAGTCTCTAACTCATTAATTAATAAGGTTTTAAAATTGGTTTTTAGGTTTAATTAATTTTAAAATTAATTTAGGCCCATTAGGATAATTTAGACTTAGGCCCATTTTAGTTAATAAAATTAACTTAGGCATTCATAAAGTCCATTAAAGCATTTTTCCATAATTTATAAACTTAGGATCATTTCATTTCAATTAAAATTAATTAGAATTAGGCCCACTAAATCAATCCAACTCATTTCCATAAAAATTAAATAGATTTGGGCCCACTATCTGTAGAATTAAAAATGGTAGATTTAGGCCCACTAATTTAATTAAAATGTAGGCCTAGCTTTAGTTCTCATTTCATTTATGAATAAAATATGTAGATTTAGCTAACTTAATTAAAATCAATATAGAGTAGACTAATTTAGGAGCATTGTACCATATGAATGCATTTTTTATGTACTCTTTCATGACTAATTGCCTTGGAGTTAGCTGGATGCTAAATTAGGGTTTAAATGAAATTGTATATAAATAGGGAATAATTTAATAATTAATAACGGAATTCTAAATGAACATAAGACTAAGAGAAGTTGAAATTCCATATCCAGAATCTCTTGGTTGTGGTGCTAACTTTCTTTTAGATAATCAAGTTGCTATCACCTTTGAATTGTCCCAGTTATTACCCTGGGTGGCAACTCCTTATCTCTATGCTATATCTTTGTGATATAGTAGTGTGTTCTCTAGAGCCCTAAACCTAAACAGTGTCGTGGTTGCTAAAATTTTGGATGCATGCTAAACCTCGCTGTTTATAGTGATGACTTCACTGGCATAAGAGACACTGATTTTGCTTGTGTTCTTTAGAATTATTTTATTAATTATTATTTTATTCTTACATTCATTCTACATGTCCCTATAAACTGATGGCATTGGTTTATGGTTCTAAGATTCCACTAGCTTTATGAGATTATAAATTGGCTAACCATCACTATTAGCCTTAACTTAGCTCAAGGGAGATTATTAGGCTTATATGCTAGAGTCTCTAACCCAAGTCCCAAAGGTAGGGTAGTCTTCTCTCGAGTTTACAAAGGATGTCAGGCCCCTTTGACCTTAGCATGTAACTTAAGTCTTAAAGGAGGGCATCTTACTAAAGGAACCTTGACTTTTCCACCAGACTCAGTTTATGTAGTGACCTAGTAACTTCCTCTAAGATTTACCCAAATTGCTTATGTTTGTTGCCATGAGCTATTTCTATTTATAAAGGCCCAAGCCTATACCTTTTGATGCCCATTCGAGTTAATAAAGATTATGTGCCTGTTGTGGAGATGAAATTTGAGGATGTTGAAAACTATGTGGTAGAGACAGTGAAGAAAGAATCACTTAAAATGGTTAAAGAATTTGAATATAAGTAGATGCAAGCACTAACTTAGAATATATCCAAGATAGAAGAGCTAATAAAAAGGCAAGGCATAGGTTACTCATTCGACTTTGATGATATACTGTGCATGGAAAGTGATAAGCTTCTTGACAAGTTTAAAATCCCTCAAGTATAAATGTTCAATGGTTCTGGCGATCCAAGGGTTCATCTTAGCCAATATACAACAACTATGAGCACCACTAAAGCTTAATTATCTGTAGTCACAAAGTTTTTTATGCGTTCCTTAAAGGATATTGCTGTGAACTGGTATCATGGATTAGAAAAGTTTGTTAGGGCTTACTGGACAGAACTATGCATTGCTTTCCTAAAATAGTAATCACATAACACTAACTTAGAAGTGTCCATTCGGGATTTGGAATTGACTAAACAAAATCCAAATGAATCATTCTCTGATTTTCTCACTAGATTCATGAATAAGGAAAGATTAATGAAAAATAAGTTAGTTAAAAAGGATCAAGTTAGGATGATTGTAATGTGTCTCCTAATTTAGTTAGAAGGCTACAAATGATGAATCCTAAAGTCATTTACAGACCTTTATGATGATGGATTGCAAGCTGAAGAGATAGAAAGTGAAAAGAAGAAAATATATAGTACCACTAGACTAAGAAACTACCTAACTAGGGGCACACATTAAGGAAACACTAGTCGAGCTATGGAATGAATGTTGTCCAACAACCAAGGACATTCTCGAACTTTAACTAACCTTTGTCAAAATTCCTAGAATGCCTAATTCAAAAGGGCTTACTTCAACATTTACCCTAATCCAAACCCACCAAACCTAAACACCCTAGGCTATAACCTAAAAAAGCACTCCAAATTCCATAAAAACCTTCAACACTCTATAGATAACTACATCTGCCTCAAACATGAAATCCAAAATCTTATAGACTCTAAAAAAATCACAAACCCTGAAAACCCAAGCACTTGAAATAATCCTTTCCCAAACTACTGAAATGTACCTCCCCTGACATCCATGACAATCAACTCAAGAGTAAGCAAGAAAGAAGTGCTAAGCTCCTTTAAGGACCCAGACCTTAAAACCAATGAGAAATCTCCTAATGCCCTAAAAGATATGGAAAGAGTATAAGATTTGTTAAGATAGCCCTCAGGCAAGTGTGACTATAAGGTGTTTTATACTAAACCACCTTCTTTTGACATATCCTTTAAGTCAATTGTGCCTACATGATGGGGTGATGAGTTTGATGATGAGAAGCTACTAGATAAGAAAGAAACACATAATTGAGATACAAAAAGATGATGTCATTGAGATAGTTGGTGAGAAGATGGAAGAATAGCCACTATATTAGCCACTTTGAGACTTAACATCCCCAACATTTAGAATAGAAAATAATTTTCTTTGAATAACATGTGCATCCTAATGGTACTATACATTATGATATTGATTGCATCTACATGTTTGACATAAATTTGATCTAATTAGATTTTTTCAGCATGGGCAAAAATGAAAATTCAAAGAACATTCATATATCACATGATGTAACTTCTGAAGATAGGATATTTAAGGGAAAAATAAAAACAATGATAAAAACAACAAGTGAGAAGAGAGAAGAAAAAAGAAGAAATCTTAAAAGGACAATTAGGTAAAACTAAGAGAAAAAAATTAGTGAGAAAATAAAAAAACTAGCTAATATTAGGTGTTATGTCATATGATGTAATGAATGGTCTCATTTTTCCCCTAATGAATGAGTAAAATTGAATTTGAAATTTTTTTTTCTAGTATCACATATTTGTCTTTATTATACAACATAAGTATTTGAATAACAAGACAATATATAATGAAAGCTAAAATTAGAGCTATGTGATAACTATTTTAGTTATGTTTTCTCTTCTTGCCACCCCTTTATGGTTTTATTTATAAGTCTAGTGTCCCTTTGTACCTAAGGAATTCAGGTGGCTCAATGACTCATATTTTAATCCATACCTTGTAACTATCATCAATCATTGCATCAGCATTAAACCTTATATTCTACTTAAAAGTTCTTCCAACAAGAGCAAGTCTAGATAATTTAAGTATCAAGAACTCCTTTCAATCAGTTCGCATATTCCTCTACATCCTTAATGCATGAGATTGCAATTAATGGGGTTAGATTAACAATAGGATTGAACAAACTAAGTCTCTTGCACACATGAAGAAAAAAGACTACTAGAAAAGTGTGAATGAATTCAGAGTGAAGTCAGGGGGGGAATATAACTATAGGTGCAAAATAAAATGCAAAATTAGGGGGGCAAAATTACAAAATAGTGAATCCACATTCAAAGATTGAAGATGGAACACTAAAAAATAAGAATCAGTAAAAGAGTTTTAGGGCAGAAAGAAGTAATTTACAAGCAACATTCAACTGCTCATTAATACAGCATAACCTGGTAATTTGTCCAACAAACTACATTAGAAACTTTAACATTAAAAATACTAATGTTAGAATGTTCAAAGCTCAAACCTAAGAAGCACCTCACTCTCACACTCTAAGATCGACAACATAGCTCTGTTCTAAACAAAAGACCTATTAGGATCATATATAACATACATGTCATGCATTCAGTCGTATACATCTATTATGAAATACTTACTTCGCATAATAAAAGTCTTTAAGCCCAGAAAAGATTGAACAAATAATTTGCTATTAACATTCAAAATTAGTGTTGTAAAGGTGTAGGAAAATAGTCAAAGTATTCACATGTGAAGTGTTTATAGGAAAAGGGGCAACACTATCAAAGTGAACCTAAAGCTCAACGGTACTTTAGACCATAGGAGCCTAATAAATCATCGGCCCATCTAACAAGGAGATATCACTGATAGTGGTACTTGTAAAGCTTCATCCTGGAAACCTTAAGACGTTAGATATGATGCTCAAGCTCCTCAGATTCAATAGTCTCATTTAGAGAATTATCTAGAATAGTACTTGGAGCCTCAACAAGAGGAAAACCTACTCCCACAAACTATAAAAGCAAAGCAATTAGTAACATGAGGAGTAACAAAAGACAAGTGTACCTTAGATAGGCCAATGGAAATTTGCTTCAAGAGATGCTCTTGAATATACCTCTGATAGCTATAAGAGACCTCAAGCAAATACAAAGCATTAAATCCTTGAAACACCTCTCTCAACTCCTAATCAGTCAAAGCAAAACTCCATAATGTCAATACCAGTATAAGGGGTGGAATGTAGTGATAAAAAGGTCCAGCATGCTAGTAATATACATGCTTGGCTTTTAAAAGGGAAGAATGCACTCCAAAATTGAGATAAATGCACTTTGCAATCTTCTTTGATCATGAAATAAGATCTCTAACTCCTAAACCTTTTTTATAAGAAATGTTAGGAAGAGGAGCGAGGCCCATTGCTACAACACCAATAGGAATGACAAGAAGACAAATTTAGCCCTAGGCTATGACCTCAATGGTGTAGTATCATGACCTTTGTGATTAGAGACATCATCACTATAATCAAAAGGGAGTGCAAAAGAACAACATTGCATTTTGATAAATTTTCTTCACTTGCCTACAAATAGACATGACTAACTTATGGTATTTTGTGCAGGAAAAAAAAAGAAAATGAAGAAGGAGAAAGGAACTAGTATAATAATAAGAACAAGAAAGATAGCAAATGCCAATCACTCATCAGAATATCACCTTGCATGGAAAGTACCTTGAAAAATAATCAAAGAAAGTAACACAACTTTATCTCCTTAATTTTTTCAATAAAGCACAATCTCAATTCTATAAATTAAAAAGAAATTCATCTATTTCATGAGTCATGTGTGAAAATTTATCTCATGAACTTTAATTTAGTGGCTTTCTTTTATTAGCCTTATAGAATTTAGATAATTAGTTAACAATTCTATGTTGAGAGTTTCTAATCAATCTAATACTTGCTTTGCACCTAAACGAGGGGAAGAATATACAAAAACCAAAAGTTATAGACTTGCAGTATAAGTTGCTTGAATTTTATAGTACTATTTTGATCTTTTAAATGATAAACATGCATGTAATCTACTCCAATGATAAAAAAAAAATAAGTATGAGTACAAAATCCCTTGAAGGTATCCATATTAAGTAATATGAGAAAGGTAGAGGAATACTAAGAGGGGAATCAAAATAAGAGCGTGTGAAGAAAGACATTTCTAATCTACTCTAATGCTCAACGATGAGTAAGAGTATTAATGTGAAGCCTCTGGTGGCATCCACATTGAGTAATATGAGAAAGGCATAGGAATACTAAAAGAGGACCGTGCCAAAAGCTACTATATTTACTCTAATGATTTATAAGAGTATGAATATTCAAAGGACCTTTCCAATGATATCTACATTGAGTAATATCAGAAAGGCGGGGGATTACTTAGATAAGGAAGAAAAGGACAAAATAACTCAAAGACTGTTTTGATACTTAGAATTTGATATGTTTATGTTCCATAAGTTTTTTTTAGTAAATTCTCCTTAAAATTAGGTATGGAAGTTAGCTCTTCATTTGGTAAAAAATATACTTTTAGCATAAGATGGTTAATGATATCTCTGAACTTTGTGAATGGTAAATAAATGATAGTCATGAAAATCAAAATTAGTGAGATTCGTTAAGTGCATGCTATCTTATGACAAAGTGATGATTTTTCTCATAAATTTTCAAAATTATAATGTACTAGTATACTTTTATACATTCATAATGCTAAAACTAACTTCAACAAATCTTTAGGAATTGCAAATCCATAAGGAGGTACACCTAACTTGTAGATTTAGTTAATATAGCAAAATTCAAATTAGTCAACAAAAAATTTTTAATCAGTCAACACGGCAAAATTTAAAGTCAATCAGCAAAAATTCTAAATCAGGCAGCATAAAGAATCCAAAGCATTCAACTCAAATAACCAAAGATAAAAAAATTATGAGCAGTTATGGACTATAGTAGTAAGGGCGAGAAACAAAAGGGTTACAATTAATCAAAATCCTTAATGAGCAATGAAGGGGTGCAGCTAATTGTTAGCAGTTATAGACTGTAGCATTATAAAGGTAAGCAATGAAAGGGTTATAGCTAATCACGAGCAGTTATGGATTGTAGCATCAAAGGTAAGTAATGAAGTGGTTGTAGCTAATCGTATGCAATTATTGACTGTAGCATCAAAGGTGAGTAATGAAGTAGTTGCAGTGAATCGCGATAATTACGGACTGTAGCATTAAAAGCAATGAAGGGATTACAGCTAATTACAAGCAATTATGGACTATAGCATCAAAGGTGAACAATGAAGGGGTTACAACTAATCATAAGTAGTTCTAGACTATAGCATTAAAGGTGAGTAATGAAGGGGTTGCAGCTAATCATGAGCAATTATGGACTATAACATTATAAAGGCAAGCAATGAAAAGGTTGCAGCTAATTGCGAGTAGTTGCGAATTGTAGCAGTAAAGGCAAGCAATATAAGGGTTGCAGCTAATTGTGACCAATTACGGATTATAGCATCAAAGGCGAGTAATAGAAAGGTTACAATTAATCAAAATTATAAGCAATTATAAATTGCAACAGTAAACCAAAAAATAATGAAAGGGTTGCAGCTAATCAAAATAATCAATGAGTAATGAAAAGATGGTAAGTGGTAAAAAATTGAGAGCAATTATAGACTATAGCATCACAAGTGAGTAATGAAAAGGTTGCAACTAATCAAAATTTACAAGCAATTATGGATTGCAGTATCAAGGAAAGCAACGAAAGAGTTGCAGTTAATTAAAATTATTGATAAGCAATGAAAGGATTGCAACTAAATAAAAATTCATGAGTAGTTACAGATTGCAACGTTAACGGTGGACAACGAAAGCATTATAACCATTTAAAACTTGCCAATAATTATAGATTGTAGTAGCATAAAGCCTACATCGTGGAATGATAAAAATAACATCATGCAATTCAGTGTCATAGATAAAAGCCCTGTAACACATTAGGTAAGTATCCTAACTATTTGCTTTGAAATTGTGTGCTTATTTGCTTTACCACAATTTGTCAAGCAAACAGGAACAAAGGACGGCAACTGTAAGCACCTAATTTCGGGATAGTCAAGTGTGGATGTGATAGAGGACTCTAATGATGAAAATTTGTTACAAATAGGTCTATGGACATTGATTTTTAAACCTCAATACTTAATTGCATTTTTAAGGACTTAATTGTATTGTTGTAATGACCCGATATTTTAAATAATATAAAAATATTTTGAAATATGCAGTGTTAATAAAATTTTAAATTTTATTTATATATTATCATGAGTTGAGTATATTATTCATTTAATTTATTTTAAGTATTTAATTTATGTAAAATAATTATTTTATTTAGTTTTATTATTTAAAGTATTAAAATCATTTTCATTCCTAATATTTTTAATAGTATTATTATTAATATTTTTATTGTTATTAGTATTATTATTTATATTGTTATTATTATTTAATTAGGGTTATTATTATTATTATTGTTATTTATATTACCATATTGTTGTTAACATATTGTGCATGTGTAGTATATATATGTATATATATATGTGTGTGACAAGTGTGAAGTGTATATATATATATATATATTAATAAAAGATGGTAAAAAAGGGACAAATGCACAGGTCTTCTTTTTCCTTTCCTTCTCTATTTTCTTGTTTTTCTTTCCTAGCTTTCTTCCTTTCTTCTCTGGTGGGTCAACAACCCAGCACCACCCCACGCCACGCTGGAGTCGTCACTATGCCACTAGCGACCACCACCATCTCTGGATGTCGTCCTCAACACCTAAAGCCATTGGAGTTGCCAAAAAGCAAGAGAGACCGAGAGAGCTTCCACTTTTTCCAGTGAAGTTTTTGGCCTAGAGAGCTCTTGATTTCGGTCACTATTGGAAGCTCTGACACCAGTGAGTTCGATTCTAAGCTCGGTTTGAGATTAAACTCCCTTGTTTTTAGCTCGGTTGACTTAGTGTCTCGAGGCCAGTTTATTGTCCAAAATGAAATAAGAGAATTAATTTGGAACTAAGTAATCCTGTGTGGGTAGTGAGATACTTGATTGAGATTATGAATATTAGGGTTCTACTTGATCCTTTATTTAAATAAATGTTTTATGCATTTAATATATATATATATATATATATATATATATATATATTTATGCTTGGCTGTATATAATTTCACGTTGCATGTATATATATTATAATAATTCACTCAATGAGGTCTGACCCCCTCTCAACCATTTTTTTTCAGGACAGTCTTCTTCATCAAACCGTATTAGTAGTGCTTTATGCCGCTCTTCTTCCGCCCCGACTATTTTATGTAAATTTCATATTTGAACTTTTATTGTATTTTAAAAAACTGTAGTAGTAGTGTTGTTGTATCAGTAGTGTGTTATTTTGATGTTAGGATTTGTATTAAAATATTGTATGAAAATTTTATTTATGATATGATATTTAAGTATTTATTTTATATCGATTTAAGTTTTAATTCTGTCGTATTATTTTGTATTATTTATTGTATGTATTTTTTTTATTTTTAAGGCTTGCTACGGGTTCAAGATTCGAAAGAATTCTCGTTCCCTAACACCGGTCATGAATTTTCGGTTTGGATCATGACAATTGTTTTCTTTAAGGACCTAATTGTAATGTTTTGTTTTCTTTTAGGGATCTTTTTGTAATTAAATGTTAAAAAAGTTATCGATCGAAATTTCACATTTTTGATCGGAAATCTATAATTCCAATTAGAATTATACAAGTCCGATTGGCGGTGATTTCATTTTTATTTTTTATTTTTGAAAATAATTTTCTTTGATTTTTTATTGGTATAAAATAAATAAAAATACATAAATAATCTTGATAATGTCATCATTATCAGGATGTTTTATTAAAATTAATTTTCAAAATCAATTTTTATCTCTTATATAAGAGATTAGGGGTTTCCTTTAAGCTATAGATGTCACTCATTCAACGTGAGTGAAAGGGGGATGGCTTCATGCTTTCTAAAAAATCATAGAAAAAAAGAGCTTTTGAGAAATACAGAGAGTAGAAAAAAGAGTTTTTTTTTTTTTTTATGTTTCTATTCTTTAAAAAGAAAGTCCTTGAAATAAGAACATAGTGTAAGCTAGAGAAGAAGAATCAAATTGATAGATCCTATTCAACATGGTAAATCAAACAAGAATCTAAGGAGAAAATCAATATAACATCTATTCCATTCATCCATCTTTCTTCTTTTTCTTCTTTCTTTATTTTCTTTCTTTATTTTCTTTGTTATTTTTCTTTATTTTATTTCTTTATTATTAGTATTCTAATTCTTTTATTGTTTTATGTGTTTTCTCTATGATGACAAATGGTGGTAGGAGTACTATGTAGTATGAAGTCTAGGATCGAATTAAAATCAACCCATGAAGATCCATTAAATGTCATGGATAAATAACCATGTTTATTCATGCAGATTTTTTAGGTTTTTTTTTTAATTTGTTTTTGTTTATTTTATGTTTGTGTGTTTTTTTTATTTATTTGGTTTATTGGGTTTGTATATAATTTATTATTATTGAACGTAGGAATTTTAATAGCCTTAATAGTGGGAATAATGAAACAATTTTATTTTTGCACCTTAAAATTGATTAGTAAATTAGGTTTAATTCAGTAAACCCTAATAAAATTAATTGTGGTAGTAGTAATGTTTAGCTTGCATGTAAATTGATTGGTGGTTAGAAATCATAGTATGTATATTTTTTTTTTATTATTGGTTTTAATTTGTTGTTTAGGCTTGTTTTTATGTTTTGTATTTGTTTTGTGCCCCAAGCCCATGTTAGGCTCTAACTCATTAATTAATAGGCTTTTAAAATTGGTTTTTAGGTTTAATTAACTTTAAAATTAATTTAGGCCCATTAGGATAATTTAGACTTAAGCCCACTTTAGTTAATAAAATTAACTTAGACATTAGTAAAGTCTATTAAAGCATTTTTCCATAATTTGTAGACTAGGATAATTTAATTTCAATTAAAATTAATTAGAATTAGGCCCACTAAATCAATCCAACTCATTTCCATAAAAATTAAATAGATTTAGGCCCACTATCTTTAGAATTAAAAATGGTAGAGTTAGGCTCACTAATTTAATTAAAATGTAGGCCCACCTTTAGTTGTCATTTCATCTGTGAATAAAATATGTAGATTTAGCTAACTTAATTAAAATCAATATAGGATAGACTAATTTTGGGGCATTGTGCTATATGGATGCATTTTTTATGTACTCTTTCATGACTAATTTACTTGGAGTTAGATGGATGCTAAATTAGGGTTTAAATGAAATTGTATGTAAATAGGGAATAATTTAATAATTAATAAGGTAATTCTAAATGAACATAAGACTAAAAGAAGTTAGTATTATGTATCTAGAATCTCTTGGTTGTGGTGCTAACTTTCTTTTAGAGAATCGAGTTACCACCACCTTTGAATTATCATATTTATTACCTTAAGTTGTGACTCCTCATCTCTATGTTATGTCTTTATGATAGAGTAGTGTGTTCTCTAGAGCTTTGAACTCAAACAGTATTAAAATTAATAAAATCTTGGACGTGCGCTAAACCTTGCTATCTACAACCTCTATCTTTAATCAATGTCAACATCAGAAAGCAAGAAGAAGGCAAAGGTCATGATGACTGACATTCCCTAAAAGGAGCATAAACTAGATTTGGTAAAGAAATATGGTGCTCTATTTCCAATCCACTCATTAGAAGATGAAGATAAGTACATTTCTCTTTTTAAAAGAAATTTTTTAATTCCTAAATGTTTGGATATGGGCACATTAGAAGGTGTTAAACTTAAGGATAAAGTATTAGGGCATTATAATATATTAAGACGGAAGAAATTTATGGGATTGACTCATGCTGGGTATAGAGAGTTGACATTAGAATTTTACACAACTCTAAAACTCTCGAATCAAGCACATAAGAAATTTGAATGCTGACTTAATGGGAAACCCATTGTTATTAATTATGACACTATGTGCTATCGTGTTTGGATTTTCAAAAGGAGGACTTTGTGAACCACCCATCAAATACAAACCCAACAAGTTTTGGAAGGAGATTACTTAGTAAGAAGAGGTTTGGATGTTCGAGGATCACCTAATGGGTTGATTCAGGATCATAATTATGTTATTTTACATAAGTTTATATGCCATTCTATTTTTGGGAAGATGGAAAGCAATAAGGTTTAAAGGCAAGAGCTATTTGATGTTATAGTGCATTCATACGTCAACAAAAATCTCTATAACGTACTTTATCTTACAAACATTGTGGCATGTGGCCAGAGCTCTTTAGGCATCGATCTCGTTGGGCTATATTGTGATAGGTTTGGCAATGCATTTTGAAGTTTTTAATCCTCTTACTACTACTATGCCCTATATTTTGAAGGACAAATGGAGTTGGCTCTTGCTCATAAGAGCTAAAATATTTTCATCCAATTTAGAGCTGAGGGAGCCCACTATGAGAAAATGTTTCCATTTATGACAATCAATATCAAAATGGAAGAATTTACCTCAAGTTAACGAAGGGGAGGAAGAAGAGTCAAAGCATAGGAACAACAACCACTTCTTCAGTTGCCTGCCCCATCACATGTTGGAAAAGCTAGATCTTCTAACAACAATAGTAAATTGTCAATTTAAGAGGAGTATCAATCTTACCATTTCTTCAAAATAGGGGAGTATTTTAAAGAAATAAGGAATGGGAATCTTCTATGACCATCTCCTATCATATGACACCTTCATGTCTCTCCTACAGCGCCTCACCAACCCTCCTTATCATCTCAGCCTACTCAATCACCTCCGACATCTCCTCTATAAGAGGAGTAACCTCCTTTCCTTAGTTTTAGTTTTTATTTTTATTTTTTTAAGTTTTAAATTTTGTTTCTTATTTTGGATTTTTCTTTTTCATACATTTCATGTTTATAATTTTTTCTTGTGAATTTTGTGTTTTGTGTTTTATTATGTTTGTGCATTGTATATATTATACTTGTTTTGCATTTAGGTACCCAACACACATTGAGGACAATATGCAATTCAAGTGTGGGGGGAATCATTTTTGCATTTTTTTTTATATTTTAGTATATCATGTGTATATTTTTGGTATACCATGCATTGCATTTGCATTTGTGTAATTTTGGCCTAAATTTTTGAAATTTTAATTCTTGACGCTTGTGATTTTTGCTAGCTATCTTTGTGGTGAATGATGTGTATAATGATGATATTGTTGAGCTTATGTGTTTAATCTTCTTTAAATAGTTAGTTTTATGTCTTTTAAACTTGATTGACATTTTGAGTTGAGAATTATCCTTTAATCAATTTAATGCATGTTATTGCTTGCTTGAACATGAGTTTGAATAATTATTTTGCGAATTAGCATTGTGAATGAATCAAACTCCTTTTAGGGTTGTTTTTAGTTGTATGTGAAAGGAATTGTAAAAGCACTCTTTTCCATTTCTGAAAAAAAGAGAATAAATTGTGCTAAGGGATGTAAATTCCTAGAGACTCCAATGCTCTTGCAAAAGAGTACGAGTATTCAAAAAATCTTCTCGAGGTGGTCATGGGGAACTACTAAAAGAGGGAAGAAAAAGCAAAAAAACTTAAAATAGAAAGGAAAAGAGTTGATTTCCACATGCTAAATTAGAACTACCTTATATTGGAGTCTTTTTCATTCATGTGTGCTTTTCCCAAGATTTTGATTCATTTTTGTGTGATGGTGAGTTGATAACATGCTCTTCACTTGGTAATTTCAATTCTTAACTTGATTTGTCAACCTTGTTTTGAGATTTGTAAACTAGCTATTAGGAGAATATTGCATTGTTTGCTGGAGGAAATTTGAGTTATACACTTTGTTCATTGCATTGATACTTGTCTGTCTTTGAGTTTACTTGAGGACAAACAAAGATTCATACACCAGACTTATAATTTAGTATTTTTTTCGAACAATAAATAATAATATAGTATTAATACGGTTTATCTTGGTAAATTTTCTCATATTATATATTTGGTATTAAAAGTAGAAGAGTAGTGTGGACACACATATGTATAAAGTAGAGTTTGAACTTTCATAATCTTTACTATCCCAATTGTAGTGGAGATTTAATCACTTCAACTAGTTAAAAAGAAGTAGGAAAGATAACTTATTATATTAATTAGTAAATACATGATAAAGTATAATTCAACATACATACTTGATTTTAATCTATGTTAGTTAATTGCTTGATTTATATTCAAATTATAATTTGATCTTCCAATGGATTTCTCTATTGTGGTTTATGCAAACCTCCTGTTTTGGAAAGTTTAATTTTTTACCAACTCATCCTCTAATTGGTTTAATATAATAGGATTACTAAAATTAGTATTTTATCCACTAAAGGACAAAAGACAGTGCAAGTCTTTGTGGAAGAATTTTTTGTCTTTTCAGATTTCAGACATGGCTTCAACGTCAAAAGTCTCAAAACCAGATGTCCAAAAAAAAAAAGGTCTCAATGCCAGATCGACAATTATTTTTTACTTTTGGATAATGTTAGGTCTCTTAACAAAGGATATAAATAATATGTTGAGAAATTTGTGAATATTTTTTTTTATTTTTATTTCATGAATGTTAAATAGTGTAGGAATAAAAATAGAAAATTATTAAATTAATGATATTAGTTGTAGCAGCTGTTGTTGGGAGAGACTAGGAGAGAGAATTAATGGAGTAGAGTGACTGATAGTAATTTTTTTAAAATATTTACTTTAATGATGTGTTAATACGTGTTATATGTTGTCATCAGTTTTTTATATGTGAATCATCACATTAGTGTCACATCATCACCGATAATTGAAATATAGGTGTGGATAGTATAATATCATCGGATTTTAAGGTTAGTTTTGTATTATATTTTAAAAGTTTAGATATTTTAATGATATTTAATTGAAAAAATTAAATACTGTTTAGTGTAAATAATCTATTATTTGAATTTTTTTTTTAATCTTTGGATTGTGAGATGCAAGACAAGTGCAGATTTACTATTAGAATTATTTTTAGAACAAGAATTTATTAATTTTATTTTTTCTAATCTAATGTACTAATATTTAGAGTTTATCGTACTATAAATATGATAAATATTTTTTAATAATTAATTTAATACTTTTATATATAGTATAGTTTAAATTTAAAATATCATTTTAATAAGAAAAAGATTCCAACAACTGTTGGTAAAACCAATTAACTTTTAAAATATATAAAAAGTGAAATTTATGCCTAATGAAGATGAGGATCATGTCTTTTTCAAAGTATGGAACTCCACATAATCACAATACTACTTCGAGGAAGCTTCTTTCTTAAATGTGTCAACACTATTTTGTTTAGTCAATGTGAAAAATTAAATACAGACTTTCCATTTATTAATTTATTGTTTAATAGATAAAATTTGTCACATAAAAATAACTCAAATGAAAAAATTTGTCACATAAAATTAACTCAAATAAGTATTATATTATCAACTAGATATTGATGGTAAAAATTCATTATAAAATTATAAATTTAAATTTCAGTTAATAAAAATTTAATTATTCAAAGATAATTTTTAAAAAATAATAATAGTGATTAATGTGTAAATTGTCGGTTGTACAAATATTTATTTATTTTTATTTTTTTAAAATGAGTGCATTTAATTTACCTTGACCTTGATAAGTGGATATACTCTTTAATTAATTTATTGATTAGAATTTGAAAGATTGTTAAATCAATGAGAAATATGACAAGTGTTTAGAAATATATACATCATCTAACGAAGAAAATTGTTAAGTGCATGTATAGCATGTACAACCATGAAGTAGCATCTAGGTCTATTTATTAATTCTCTCCTCTCTCCTAAAAAATATACACCAGGCTGAACCCAATGTTCAAAAATTATAACTTTTTTTTGGACAAAAAATTATAATATAGTATTAATCAGGCTTATCTTGGTAAATTTTCTCATATTATACTTGGTATTAGAATTAGGAGACGTCGTAGTGTGCACATACAAATATGTACAATAGGGTTCAACTCCATTGTGGTGGAAATTTAGTCATTTTAACCAGTTAAAAAGAAGCAGTAAAGATATAAATGATGATGATGATGATTTGTTTGGAAATGAAATGATATAAATTATTATATTAATTAGTAAATACATGATAAAATATAATTCTACATACATACTTGATTTTAATCTATGTTAGTTTATTACTTGATTTATATATTCAAATTATAATTTGATCTTCCAATGGATTTCTCTATTGTGGTTTCTGCAAACATCCTGTTTTGGAAAGTTTATTTTTTTTACCGAGTGCATGTCTAACATGTTCAACCATGAAGTAGCATCTAGGTCTATTTATTAATTCTATCCTAAAAAATATACACCAGGCTGAACCCAATGTTTAAAAATTATAATTTAGTTTTTTTTTTGGACAATAAATTATAATATAGTATTCATCAGGCTTATCCTCATCCTCTAATTGGTTTAATATAAAAGGTTTACTAAAATAAGTATTTTATCCACTACAGGACTAAATTGTTTAATTATTTATTTCATATATATATATATATATATATATATATATATATTTCCTTAATTATTTAAAGGTAAGAGTTATTGTATATGACAAAATTTAATGTACGTTCAAAATTTTAGTAACAATAACATTGTTTAAGCTCATGGCTTTAGAGAACATAATACCATATCTCAAATACATGGCCTGGAAATGAGGAATTGCTACACAGAGTAATAATTGGAACATATCGAAAGTGATGGTGCTGGACTCTTTAAAAGAAAGTTAGCACCATAACTATGAAATTCTGAATACGGAATACCAACTTCTTTTAGTCTTGTGTTTATTTAGAACAATCTTATTAATTAATAATTATTCCCTTTTTACATGCAATTCATATAAAACCCTTATTTTAACAAACAACTCCAAAGCAACCAATCTCATGTAAAACATATAAACAATGCATCCATATAAAGTGAAGCGTCCTTAAATTGTCTAATCTACATTGATCTTAATTTAAGTGAGCTAGGTCTATAGATTTTATTTATAACTGAAAATGGAACTAAAGGTGAGCCTAATTCATTTAATTATTTATATGAGCCTATGTCTATTTATTTGATTTCTAAGAATAGTGAGCCAAAGCCTATAAATTTTATGGGCAAATGATTGAATTGGATTAGTGGGCCTAATTCTAATTTTAAATTAAATGAAATGATCCTAAATCTATTTTATTTAAAAAAAATGCTTTTAATGGGCTGAGCTAAGTATAAGTAAATTTTAATTCGATTAAAGTGGGTCTAAGTCTAAATTAACCTAATGGACTTAAATTAATTTTAAAGTTAATTAAGCCAAAAAAAATTGTTTTAAAAGCTTCTTAATTAAGTGAGTTAAAACATAACGTGAGTTTGAGGCCCAAAACGAATTAAAAATAAAGAAAGGCCCCAAAAAATATAAAACATACCAAGACAATCAATTAAAAAGATCAAACATGCAATTAAAAAATATTTCTTGTAAAAAATTAATTTGATTCCATGCAAACTAAGAATTAATCTATTGCCATCATTGATTTTATTAGGGTTTTACCAAATAAACCTAATTTACTAATTAACTTTAGAACACAAGAAAGTAGCTATTAATTATTTTTTCTCACTATTGAGGCTATTACAATCTACATGAACAAATTAAATGCAAACCAAATAAAAGCAAATAAAATACAGAACATTAACAAAATAACATAGAATAATATAAATATAATAAACCTAAAGTCTAAGTGTAATAACTACATATATAAATCCATGACATTCCATGGATCTTCAATTAATTTGAACTGTGTAATCACATCTTCTTCACGTTTTACTCATCACCATAACCAAAAAAAGAAGAAACAAAAAACCAAAAAAAAGAAAAAAAATTATTAAAAAGAACGAATAAAAAAATAATAAAAATAAAACAAAGCGAGTTAATAAAATAAAAAGAAAGAAAGAAAAGATGAGGATGATGATGCATATGCCGTTTGATTGTTCCTCAGAAAAGGATTTGATCACTGTTTTGGAATATAGTCAGTAGAGTTTCTTGTCTTCCTTCTTCAAGGGTCACTGCCTTTTTGTTTTTAGGAACGTAAAAGATTTTTTAAAAGCTTTCTTTGTGTTTTCTTTTCAAGGTCTCTGTTTTTCTCTCCAAATTTTTTCAGTGTTCAAATTGCCCTCCCTAAAATCCAGATGCCAAACACTTTTAACTTGAAATCCCTTAGGTTGTTAAAAAGAAGTGTCGTCTTCTCTGCCATCTTAAAATTCCAGGATAAAAGGCTATTTATCCTTTTGAAACCTTATGTAAGTTGTTAGTCGGAATGGACAATTACTTCTGTAATTATCTCAAAAAATAACTTCAGGATAAATTAAAAAAACAAAGATAAATGCGTAGGATGTCATTTATCTTGAATTTTTTCTTCAAAAATTAATTAGAAATCAAATTTTGACCAATTAAAATTCAAAAAATTTAAAAAATGGAGTCAAAACTCAATTGGACTAGTACAATTTCTATTGGAATTGTATAATTTCAATCGAAAATAAGAAATTTCATTTAGAATTCTGTATTTTTGATAAAAAATATATAATTTTGATCAAAATTCTACATTTTTGATCGAAAATATGGATTTCAATTGGTTTCAATTGGAATTACACAATTTTGATTTGAAATTTTACAACCTGACCCCACTTGAAGTTTCTTATATTTTGAATTTGGCCCATAAAAGAAACAAAAGACTTTGCAATTAAGTCTTTAAAAACTTTGTAATTTAGCCTTGAATTCAAAATTTAAAATTCTAAAGACCTATTTGTAATGAATTATCATCATTAGATCCTTTGTCACATTTACATGTAAATGCATCCTGAAGTTTAGTACTTATAGTTGACCCCTTTTTGCTGTTTGTGTGATAAATTATGGTAAAGTAATATGAGCACATTTTAAAATAAAAAGTTAGGATACTCACCTGTGCTCCCTGAAACTCTTTTGTTATGATTAACTGTAGACTTATGATAGATGCTTTAGTTGCTGAATAGCTTCAAATCCGTTTCACTATAATTCCTGTGGAATGTCTAGTGAAGTGTGTTTGGGTGATTGCTATATTCCTTGAGGGACATTTTAACAATGTAATTGTGAATTTTGCCATATTCCCCATAGGACGTTTGTGGTCGTGATTTTTACTATATTCCTTATGAGACGTTTAGTGATGCAATTATGAATTTCATTATATTCCTTATGGAACATTTAGTGAACTGTAAGGCTATGACTATTATGTATTGCCTAGCTAATTATATTATAGTTCTTATGGAATGTCTATTAATTGTGACTAAAAGTTTCGCTATATGTCCAATGGAATGTTTAGCCAGAAATAAACTATAACTACTATTTAATATTTAGTTGGATGTGATCATGCTATAGACCCTGTGAGGTGTCTAGCAAAAAGGGTGTACAAACATGCTATATGTCCTATACAGCGTCTAGCAAGCTATAAATTTTTAAATCTTTGTTATAACTATTGTGTAGCATATAACAACGTGAATCTGAAAATTGTGTTATAGCTAATGTGTATCATATAATAAGAAATTAAATGCATGCAAATACAAAAATTAAATTTTGTATTTTGTGTTAACCAAGAAGTCAAAATTCTATTCTAATTAACTATGCATTTGATAATTTAATAATTCTACGAAATTAAAGGGTTTTTACATAGAATTTAGTGGCATTCTTTGATATGCCCCCAGAAGACATCTACATGTATGCACATAACCCTAGGGCTATTAGTCTTTCTTCTCTGATTACTTCTCATGGGACTAGGGACAAGAACAATGTTGTCTGGATCAGAATTGTCTTTTTCTTCTAATATGCTCAATTTCTGCTAATGTCTTCTCATGGAGATGCTAACACAAAAATTATTAGCATTTTAGAATAAGTGGAAGCAAGAGCCAACCCTATGCTTGTTGTGTTTTTTGAAACTATCACTGGGTTAGATAATTTCAAGACTCAAAATTGCCTTTCAGGTAGTCTTTTTCTTCTTCAGGTATGTAACTAAAACCCTTTTTTTTTGTGCCTTATGCCTTAATTTTTGCCTAAGCTGCCCTTTAGGTTTTCAACTTAGCAAGCTTGCCCTATCTTTTACCTAAGTTACACTTTTGGTTTTTCAACTTAGCAGGCTTGAATTTTATTATTTTCTTATTTTTTTTATATATTTAGCTACAATAGAAATTGAGTTTACTTAATGCCCCCACCAATGCTTTGACTTATCAACCTTATTAACTGTAGTCTCGCCCACTGAACATGAAGGATAGGCATAATATAGACCAATGGATTGACTCGTTGTAAGGTATTGTAGATATTGAGATTACATGGTTCTGTCCCTAGTGGAGATTGAAATTTGTGACCATTAACTTATATGACTAATGTGTTCCTATTCCTAGATTGCGCTTCTCAACCTTTTTTTCTCCTTTACACCCTTATCATCAGTATGGTCACCCATAATTCATCATTACTATTCTGACTAACTTTGCAGGCTTTCCCTTGAGATAGGATTTTCTAGAAAAAGTGAAGTACCTATAGCCTTATAGAGCATTAGAGCAAAACATGCACTTGAATGTTGATGTAACTACTGATGAAAACTATAAGGCTTAGGTTATCATGCAAGCTACAAAGCCACCAAGATTTACTAAGTCTAAGAGGACTCAAGTATTACTGGATGAGTCACAAAAGAAGAAACAAAAACATAATTAGAATAGTGATCTCATAGGTATGGTTTTTAGGCTTTCATACTTTGTTTTTCCTTTAAGTACTTATGCCTTATAATAAAGATAGAATATGCAATATTCAAACAAAAATTCCATTTCAATTTGATTCAGTAATTAGGGCTAAAATGGGTACACTTGTTACATCAAATGACAAAACTCTTATTATTAGCTAGTCCTTTTGGATTTTTTAATTGAATATTTTTCTCTTATTTTTAATTCCTTAATTTTTGCCTGACTAGACCTTTACGGGTTTTCTAATTAGTGGGATCACTTTTTTTTATTTTATTCCTTAATTTTTGCCTGCCAGCCCTTTATGGGTTTTCTAGATAGCGGGAATGTCCTAATTTTTGTTTGACTAGCCTTTTTGGGTTTTCCAGCCAGTGGAGTTTTATTTCTTTTTACTACTTTTATTTATTTTCAAAGATAAAATTTCTTGATAAGATCCAAAGTAACTAGCTCTATGAACTCATTCCCTTCTAGATCTAATATCTTTGCAACTTATTTAGGTAGAATTATTTTGACTAAGTATGGTCCTTCCTAATTAGGTATAAACTTTCCTTTTGGATCAAACACCATTGCACTTGACTGTTGCAATACCATGTCACTAGCCTTTATCATTCCAGGCTTAACCTTCTTATTGAATGATCTTACTATCCTCCTCTAGTAAATATGAGTGTGGAATAGAGCATCCATCCTTTTCTCTTTTATAGCCATTCACTCTTAGAAGTTTTAGCTTCCATAACTACCCTTAAAGATTTGATCTTTGTATCTATTAGCAAGACTGCTTCACATCCATACACTAATGAAAAGGGTGTTTGGCCTGTTGTAATTTGTGTTGTAGTTCTATATCCCCATAAAGCAAAAGGGAGATAACTAGACTAATCCTTATATGTTTTGACCATTTTAGAGGAAATCTTCTTTACATTCTTATTAGCTACTTTGACTGCTCCATTTGCTTGAGGTCAATAAGACAAAGACTTATGATGTTCAATCTTGTATTTTTATAGTAACTTTATTGTCTTTGCTTGAAACAACATACCATTATCTATCACAATATGATGCGAGACCCCATATCTAGAAATGAGATTCTTCTTTATGAACCCTACCATTTACTTTGCTTTCAAGATGCTAAATGACTTAGCCTCTACCCATCTAGAGAAGTAGTCAATTGCCACTACTATATTCTTATGCTCGTTTGATGTTATTGGCTCTATTTCTCTAATGATGTCTATTGCTCATCCTGTAAAAGGTCAGGAAGAAGACAAACTATTCAGCACCGTAAGAGGGAGGTGGTTAAGATTCCCATGTATCTAGCATTAGTGACGTTATTGCACCATTTTGATACAATCTTGTTCTATACTCATCCAGTAATACCCTTGCTTGACTATTTTCTTTACTAGGATCACTCTATTCATATGAGACCCATAAACCCCTATGTAAATTTTTTTTATAACTTCTTCAGCTTCTTTTTTCTTGAGGCATCTCAGCTGTGTCCCATTCAACATTCTCTTGTATAATACCCTATCATGACTTGCATAATTGTATGCAAGAACATAAAGGGCATATTTCTCTTTTGAAGTAGTGTCATTCAGATATTTTCTTTCCTTAATGAATTTCTTAATATAATAAAACCATGGCTTCTCTTCAAGCCCTATCTTAATATTCATAATTTGCTCACCTCCATAACATGGAGCTTTCGACTTCATAATTACCAAAGGTTTCATTGTTAACCCAAACGGATTATCCTACATTAAAGAAAGTGTTATCATGCATCTGCCAGTTAATTCTTATCTCTTGATAAGTGTATAAAGAGACGTTTAGTAAAATTTTTCATTAAAGCTTTCAAATAGCAAATGTATGGCTTTAACCTCTCCTTCTTCACTTCACATTCCTCATTAACTTGATTAACAACTAATAAAGAGTCTCTCTACACTAGCAAATCCTTAGCTCTAGCTATTAGGGTTGCTTCTACCCCATAGATACGTGTTTTATACTCAGCCATATTGTTTGTGACTTTAAAATATAACTTTTTGGCCATCAGAATAGTCTTCCTTTCTAGTGTAACAATAATTACTACTAACCCTGCTCCTTTATTATTCACAGCTCCATCAAAATAAAGCTTCCACTCTTAACATTCTATTGCTGCTAAGCACTCACTTGGAAACTCTAAATTCCATTATTCATCACTTTCAACTACATTCTGAGCTAAGAACTTTGCTACTGCCCTCCCCTTGATAACCTTTATGGTAATGTACTCTATATCAAACTCTGTTAAGAGTACTAACCATTGAGACATTCTCCTAGTTAAAGTAAGTGCTTGAAACAAATACCTTAATGGATCTATCTTTGAAACAACTTATACTTTATGGGACTGAAAGTAATGCCTCAATTTCCTTTTAGCCCAGATAATAATTAGACATGTTTTTTCTACCAAATCATACTTCTCCTCATATGGAAGAAACTTCTTACTGAGATAGGACACTATATGCTTTATCCCTTTTGGCCCTTCTTGTACTAATATTGCCTCCATTGCCTTTTTTTTCTAAAGCTAAGTACAAGATTAATGTTTTACACTGCCTAGGTGGTTTCAAAACAAGTTGACTAGTTAGGTATTTCTTGATCTTGTTAAATGCTTCATGGAATTCTTTAGTCCACTTCACAAGTTGGTTCTTTTTCAGAAGCTTGAAGATTGGATCATAAACAATATCAAGCTTTGCAATAAACCTACTAATGTATTGTAATTTTCCAATGAACCTTCGTACTTCTTTCTTAGTTTTAGGTATGAGCATCTCCTGGATAACTTTAATCTTATATGGATCTACTTCTATTCCTCTCTAGTTGACTATATACCCTAGTAGCTTTCCTAAAGTTAACCTAAAAATACACTTCTTTGGATTAAGCCTCAAATTATACTTCTTAATGCTGGCTAAGAACTTGTCTAAAGCTTCAAAATGTCCCTCTCTTGTCTCTGATTTGATCATTATGTCATCTATGTACACCTTTACTTTTTTATGCATTATGTCATGAAACAAGGTAGTTGTAGCTCTTTGATAAGTTGCACCTGTATTCTTTAATCCAAAAGGCATCACCTTGTAGCAATATGTTGCCCATTATATGATGAAAGCAATTTTGATCTTGTCCATTACTACTATCATTATTTGGTTATAGCCCGAAAACTCATCCATAAAGAAATACATTGCACTATCAATAAGCACATCAATATGGGGTAAAGGAAAATTATCTTTTAGACATGCTTTATTCAGGTCCCTAAAATCAACAAACATTCAAACCCTGCCATCTTTGTTACGAATTGGCACTATATTAGCTAACCATTGAGGGTTGTCTACTATATTAAAGAAACTTAGCCTGAATTTGTTTAGTAATTTCTTCTTTTATCTTTTTTTGTCCATTGTAGTCTTAATTTGTGAAGCTTTTTTTTAATAGGTTTAACATCTGGATATTTTGGAATATGATGTTCTATAATTTCTCTGTCTAAACCTAGTATGTCTTCATAAGACCAAGCAAATACTACCTTTCTTTTTGTTAATATTCTCTCTAAAGTTTCCCTTAATTCAGGAGTTACATCATGTGATATATTAATGTTCTTTGGATCATCATTTGTGCCTAGGTTAAATGAATATAATTGAATGGAATTAATGTCTAACATGCACATATGATCAATATTAAAATGTACAAAACCATCAAGATGGACATCATATAAGTAAGCAAAACCAAAGTTCATATAATTAATTATAAGAAAAATAGAGGTTTCATCCTCATAAAGGTTAGACGTTATTACATTAGTTTCTTCATAAAAAAACATCACTAAACTATTACTAATGATGGTATCTAAATCCTATAGTGGCTCTTCTTTAGGTAATAGACAAAGCAGCTCCTAGATGGTGGTAGCTACCATCTTTTCGGTAACTTGCTTTATCACTTGCTCCTTGTTATCTTGCACCAGGTTCTCCATAATATACTCTTTGAAGATCTTGAATTTAGGAATATCTCCTCCAGCTACATTAACAAGCTCCTTTAACCAAGATAGGATATCCCCTTCCTTTCTTTGACAAAGCTCTTACTTAATGGCTTCAGCTTTTGCCAGAACTTGTTACCTTTTAACCATTTTCTTACCCAATCTTTGTGTAACCTAATTCTCTTATATCTCCATAACCTTTAAAATCTAGGAGTTTTGGACTTTCCTATTGATTATTTCCCAATCTTTGTCCAGACTAATATTGCATTTTCCCCATCATCTTTGTAACCCTTGGATCCATTTCAGTTCCATAAAAAATCCCAGCTACTTGGAAACCTAAAGGAGCAATTACCTATTTCTGATTACCAAATACGATCGATACAAACTTGCTCATACTAGCATCTATAGTCACCACTTCTCCTTCATGTAGAAATTTTATCTTCTGATGCACAGTTAAAGGCACTCCTCCAAAAACATGAAACTAAGGCCAACCCTAAAGTAGGGCATAAGTAATAGGGATGTTTAAGATAGTAAAATCCATAGATGATTCTATTAGCCTAGTTTTCATAAGAGCTTAAAATGTTCCCTTTACATTTCTAATGCTATCATTATAAGCTCTTATTACAATATCTAAATTTGTCAAGTCATCAACCTTCAGACCTAGGTTAGGTAGGATTTTCAATGGGCATACATTGATTGTAGATCCATCATCTACCATCACATAATTGGTTCTTTTGCCCATCACTTCAGTTGGAATGAATAAGGCGTTGTTATGGTTCCTCCATTCCAAAGGTAAATCTTCATATGAGAATGTAGTCACACTATACTTCTTTTTTATAACCTTAGCTATCATAGCTTCAAGTGTACCAACAAGCTCGATGTTCATTTTAATCAAAATTTTAACAAGAGCTTCTCTATAACTGTTAGAATATATTAATAGCTCCCATATTCTCACATTTTCCTTGGCTATCTTAAGTTGCTCAAGAATCAAGTCATGTTTCTATTCATCCTTTATTTCTTCTTCATTCACTACTTCTTTCTCTATTGCTTTTTCTAGTTTCTTTTCAGATGGCTTGCAGTTCTTGGCACTCCTCATAACATGACTAGCTTCTAGATTATCAGTCCATATGTTATATCCCTCGTTATCCTCATCTTTAGAGTTATACCAAATGTCAATGGTGCTAATAATTCAACCTTTCTTCCCATCCTTCCAAACCTCAACCATGCATGTTTCTTTCTTGCTTAATAGTTTCTCATCATTAAATACTTCACCCCATCCTCTAGGTGTAATTGACTCAAAAGGAATGTCAAATGAAGATGTCTTGGAATAAAACACTATGTAGTCAAATTTACTCAAAGGCTAACCCAACAAATCTTTAACTCCTCTTTAGGGTTGCTTAAGAGTTAGAGATCCCATACTCTCTCCTTCATTAGGAGATTCCACTATGGTTTGTAGGTTTATGTTTTCAAAGGAGTTCAACACTTCTTCCTCAATAACTCCTAAATTGATTATCATGGTAGTTGGAGGAGGTACATTTTGGTAGTTTGGAAATGGGTTATTTTTTATGCTAGGGTTTGGATTTTGTTTTCAGGGTCTGTGATTTTTCTAGAGTCTATAAAGTTTTTGATCTCATGTTGAAGGCAAATGCAAGTATCTATGGAATGGCCGACTACTTTATGGAATTTACAGTAACTGTTTGGGTTATAACTATGGACATTTGGGTTTGGTGGTTCGAAAAAGGTTAAAGGTCAAAACAAGGCTTTTTTCATTAGATGGTCTAGAACTTTAGATAGGGGTCGATTGAAATTGAAAAATCTCCTTGGTGTTTGAGCAACATGCACTTCTATAGCCCTACTAGTGCTTCCTTATTGTGTGTCCCAATTAGGTAGTTTATTGCTCTAGTGGTTCTAGAGCTCTTCTTCTTCTCATTCTCAATTTCTTTAGCTTGCAGACCATCATCATAAAGGTCTAAAAATGTTTTAAGATTCATCATCTATAACCTTTCAACCATATTAGGTGTTACATTTTAAACTATGATCCTAACTTTATCCTTTTAAGTCAGTTGTTATTTCATTAATCTTGCCTTATTCATAAATCTTGTTAAAAAGTATGAAAATGATTCATTAGGTTTGTCAATTCCAAATCCTAATTAGACACTTCTAGATTAGTGTTATAATCATATTACTTTAAGAAAGTAGTATATAATTCTCTCCAATCAGCCCAGATAGATTTCTTTAACTTGTGATACCAGTTCATAGCTATGCCCTCTAAGGATAATACAAACAACCTAGTAAATATTAATAATGGAGCTTTATTGGTGATCATAGTAATAATGTATTGGCTAATGTGTATCCTTGGATCTCCAGTGCCATCAAACTTTCAGAGCTGAAGCGTCTGGGAGCTTATCTCTTTCAATGCTTATCATGTCATCAAAATCAAATGAATAGCCTATGCCTTGCCCTTTTATAAGTTCTTCTATCTTGAACATCTTTTGATTTAGTGCTTGCATATGCTTAGACTCAAGTTCTTGATATAGTTTAAATGACTCGTTCTTGGCTTTTTCCCACCATATAGTTTTCCCCATCCTCATATTTCATTTCCACAGTAGACACATTCTTAGGAGCATTCAATGGTTGCCCCCCAAGTATTGTCATTATTAGCAGGTGGATCTTCCACAACAATAGTAGGTGGAATTACAACAATGGGTGGTATAGTAGTAGCAAGAGTAGGTATAGTTGCAAAAGGTGGCATTAACCCAGTTAAGGCTTGTCTTAGTTCATCTTGCATCATTGCACTTATGTCATCCATCAAAGCTCCCATAATGTATTCTAAGGTCTAGTTTCCTCCTTGTTGTTGTTCCATCTCTTATGTTTGAGTTGTTAAAGTTAGTGTAGCTTCTAAGTAAAGTGGATTGACAAGGCTTTTTTTTAATCTAATACGGATGTCTTTAACTATTAATTTTAGGCATAAATTGATTCTCACTAGTCTGCCACCTTTCCATTTCCAAACACAAGAAGACTTAAATGAATTTATGATGGCTGCAAAACAAGGTGTTAGTATGATGCAGGAACTATATTTGATGCATGTATGCATAATGCACATGCTATGCAATAAGTGGAAAGTAATATGTCAAATCAAATATACAAATAACAAGTCAAGTGTATAACATTCATCTTCCCGACCTTGTTACTCCCACACAAGAATTCAATGTTGAGTTTCTTTTCTTAGGATTTTTTATCTTGGCTTTAATATCAATAAGGGATATCAAGAATCAATGTGCATGCCAAAACTCTCAAAGCAATAAAGCATAGAAATAATATTTCTAGGTATAAAAGTTTAGCCTAATCTTTATTAACCCAGATGGGCCCCAAAAGTGTGGGCTTAGGCCTTTATAGATAGAAATAACTTATGGCAATATTCATAAGCAATTTGGGTAAATCCTAGGGGAAGTTACTAGGCCACTACATGAGTTGAGTTCGGTAGAAAAGTTAAGCTCCTCTTAGCAAAATGCTTTCCTTTAAGACTTGAGTTATAGGCCAAGGTTAGAGGGGACTAGTATATTCTTTGCATACTCGAGAGAAGATTACCTCCCCTTAGGACTAAGGTTATAGACTCTTATCATATGAGCCTGGTAATCTCTTTTAAATTGAGTTAAGGCTAAGATTGATGGTTAGCCAATCTATAATCCCATAAAGCTAGTGGAATCATGGAATCATAAACCAACACCATCAGTTTATAGGGACATATATAATGAGTGAACGAATAAAATAGTAATTAATAAAATAGTTTTAAAGAACATAAGCATAATTAATATCTCTTATCCCCAGTGGAGTCGCCATTGTAGACGGTGGGGTTTAGCGTGTGTTTAAGATTTTAGTAACTGTGACACTATTTGAGCTCAGGGCTCTAGGGAACACATTTCCATATAATAAAGATATGGTGTGGAGATGAGGAGTTGCCACCCAATGTAATAATTAAGACAAATCAAAAGTGGTGGTACTTGATTCTCTAAAAGAAAGCTAATACCATAATCAGGAAATTCTAGGTATGGAATACCAACTTCTTTTAGTCCTATGTTCATTTATAATTACCTTATTAATTAAAAAATTAGTCCCTATTTACATGCAATTCATATAAAACCCTTATTTTAATAAATAACTCAAAGGCAACCAATATCATGAAAAACATATAAACAATGCATCTATATAAAAGTGAAGCATCCTTTAATTAGGCTAATTTATATTAATCTTAATTTAAGTGAGCTAGATCTATATATTATTTATAAGTAAAAATGGAACTAAAGGTGAGCCTAATTTATTTAATCATTTACATGATCTTAAGTCTATTTATTTTATTTCTAAGGATAGTGAGCCTAAGTCTATAAATTTTATGGGCAATTAATTGAATTGGATTAATGGGCCTAATTCTAATTTTAAATTAAATAAAATGATCATAAATCTATTTTATTTAAAAATAAAATGCTTTTAATGGGTTGAGCTAAGTCTAAGTTAATTTTAATTATACTAAAGTGGGTCTAAGTCTAAATTAACCTAATGGGGCCTAAATTAATTTTAAAGTTAATTAAACCTAAAAAAATAATTTTAAAAGCTTATTAATTAAGTGAGTTAAAACATAACATGGGCTTGAGGCCCAAAATGAATTAAAAACAAAGAAAAGCCCAAGAAATATAAAACATCCATGTAGATGTCGAGGTGTAATGTGCACCCAAGATTTTAGCAATCGCGGCATTGTTTGGGCTCAGGGCTCTAGGGAACACACTACTATATCATAAAGACATAGCGTGGAGATGAGGAGTCATCACCCAAGGTAATAACTAGGACAAATCAAAAGGGGGTACTCGATTTTCTAAAAGAAAGCTAGCACAACAACTAGGAAATTCTGAGAACAGAATACTAACTTCTCTTACTCTCATCTTCATTTAGAATTACTTTATCAATTACTATATTATTCTTTAATTATATGCAATTTTATTTAAACCCAAATTAAGCATCCATGTAACCTAAAAAAGGCAACATGTCATAAAATTACATGTAAAAAAATTCATACAGAAGGCAACGTCCCTAAGTCTAAACTAGGTTAATTTTTAAAAGTTAGCTAATTCTACATATTTTTATTTACAAGTGAAATGGACTAGAAAAAGACCTACATTTTTAATTAATTTTAGTAAGCTTAAGTCTATTTATTTTAATTTAATTAAGGGAATAGTCCTAAGTCTACCAAATTTTAAAGAAGAAATTAAATTAATAAGTGGACCTAAATCTAACTTTATTTTATTTGAGTGAAATGTGGGCTTAATTCTATTCATTTTAAAAGAAATAAATTTAATGGACTGAGCTACATCTAAATAGATTTTAGTTAACTATAAATGGGCCTAAAGTCTAAATTGTTTTTAAAAGAAAAATAAAATGCTTTATTAGGCTGGGCTAAAATTTAAATTTTAATTAAAATAGACCTAAGTCTAATTTAACCTAATGAGTCTAAATTGATTTTAATTAATTAACCTAAACCATTTTTAAGCCTTTTTTTTATTTAGTGGGTTTGGAGATATTATGGGCTTAGGGCCAAAAGAACTAAAAGATCCAAAAACAAAACCTAAACAAAAAATCATAACAAAATTAGATCAAACATAGGATTTATGTGATTTTCTAAAAAAACCCTAAATCAATTTACATGCAACCCTAAATTAATCTAAACCCATAATTGATTTTAATTGATTTTTACCTAATTGAACCTAAATTACTAATCAATTTTAGTGCAGACAATATAAAATTCTACTTTTTCCCACTATTGGAGCTATTACAAACTACTGTACATAAATTAAAATCAAATTAATTACAAACCAAAACAAAAGCAAATTAAAAGAATGCAGAAATCATAAATCCTAAATCCCATGGGGCTTTTATAGATCTTAATCCATGACATTCCATGGATTCTTGTAATGGTCACTGCCCAAAATCACATATCTCTCTAATTACATTCCTAGAGCGTCATAAAGTAAGAATAAAAAAACAAAAACAAAACCAAAAAAAGTTAATTAATAAATATTCAATTAATAATTAAAAGTAAAAAATCAAATTAAAAATAAATAAAAAGACATAGAGAAGGAGAGAATGTTATGCAATGCAATTTGATGGCCCCTCAGAGTGATTTAGTGATTTTCACCATTTTTTGGAGTTGACAGTATTGATTTCTTGATTCTCTAAACTTTGAGAATGAAAAGGACATTATTTTTTTTATTGTAGGTTTCCTCAGGATTAAAAAAAAAGGCTATGGCCTTTTGTGTAGTAAAATTAGGATTTTTTTATTTTCTTCCACAAACCCAAAAAGCTTTTTCTCATAATTTTTTACACAGCTGCTCTCCCTCCTAAAAAAGGACTCCCATTGCAGACTTCTCTCTCAGCTTTTAAAGCCTCCCGAAGCCAACTTCCCCTGCATGATCGCAGGGGAGTTATACAATATTAGGGATGAGAGCAGGAGGCTCTCTATAAATTTTTCTTTTGAATTTTGAAATCTCAAAGAGATCAAGTGAGATATTTCTCTTTGAAAAATTCTTCCAAGGTGTGACACGTGGAATCTGGACCAATAAAAAATTAAAAAGACATAATTTTTTTTTTGCAAAATTCAGTATTCTAAAATGCCAATGGAGCCCACGTAATGCTGATCGAGCCATTCAAGCTTGTAATGCCGACCGACATTCCATTTTACTGGTCGGTCTGATTCAAGGATGAGATGGTCAATTTGGTTCAAAACTTAGCCTGCCGATTCAGTTCAATAAATTTTTTTGAATTAACAAATAAAATCATAAAAAGGCCCTGGGGAGTTTCTAATTTTTGTAAATAAAACCTTAACATGCAATAATTTAGTCCTTTGAATCGCGAAACTTGACACCAGAGGTCAATTCCCAATCAAATATTCATCATAGGGGCTTTCTTCGCATGCGTACACAATGGCATCCCGAAATTAGGTGCTTATAGTTACCCCCTTTTGTCGTTGTTTATTTGACAAGTTATGGTAAAGTAATAGCAACACACAATTTCAAAAGAAATAATTAGGGCACTTTATTGTATCATAATTGATATGCTGATGCTTAAATTACTGTGCAATTTTAAGCAAAATGTGGTGTTTGACATGCTATATTTCATGTATAACATCTAGTGAAATTAATGCATTTTGCTATATTCCCTATGGGATGTCTAGTGACTTGTGATTTGAAAATATGCTATAGTTCTTATGGAACGTCTAGCAATAATACCATAACTATTGTGTAGTGTTTGGTAAACTGCACTATATTCCCTTTGGGACGTCTAGTGATAATGAATTTTGTTGTATTCCCTCTGGGACGTTCAACAAAATGAATGCAATGACCCTCGCTATATTCCTTATGGGACATCTAGCGAGCTTTGAAAATGGTGTTGTAGTTCTTGTGGAACATTTAACAATTTAAAATCTATTATATTCCTTATGGGTTGTCTAGCGACATCACCATAACTACCATGTAGTGTCTAGTGGTAAAAAGTCTTAAAAAGGTCATGTTATAACCGCTATTAAAGCATATAACATGTGGAATTTGAAATTCATGTTATGACTACTATGCAGTACATAACATTATAATTTTGAAAATTTATGTTTAAGTTACTGTGTAATATGAAATGAATTTTGACATTTGATTGAAATGATGCATGTAGAAATGCAAAGTTGACTTCTGTAATGTTCTATATTATGTACTTGATAGACAATTCATAATAAATACAGAAAGAATTAATAATAAATTATTGATTGATGATGTGAGTTGAATGAATTATTTAGGAATTAAATCCTAATTAAAATGCAATTATGGATGAAATTGTAAAGAATAAATTTGACTTTAAATGGAATGAAGTTCCAAGGATCAAAATGGATATTTTCTATTTTACTAAAAGCTTCATTTCCTCAATTTTCTAATTTCTTTAATTCCCTTTTGCCGATTGTTTTAAATTTTTTTCTTTTCTTTTCACTTGATTTTCCTCTGATTTCTTGCTTGTTTAATGTTCAATTCACGAACTGTCTGATCCTATGGCTGACCCATAATATGGATTACATGAGGGAGTAGAGATTCCAACTAACCCAACCATCGCGCCTCTCTATTTTCCTCAGAATAACCTCAGACTTCAGGAGGGTTCTACCTTGCTTCCTTTGACCTGTCTTTACCTTCATAGGTGCATGGACGTGGGTAATGAGGTAACATTCCCTCTATTTATTTATACAAAAAAGTATTCATATAGTTAGTAATCAGAATCAAATTTTAGAATACAGACTAGTATGTACATTATTAAAATTAGACTATAATTATTAAAAATTGCATGAAAATTTAAAAATTAAACCTGAAAGTATTGAGTTTTAGGTGAATAGTCAACTGGGTGTCGAGTCAAGAGTCTAGATTATCGATCGGACAATGGAATGCCTACTGGCATTGACCAATTACCTATCGGCATTATTGGAATGCCAATCAGTCTAGTTCCAAACCAAGCCGGTGGTTCAGTTCAAAACTAATATGGCCGGTTTGGTTCAATTTTTTTTAAGGAATATTTATTTATTACTATGTTCATTTGTTCTCAAAATACTCGTAGTGGTAGATGAATTTCATAGGCTATTTTTTCATAGCTCGTGAATTATTCCACAAGCTACCAAGGGATGTTGCACAACTGGTATAGGCCTCTGAGTTCAGACAATTTATCGCTAGGCTTTTGACTGCTCGAGGGAGGTCTAATCATTATTCCCTATTTGCTTTGATTGAGCGATGGATGGATACCACCCACACATTCCATACTCGAGTAGGTGAGTTGACCATTTTGCCTATGAATTTCTCAATTATCACTGGGATCACCTTCTGAGGGACTCCCATTAGATACTGTGGTCTCCTTGAGCATGCATGGAGTTAGTATGTAAGAGACTTGATTGGATTTTTCTTAAGATGGAAGAACTGGAAGAACATTATTCTTTCATCATTTATTGAGGGATTTAGACATCTTCCCACTGCCACACCTGGCCAGATTGCTCATAAGGCGAGGTGCTTCCTTCTGATCTTGCTTGGCATGACCCTCTTTTGCGAGACTAGTCATGAAGTTAGTATTGCATTACTCAACCCCCTTCATGATTTAAATTGAGTTATCACCCTCGACTAAGGATCTGTGGTGTTGGTTTATTTATATTATAGATTGGACACTATTTGTAGAGGCGTTGTCACTATGTGCAGCTTCTGGCATGTCCTGCATGTGTGTTTGTCCCTTTTTTATTTCTCTTTTTCTCTTTTCCTTTTCATTCTTTTTGTTGACTTATTCTCTATTTCAGATTTGGAGCATAGAGATTGGGTTGATTCATGGCTTTGAGGCTATTAGCTCTGATAGGAGTCTCCACCTGATGCAGAGATGGGGATCTTCTCATCTAGCGAGTGTCAGGAATACTTTGCAAACCTATAGTGATCAGTTGAACACGTCGAGTAGGACCTGGTAAGAAAACAAAATCATTAGTACTTCATGACTTAATACAAGTTAAACTTAATTAATCTTGATTTTGTAGATCTATTCTGATTGGCTGAAGGTTAATGATGTCCAATGATATGATTTCATGGATGTCATAGTACAACTTGAGGAGATGAGGGTTTCACTCCTTGGTTATGGCTATCGGATGTGGTATTTGGGAGAGTTGGTATATCAATGGTGCTCTAAACCTTCCCGACGCAATATTCCTATTGTTGTCCCCCGCTTGATGCTTTACTGTTCCCAGCTGATAGGTTTAGAGTTAAGGGAGGCATTACAGGGTTATGATGCCATGATTTTTCTGCAGCAATCCCATCATTACCGGTTGTTTGTCAATGAGAACTTCTTAGAGTAGGTTCCTATTGCTCAGGTTGAGGTAACTTCTGATCATTTCTTTTCTAGAACTCTCCAATCACTTATTATTTTCTCATAGTTTTCTTTTCATAGATTGAGGAAGTTTGCTTCCTTACTGATAAAGTGATCGAGGAGGCGGTTGGGGCTGATTATGGGTTTGACACTACGTAGGAGAGTGAGGCTTCCTTTAAGCCTGAGATTGCACCTCAAGTCTCTGGGCCTAGTCCTAGTCGTGAATAGTGCACTCATCATGTTGGGACCAGCATTGAGGGAGCTTTTGTTGGTGCTATTTTTGGTGATGTCTCTCTTCTGGATAGATCGATGTTTTACTGGGCCCTTACTATTCAGACTCCAATTGAGTAGCATATGCATTTTAGTGATACTTAGCTCCCCAGCTTTTCCCCAACTGATATATCTCATATGAGTTTGCATGATTTACTTCTTATTTTACCTATACACTTGGTATTGATGTTAGTACAATTTTGAAAAACAGGTCCCCTAGACATAGTGCAAATGTATGCAAATGTATGCATGGTGTGCATGAAGTGCATATAATATAATGCTTCCTATATGTGCAGAGTTATTCACGGGATCTGGAGTGGGAGATTAAGATGCTTCGCTGGTGGCTTGCTGACTCAAGCCTTGACCCCTACAATGCTGGTACTTCATCTACTAGACCTCTAAATACTTATCATCGTGATGACCCTAGTAGCGGATGGAGCCCATGGCATGATTCTAAAGCTCGAGATGACTGATTCCAAGGTATTTTATGTTTTATAGTTAGGACAGACTATCTTTTGTACTACTCTATTTCAAACTTCCCTTTGTTGAAATTAGACTTGGATGAATAGATGATCCTAAGTGAGTTAATTGATTTTTTAAGGATAAACATATATTTATCTCTTAATCATCATCTAAACTTTGGATAAATATGATATATTATTATTATTATTATTATTATTATTATCCATTATCCAATCTTTGATAGATCTTATCTCTTATCTCTCATCCTTATCTAATTATTAGGAAAAGGCAATCTAAATCCTATTCAACTTCAATCTCCACCCTTATATAAGAACTTGAAAGGAAAACTTGTCTTATTATTCTTTTATTTCCTCTTTTCATCATGATTCAAGCTTCCCTCCACCTGATGAAGAAATTTCTCAAGAGCCTTAATGGTGACAAATAGAACAAGCTTCAACCTTTTCATGTCAAGGCCTTTAAGTCTCTTCAACATTTAAAGATAAATGACAACTTGCTACATGCTGCTGTAACTTTGTAGAGTCCAAAAGATCATGTCTTCAGATTCAATGGTCAAGAACTATGTCCCCTGATTGAAGAATTTATTTTCATTTTAGGAAATCTATGTGATTCTACTACTGTTATTGCCCTGCTCAATTTAGGTATCCAATTCCCAACCAAACTCATTGCGTTCTTTAATATGCCCCCAGATGATGTCCATATTCTTGCACATAACTCTAAAACTATTAGTTTGCCTTCTTTAATCACTATATGTGAGACAAAGGATAGGAATAGTGTTGTATAGATCAGAACTTTTGCCTTTTTCCTCTATGCTAAGCTCTTATTAGTCTCTACCCATGGAGATGCTGATACCAGGATTGTGGGTATCTTAGAACAAGTAATGGATGGGACTGACCCAATGCCTATTATTCTTTTTAAGACTATTATTGGGTTGGATAACTTCAAGACCCATTGTCATCTTTCGAGTAGTTTACTTCTTCTTCAGGTGTGTATGTTTTTTTTACCCTAACTTTTTCCTAAGCTGCCTTTTTGGGTTTTCAACTTAGCAAGTTTACCCTAACTTTTGCCTAAGCTGCCCTTTCCAGGTTTTGAACTTAGCAGGCTTCTCATTTATTTCTTTTTTTCTTTTTAGATTTGGTTGTAAGAGAAATTAAACTTGTTTACTACCCTTGCCAATCCTTTATCTTATTAGCCTTATAAATTACAGTCTCAACCCTTGAAGATGAAGGACAAGTACATTATAGACCATTGGATTGATCGGATGAAGGGCATCATTGATATTGAGATTACATGGGTTTGCCCTTGGTGGAGGTTCAAGTTTTTTATTCTTGATTTATATGATCACTGCGTTACCATCCCGGGTTTGTGCTTTTCTACCTTCATTTCCATTTCACGTCTTTATCGCCAATATGGTTGCCTATAATTCATTATTATTGTACTCCTTGATTTGAAAGGCTTCCCTCTTAGAAAAGACTTTTTGGATACGATTAAGGACTTATGGCCTTATAGGAATCTTGAGCGCAACGTATCCTTAAATGCTGATAGAGCTACTAATGATAACTACAAGACTTGGGTCATGATACAAGCTACAAAGCCACCTAGATTTTCCAAAAACAAGAGGACCCAAGCTTTACATGATGAGTCTCACAAGAAGAAACATAGGTGCCACTACAACAAAATGGTCTCATAGATCTAGTCTTAATCTTTTATGTTCTGTTTTCCTTTTTAGTGCTTATGTATTATCAATAAGATAGAACATGTAATGTCATAACAAAATTTTAATTTCAATAAGATTCATTAATTAGGGAAAAAATGAGTACATTTGCTATATCATATAACATAACTTCTATTATCAGCTAGTCCTTTTGGATTTTCTAACTGAATATTTTTCGCTCACATTTTATTTCCCTAATTTTTGCCTGACTACCCTTTTTAGGTTTTCTAGTCAATAGACTTTTATTTTCATTATACTACTTTTATTTATTTTTATAGAACGTATTTCTTAAGGTGATATAGGTTAACATGCTCCATGAACTCATTCATTTTAAGGTCAGATATCTTGGTGGCTTCCTTTGGCAGAACTAACTTGACTAAGTATGGTCCTTCCTAATTTGGTCTAAACTTTCCTCTTGGATGAAACACCACTGCTCTGGATTGTTTTAGTACCATACCCCTAGTTTTTATCTTCCTTGGCTTTACCTTCTTTTTAAATGCCCTTGCTATACTCTTCTAGTATATCTAGGTATGAAAAAAAGCATTCATCCTCTTCTTGTCCAAAGACACCAGATGATCATATCTTTTCCATGCCCATTCACTCTCAGTCATTTTAGCCTCCATAACTACTCTTAGAGAGTTGATCTCAGTTTCTATTGGCAAAACTACTTCACAGCCATACACTAGGGAGAATAAAGTTTGGCTTATGGCAGTTATGGTTGTAGTTATGTATCCCCACAAGGAAAAAGGAAGAAACTCAGACAAATCATTATAAGTTTTGACCATCTTAGATAGGATTTTCTTAATATTTTTATTTGCTGCTTCCATTGCTCCATTAGCTTAAGGTCAATATGGTGAAGACTTATGATGCTTGATCCCATACTTCTGTAATAACTTTGCCATTTCTGCTTGAAACTAAACCCCATTATTTGTCACTACATGATGTGGAACCCCATATCTACAAATGAGATTCTTCTTGATAAATTGGGCCATCTATTTTGCCTTTAGAGCATTGAGAGACTTAGCCTCTACCCATTTAGAGAAGTAATCAGTTGCTATAACCATGTAGTTATGCCCGTTCAATGTTGTTGGCCTTATTTCCCTCATGATATCAATCCCCCACACTGCAAAAGGCTAAGGAGATGATACACTATTCAGCACCATTGGAGGAAGGTAGTTGACGTTCCCATAGATTTAACACTGATGGCATTGTCTCATGGTTCTAATAGAATTCTTTTTCATGCTCATCCAGTAGTACCCCTGTTTGATTATCTTTTTTGATAGGATTATCCCATTCATGTGAGAACTGGAAGCTCTTGCATGAACCTCTTTCATCACCTCTTCTACTTCATATTTCTTGAGACATCTGAGCTAAATTCCATTCGGTATTCTCTTATACAACACCCCATCATGACTTACAAAATTATGTGCAATAACATGCAGGGCATATCTTTCTTTTGAGGTGGCCTCATTTGGATATTTTCCTTCCTCAATGAACCTCTGAACATCATAAAACCATGGCTTCTCTTGAGGCCCTATATGAATTCCTATAATATGCTCACCCCTATAACATAGAGCCTTTGATTTCATGATCACTAACGGCCTCACAGTCAACCCAGTCACACTAACCCACATTGAAGAGAGTGTTGCCAGTGCATCTACCATATGATTGTCATCTCTTGATAGATGAATTAAAGAGACACTTGGTTAAATTCTTTGTTAAAGCTTTCAAATAGCAGACGTAGGATTTTGACTTTTCCTCTTTCACTTCCCATTCCTGATTAGCCTGGTTGATAACCAACATAGAATCTCTATATACTAATAACTCCTTTTCTCCAGATGCCATCGCTACTTCTACTCCATGAATGCACACTTCATACTCAGCCATATTATTGGTTACTTTGAAATCCAACTTGGCCATTAGTGTAGTTTCTCCCTCTAGTATAACGAGGATCACTCCTAACCCAGCTCCTTTGTTGTTTATTGCACCATCAAAATAAAGATTCCATTCCCGATGCTCTACAATTACTAGATTCTCATCTAGGAATTATAGGCTCTACTATTCATTGCCCTCTACTACATTTTAAGCTAGGAATTTCGCTACTACCCTTCCCTTAATAACCTTCATGGTAATGTACTCTATATCAAATTCAATTAGGAGAATGAGCCATTGAGACATCCTTCTGATTAGAGCAGGTGCTTGCAGTTTGTATCTTAAGGGGTCTATTTTTTAAATGGCATGAACCATATAAGATTGAAAGTAATGCCTCAATTTCCTTATTTCCTAGATCATTATCAAACATGTCTTCTCCACCAAACTATACTTTTCTTCATACGATAGGAACTTCTTGCTGAGGTAATACATTGCATGCTCTATCCCATCCAGCTCTTCTTGTGCTAAAATTACCCCAATTGCCTTTTCTTTTAAAGCCAAATATAGGATCAAGGGTTTACCTAGCCTCAATGGTTTAAGTACATATGGATTAGTGAGATACTCCTTTATCTTATTAAAGGCCCGTTGATAGTCATCATTCCACTCTACAGGTTGATCTTTTCTTAAAAGCTTGAAGAATGGGTTACAAATATTAGTAAGCCTTGCAATGAACCTACTAATATACTATAACCTACCTATGAACCCTCTCACATCTTTCTCTATCCTTAGTGCTAGCATTTCCTGAATGGCTTTTACTTTATCTAGATCCACTTCGATTCCTCTGCTACTAATTATATGCCCTAATAACTTCCCTGAAGTAGCTCCAAAAATGCATTTCTTCAGGTTGAGTCTTAAATTATACCTCTCAATGCATGCTAAGAATTTTTCCAGTGCTTTAAAATGCCCCTCTCTTATTTCTAACTTGACCATCATATCATCTACATATACTTCCACATCCTTATGCATCATGTCATGGAAAAGAGCGGTAGTTACCCTTTTATATGTTGCACCTGCATTCTTCAACCCGAAAAGGCATAACCTTGTAGCAATACATCCTTTATTCTATTATGAAAGTTGTCTTGATATTATCCATAACTACCATCATTATCTGATTATACATAGAGAACCCATCCATGAAGGAGTACATCACACTGGACGCTGCACTACCCATTATCACATCGATGTGAGGTAAAAGGAAGTCATCCTTCGGACATGCTTTATTTAAATCCCCGAAATCAACACACATTCACACCTCACCATCTTTATTGGGTGCCAAGAGTATATTTGCTAGCCATTGGGGATAATCTGCTACCTTTAAAAAGTTGGCCTGAATTTTTTTAGCAATTTCTTCTTTTATCTTTTCAGTCCATTCTAGTCTCAGCCTACATAATTTATGTTTAATTGGTTTTATTTTTGGATGATTTGGAATGTAATTCTTTGTAATGTCCCTGTCTAAGCCTGACATGTCTTCATAGGTCCAAGCAAATACTACCTTTCTTTTTGTTAGTATTTTCTCAAAATTTTCCCTCTTTTCAAGAGTTACATAATGTGATATAGAAATGTTCTTTAGATTATCATTCATGCCCATGTTAAATGAATCAAATTGGATTGAATTAATTTCAAACATGCATGAATGATCAAAATTATAATGCACAGAACTATTAGGATGCACATCACACAAGTAAGCAAAACCGGCGTTCATATCATTGACCAAAGGAAAAACATAGCTTTTGTCCTCATAGAGACCGGATGTTATTACATTAGTTTCTTCGTAAAAAACATCAGTAAAGCTATCACAAATAAGATTAGTTAAATCCTGGGGTGGCTCCTCTTTAGGTGGTAGACACAACAGCTCTTCAACAGTAGCATCCCCTATTCTTCCAGATACTTGCTTCATCACTTTTTCTTTATTGCTCTTGACTAAGTTTTCCATAATCTGGTCCTTGAAAATCTTGAACCCAGGAAAATTTTTGCCAATGACATTAACGGATTCCTTAACACCCAAATTGTACTTGTCCTTTACTGGCTTGATGAAATTCTCAATTACTGGCCCAACTCTCCCTAAAGGCTTATTTCTCTTAGCCTTCTCCTTCTTTCTTGCCCTTTTACTAGTAGATCCTATCTCAGCACACCCTAATCCTTTAGTGTCATTTTGACTTTTGAATTTTGATAGCTTAGGACTTCCTTGCTCATTCTTGCCTAGCCCCCGTCCAAGTTGGTAATTCATACTCTCCATCATTTATGTCCATTTTAGTCCTATCAAATATCATAGTAATTTAAAAACTAGGAGGAACACACACTTTTTTTTATGTTTTTCTAGTATGGTGGCTATAGCTGCATTAGTTCCTGCTTAGATTGTCACTACATCTCCTTCATGAGGAAATTTTATCTTCTGGTGCACAGTTGAGGGTACCCCTCCCAGAGCATGGAACTATGGCCTTCCAATTACAAGGTAAAAGTAACTGGTATATCCAGCATGATAAACTCAATGGTTGATTCCACAGGTCCTATTTTAACTAGAGCTTAGAATGTCCCCTCCACATTCCTAGTGCTATCATTATAGGCTCTGATTATGAGGTTTGAATATTTTAAGTCTTTAGCTTTCAAACCTAAGTTAGGAAAGATCTTTAATGGGCATACATTAGTGGCAGAGCCATCATCAACCATTACAAAGTTGGCTCTTTTCTCTTTTACTTCAGCTAAGATAAATAGTGCCTTGTTATGATTTCTTCCTTCCAAAGGCAGGTCATCATCTGAGAAGGTTATTAGCTTGTGTTTCTTTTCTATAACATTTACTACCATAGCCTCGGGTGTGGCTGATGTTTCAATGTTCATATTTAACAGAGCTTTCACTAGAGCTCTTTTATGGCTACTTGAGTGCATCAGTAGTTCCTAGATACTGACATTTGCCTTAGCCTTCTTTAATTGTTCAAGAACAAGGTCTTCCTTTTCTCCTTCTTTTATTTCTGAATCATATGTCTCCTCTCTTTCTACAACACTCTCAATCTTCTTTTCCACTACCTTGTAATTCCTCCCACTTCTAGTGACATGATTCACTTTAGGGTCATCACTCCATACATCCAGACCAGTGGGACTCTCTTTATTAGAGTTATACCGGATGTCTACAACTCGGATGATTTTGTCCCTCTTTCCATCCTTCCATTCTTCTACTATGCATGTTTCTTTTCCATGCTAAGCTTTCCCAAATATGCTCTCAGTAACTCCTCAATCCCCTATTTGGGAGTTAGAGACTCCTTATTCTCTTCTTTCGTTAGCCCATCACCAAATTCATCATCCCATCTTGAGGGCACAATCCCCTTAAGAGGTATATCATTAAAAGTAGGCTTTGAGTAAAACACCCTATAATTAAATTTGTCTGAGGTTTACCCTAATAAATCCTCAACTCTTGGTTGTTCTAGGGTTTTGGATTCTTTCTTGTCATTAAAATCATCACCCCATCTTGAGGGCATAATTGATTCAACTAGGATATCTGCAAAGGGCGGTTTGGAATAGAATACCTTATAGTCAAATTTCCTTAAAGACTGCTCTAGCAAATCCTTAACTCCTCTAAAGGCATCGGGAGATTCTCCATTAGCTGTAGGGTTTAGGTTTTTAAGGAGTTTAGCACCTCTTCTTCACCCACTCTTGAGTTAATTATCATGGTCACTGGTGGTCGGACATTTCGATAGTTAGGGAAAGGATTGTTTTTAGTGTTTGGGTTAGAGTTGGATTTTTTAGGGTCTGTGATTTTTCTGGAGTTTATTAGATTTTGGATCTCATGTTTGAGGCGAATATAGGTGTTTGTGGAGTGGCTAGCTACTTAGTGAAACTTGCAGTAGCTATTAGGGTCGTAGCTTGGGACATTCAGGTTAGGTAGTTTGGAGAAGGTTAAGGGTCATAGTAAGCCTTTCTAGATCAATTGTTCTAGGACTTTGGAGAGTGGTTTGTTAAAGGTAAAGAATCTTTGGGGTTGCTGAACTACGTTCACCTTCACAGCTCAACTAGTACTTCCCTATTGTATGCCCTCGGTTGGGTAGTTTCAGGTTCTAGTACCTTTAGAGCTTTTTTTCTAGTCATTCTCAATATCTTATGCTTGCAAACCATCATCTTACAGGTCTATGAAATTTTTGGGGTTCATCATTTGTTACATCTTGACTAGATTAGGTGACACATTTTGAATTATCATCCTAACCTGATCCTTCTTGGCCAATTTATTCTTCATCAACCCGCTTTATTCATGAATCTAGTAAGGAAATAAGAGAAAGATTCATTGGGTTTCTGCTTTGTTAGTTCTAGATCTTTGATGGACACTTCCAACCGAGTGTTATAATCATATTATCTTAAAAAGGTAGTACATAGTTCTTTCTAGTAAGCTCTCACAGATTTTTCTAGCCCATGATACTAGTTTATAGCCATTCCCTCTAAGGCTAACATAAATAACTTAGCAATCACTGCTCATGGTTGTTGTGTACTGGCTGAGATGAATCCTTAGATCTCCTCTCCTATCAAATTTCTATAGTTGTGGCATCTTAAACTTGTCAGGTAGCCTATCATTTTCCATATGCAACATGTCATCGAAGTCAAATGAATACCCCATGCCTTGTCCCCTAATTAGCTCTTCCATTTTGGACATCTTCTGGGTAAGTGCTCACATATGCTTGGACTCATGGTTGTGTACCAGTTCAAGGGATTCTTTCTTTGCCTTCTCTACTATGTAATTTTTGACATCCTCCAACTTAACATCGATAGCAGGTGGGTTTCTAGTGGTAGGTTACCCCCCAACATTATTGGTAGTAGAATGGAGCATATGCAACAGGTGGGACAATAATAACAGCAGGTGGTTGTTCAATTACAGGTAGTGGTATGACAACAACAGGTTACATCAGTCCATATAGTGCTTGTCTCAGCTCATCTTGCATCATAGTCCTCATGTCATCCATCAGAGCTCCCTTAATGTCTTTTAAGGTCTAGTTCCTTTACTACTATTCCATTTGTTCAGATTCAAGTGAAGTTGGTTCAGTTACTAAATAAAGTGGGTTGATAGGGCTTCTTTCCAATCTATCAAGTCTATTTAGGATTTCCTTTACTAAGGCTTCAGGAATCTGACTCATTCTTCTTAGTCTGCCACCTCATCATCCCTAAATACAAGAAGACCCCAATGTATCTATGATGGCTATAAAATAAGGTGTTAGTATGATGAATGAGATGCATGTATGCGTGATGTAGGTGCTAAGTAGTAAGTAGCAAGTATCAATCAAGTGTACAACATACATCCTTCCAACCTTATTCCTCCTACACATGTGTTCAATGGTGAGTGTCTTGTCCTAGGTTTTCTAGTCTTGGTCTTAATATCAATGAGGGATACCAGGGATCGATACACATGCCAAATCTCTCTTAAAGCAATAAAGCATAAAAACAACATTTCTAGGTATAAAGGTCTAGCCTAATCTTCATTACCCCAAGGGGCTTCAAAAGTATGGGCCTAGGTTTTTATAGATAGAAATACCTCATGGTAATAAGAATAGAAACAACATTTATAAGTATAAAGGTTTAGCCCAATCTTTATTGGCCTAAGTGGGCTTCAAAAGTATTAACCTAGGCTTTTATAGATAAAAATACCTCATGGCAAAAATCATATAAGCAATTTTTGGTAGATCCTAGGGAAAGTAACTAAGCAATTATATGTGGTTAGGGTCCAGTAAAAAGTTAAGGTTCCCTTAGCAAGATTCCCTCCTTTAGGACTTAAGTTACAGGCCAAGGTTAGAGGGGCCCAACATCCTTTACCAAGTCAAGAGAAGGCTACCCTCCTTTAAGACTTAGGTCACAGACTTTGGTTAGATGAGCCCAGCAATCTCTCTTGGACTGAATTAAGGCTAAGAGTGATGGTTAGCCAACCTACAACCCCATGAAGCTAGTGGAATCATGGAATCATAAATCAATGCCATCGGGTAATAGGGACATGCAAAATGAATGCAAAGAATAAAATAATTATAAAGAACACAAGAATTAATATCTCTTATCCCTAGTGGAGTTGCCACTGTAGATGGTGGGGTTTAGTGCGCGCCTAAGATTTTAGCAACCGTGACACTGTTTGGGCTCAAGGCCCTAGGGAACACACTAATATGTCATAAAGGCATAGTTTAGAGATAAGGAGTTTCCACCCAGGGTAATAACTAGGACAAATTGAAAGTTGGTACTCGATTCTATAAAAGAAAGCTAACACCAAAACTAGGAGATTCTAGAATGGAATACTAATTTCTTTTAGTCTCATGTTCATTTAGAATTACTTTATGAATTACTATATTATTCTCTAATTACATGCAATTTTATTTAAACCCAAAATAAACATCCATCTAACCTAAAATAGGCAATAGGTTATAAAATTACATGTAAAAAATGCATACAAAAGGCAATGTCCATAAGTCTAAACTAGGTTAATTTTTAAAAGTTAGCTAATTCTACATATTTGTATTTACAATTAAAATGAACTTGAAAAGACCTACATTTTAATTAATTTTAATATGCTTAAGTCTATTTATTATAATTTAACTAAGGGAATAGTCCTAAGTTTACCAAATTTTAAAGAATAAATTAAATTAATAAGTGGGCCTAAATCAAACTTGATTTTATTTAAGTGAAATGTGGGCTTAATTCTATTCATTTTAAAATAAATAAATTTAATGGACTGAGCTACATCTAAATAGATTTTAATTAACTATAAATGAGCCTAAAGTCTAAATTGTTTTGAAAAGAAAAATAAAATTCTTTATTGGGTTGGCCTAAAATCTGAATTTTAATTAAAATAGATTTAAGTCTAATTTAACATAATGGGCCTAAATTGATTTTAATTAATTAACCTAAACTATTTTTAAGCCTATTTTTTATTTAGTAGGTTTGGACCTATCATGGGCTTAGGGCCCAAAGAACTAAAAGATACAAAAACAAAACCTAAACAAAAAATCAAATCAATCACAAGATTTATATGATTTTCTAAAAAAGCCCTAAATCAATTTACATGCAACCCTAAATTAATCTACACCCATCATTGATTTTAATTCATTTTTACCCAATTGAACCTAAATTTGTAATCCATTTTAGTGCAAAGAATATAAAATTCTACTGTATCCCACTATTAGGGCTATTATAAATTACTATGCAGAAATTAAAATCAAATTAATTACAACCCAAAATAAAAGAAAATTAAAAAAATGTAGAAATCATAAATCCTAAATCCTACAGGGGTTTTACAGATCTTAATCCATGGTATTCCATGGATTCTTCCAATGGTCACTGCCCAAAATCACATATCTCTAACCTCATTCCTAGAGCATCATAATGTAAGAATAAAAAAAATAGAACCAAAAAAGGTTAATTAATAAATATTCAATAAATAATTAAAAATTAAAAAATAAAATGAAAAATAAATAAAAAGATAGAGAGAAGGAGAGAATGCTATGCAGTGCAATTTAATGGCCCCTCATAGTGATTTTCACTGTTTTTTGGAGTTGACAGTGTTGATTTCTTGATTCAATTGACTTTGAGAATGAAAAGGACATGGTTTTTTGTTATAGGTTTCCTCAATATAAAAAAATGGCTATGGCCTTCTATGTAGTAAAATTAGGATTTTTTATTTTCTCCCATAGACCCAAAAGGCTTTTTCTCTCAATTTTTTACGCAGCTCCTCTCCCTCCCAAAAAAGGCCTCAAATTGCAGACTTCTCTCTCGACCTTTAAAGCTGCCCAAAGCCAACTTCCCTTGTGTGATCGCAAGGGAGTTATGCAATACTGGGGATAAGAGCAGGAGGTTCTCTGTAGATTTTTTTTTAATTTTAAAATCTTAAAGAGATCAGGTGAGATATTTATCTTTGAAAAAGTCTTCTAAGGTGTGACATGTGGAATCTGGGCCAATAAAAAAATTGAAAAGACATAATTTTTTTATTTTTTTGCAAAAATAAGAATTCTAAAATGCTGATGGAGGCCACGTAATGCCGACGGAGCCTATGCAAACTGATGCCTATAATGTTGACCGAACTAATCAAGCCTGTAATACCAACCGATATTAGTGGAATGCTGACCAACATTCCATTTAGCTTGCCGATCCAGTTCAAGGATGAGCCAATTAGTTTGGTTCAAAACCTAGCCTGCTAGTTCGGTTTAATAAATTTTTTTTAAAGTAATAAATAAAATCATAAAAAGGCCCTCATAAGTTTCTAATTTTTGTAAATAAAACCTTAAAATGCAGTAATTTAGTCCTTTGAATCATGAAACTCGAGACTGGAGGTCAATTCTTGATAAGTTATTCACCATAGGAGCTTTCATCACACACGTGCACAATGGCATCCCGCAATTGGTTACTTACAGTTGCCCCCCTTTATCACTATTTGTTTGACAAATTGCAGTAAAGAAGTAGCAATACATAATTTCAAAAGAAAGAATTAGGGTACTTTATTGTATCCTAATTGATAGACAATTATTTAATAAATACAGACATAATTAATAATAAATTATTCATTGATGATGTGAGTTGAATTAATTATTTAGGAATTAAATCCTAATTGAAATGCAATTATGGATGAAATTGCAAAGAATAAATTTGATTTTAAAAGGAAAGAAGTTCTAAGGATCAAAATGGACATTTTCCATTTTAATAAAAGCTTCATTTCCTCATTTTTCCTATTGCTTTCATTCCCTTTTGCCGATTGTTTCAAATTTTTACTTTTCTTTTCACTTGATTTTCTTCCATTGATTACTTGCTTGTTTAAAGTCCGATTCATGAACCGTCTAATCCAATGGCTGACCCATAATATGGATTACATGAGGGAGTAGAGATTCTAGCTGATCTAGCCATCGTGCCTCTCTATTTACCTCAAAACTACCTCGAACATCGAGAGGGTTCTACCTTGCTTCCTTTGACCCCTTCTTCACCTTTATAGGTGCATGGTGTGGGTAATGAGGTAACATTCCCTCATTTTTATTTATTTTAACAAAAATTTACTCGTACAATTAGTAATCAAAATCAAATTTTAGAATACAAACTAGTACGTACATCATTGAAATTAAACTATAAATAATTCAAAAATGCATGAAAATTTTAAAATTAAACCTAAAAGTATTGAGTTTTAGGTGAATAGACGATTGGGTGTCGGGTTGGGAGTTTGGATTATCAATCGAACCTTGGAGTGCGGACCAGCATTGCTAGAATACCAATTGGTCTAGTTCCAAACCAAGCTGGCAGTTCAGTTCAAAACTACACCGATCGGTTTAGTTCAAATTTTTATAAGGAATATTTATTTATTATTATGCTCATTTGTTTTCAAAATATTCCCAGTGGTCGATGAAGCTCACATGCTATTTTTTCGTAGCTCGTGAATTATTCCACAAGCTACCAAGGGATGTTAGATAACTGGTTTGGTCCTCTAGGTTCAGATGATTTGTTATTGGGCTTCCGACTACTTGAGGGAGGTTTGATTGTTATTCCTTATTTGCTTTGATTGAGCGATGGATGGATACCACCCACACATTCCATACTTGCGTAGGCGAGTTGACCATTTCACCCATGAGTTTCTCAACTATCACCGGGATTCGAGCAGGAGGCTCTTTATAGATTTTTCTTTTAAGTTTTGAAATATCAAAGAGATCAAGTGAGATATTTATCTTTGAAAAAGTCTTTCAAGGTGTGACATGTGGAATCTGAACTAATAAAAATTAAAAAACATAAAAATTTTTATTTTTTATTTTTGTGAAAATTGGTATTCTAAAATGCCGACGGAGCCTACATAATGTAGACCAAGCTTGCGCAAACTAATGCCATAATGTCGACTAACATTGGTTGAATACCAATCGACATTATGGAATGCCAGTCGCTGGTCGGTCTGGTAGAACGATGAGTTGATTGGTTTAATTTAAAACCTAGCCAGCTAGTTCAGTTTAATAATTTTTTTGAATTAACAAATAAAATCACGAAAAGTCCCTCGGAAGTTTCTAATTTTTGAAAATAAAACCTTAAAATGCAATAATTTAGTTCTTTAATTTACAAAACTCGACACCGGAGGTCAATTCTTGATTAGATATTCATCTTAGGGCTTTCATTGCACACGTGCATAATAACATCCTAAAATTGGGTGCTTACAATACCAGAAAAATCAAAGAAAGAGATCAAATAAGCAATTAAAAATCATTTATTCTAAAAAAACTAATTTGATTTCATGCAATTTAAGAATTAATCTATTGCCATAATTGATTTTATTAGGATTTTACCAAATAAACCTAATTTACTAATTAATTTTATAATACAAGAAAGTAGATATTCACTATTTTTTCCCAATATTGGGGGCATTACAATCTACATGAATAAATTAAATGCAAATCAAATAAAAGTAAATAAAATATAGATCATTAACAAAATAACATAGAATAATATAAATAAAATAAACCTAAAATCTATGTGTAATAACTACATATAAAAATCCATGACATTCCATGGATCTTCAATTGATTTGAACTTTGCAATCACATCTCCTTCATGTTTTGCTCATCACCATAGCCAGAAAATGAGGAAACAAAAAAAACAAAAAAAAAATTATTAGAAAACTACAAACCAAAAATAATAAAAATAAAATAAAGTGAGTTAATAAAATAAAAAGAGAGAAAGAAAAGATGGGTATGATGATGCAAATGTCATTTGATTGTTCCTTAGAAAAGGATTAGATCATTGTTTTGGAATAGAGTCAGTAGGGTTTCTTGTCTTCCTTCTTCAAGGCTCACTTCTTTTTTTTTTCTTCCTCATTACTTCTTAATGCTCCTTTTTCTCCTTTTCTTCTCCTTAAGCGTATTAGGTTTTTTATAGTGATCTTCACACCTTAAATTAGGTTTTTGGTCCCTCTTTTATAGTCTTCTTAATTCACCTTGAATCCCCTCAAGTTACTATAGCAAATTATTGCTCATGTACCAGTGTTCATCATTAATGTAGTGATCATGGCACTATAGTAATGTTCTTGTAGCAATGTACTATTTTTGCTCCTTTTTGCCCCTTTTCACCAACAAACACCTCCAAAACCTCTTTTCCCTAAAAAAATATATTTTTTTATCCTTTACTATACTAAATGCTATTTAAAATGTTCAATTGCATGCAATTTAAGCTCCTAAAACTATGCATAATTTGACACGACCAAATACCTTCACACTTGAATCTTTGCTTGTCCTCAAGGAAACTTAAGAATACACACTAAAAAAGCAATGAACAAGGTGTATAACTCAAATTTCATTAAGCGTACAATACAATCTTCTCATGATAGCTAGTTTACAAATCTCAAAATAAGATTAACAAATCAAGTTGAGAATTAAAATTACCAAGTAAAAAGCATGTCATCTACTCACAATCATACAAATATGAATCAAAATATTGGGAGAAGCACACATGAATGAAAAAGACTCCAATCAAAGGTAGTTCTAATTTAGCATGTGGAAATCAACTCTTATTCTTTTATTTTCTTTTTATTTTGTGCTTTTCTTCCCTCACTTAGTAGTTCCCTATCTTTCCCAAGTACCCAACGTGAAGAACTTAAGAGGGTTCTTTAAATTCTCATACTCTTGTATAACAACATTGGAGTAAAAAGGAATTCAAGTTCCAAGAAAAATTTATTCATTTTTTTAATTTCTTCATAGGAAAAAAGTGTTTTAACAATTCCTTTTGCATATAACTAAAACAACCCTAAAGAGGAGATTGATTCATTCATAATATTAATTCCTAAAACAATGATTCAAACTCATGATCAAGTAAGGAACAACATGCATTAAGTTGATTGAAGGATAAAAATTCTCAACTAAAAGTGTTAACAAAGGTTAAAAAGAACTTAAACTAACCTTTAATAGAAGATTAAATAAAGTAAGCTTAACAAAATCACAAACATACACAAAATTCATGATAATGATAATTTGCAAAAATTTCAAGTGTTCAAGCATTAAAATTGGGCTAAATTTAAACAAACACATGATAATGGAATAAAATGTATATAATATACCAAAATATACAAATGAAACTACAAAATTCTTTCCTCCCACACTTAAATGACACATTATCCTTAAATTGTGTAAGGAACATAAATGCAACACATAAAAACATATTATCTAAAAACAATCTAAAAAAGCAAATAAAAATCATAAACAAAAATTATAAACATGAAATGTATAAAAATAAAAATAAAAGAAAATTAGGGAAAAAAATTTACTCCCCTAGTTATGATGAAAAGAGGTGGAAGGAGTTTGAGTCGAGAGATCCATGGTTGTAATAAAAATTCATTCATCTCTTAGAAGAGAATTCAACTTAAAATGAAAGATATAAGAGAATCAAGGATGCTAAAAACATAATTTAAGAAACCTAAATTCATGAAAACATAATAAAAGATGAAAAGAACTAAAATGAAAATAATAAAAACACTCTAAAATACAAAGGTTGTGTTAAGCTTTCTGAAGACATTTAACTAATCTAACTTATGTTTGTGGGTCTATTAGATCCACCATTTCTCAATGTGTAGAACTAAACAAAGGAGTTTATGTAGTTAAAATATAGTCGCTTAATTGGCACAACAAACATATTCTGCAATATAGATGAAAATGAAATCAATTTCATAACTTAAATCAATTGGGTCTCAAATCCCCAACAACTAAAAGAAACTATCCAAACATAGCTTCAATATCCATCATTCATCCATACTACAACCTAAGTAAATGATAAATTCTATAATCAATAAAAAAAGGATTTGAGACCCTTAAGGTGCCTCAAAGATCTTTAATGGGTGCCTCATCTCTAAGCTTCTTTTTCTCCTCTTCTTCTCCTTATGTGTATTGGGTTTTCAATTATGATCTCCACACCCTAAATTAGGTTTTTGGTCCCCCTTTTATAATCTTCTCAATAAACCCTTGAATCCACTTAGGTTACTATTCATGAGTTACTATAGCAAAATATTGTTCACATGTTACTGTTCATCATTACTTATAACGAGTTACTATTCAACATCACTGTAGCGATCATGTACTATTCATGATTGTGACATTGTATCATTGTCACTATTTTTGCTCCTTTTTCCCCTTTTCACCACTAAACACCTCCAAAATTTCTTTTCCTTATAAAACATAATAAAATATAAAAGTATATATTTTTATATGCTTTACTATACTAAATGCTAGTTAAAATGTACAAGTGCATGCAATTTAAGGTTCTAAAACTAAGTATAATTTGACACTAACAATTCCTCATATAACTCATTCTATACCCAATGACAACCTATTTTACCATCTAGTTAAAGATGATGTAGGGATGTGTCAAAATACATAACTCATAATGTAGGAAACCATTGTGAGTTCAGGTTAGAGGACTCAAATAGCACTACTGTGATGAGAATTACCTATAATAATTATCTGTGTAGTATTCTCATAGTGGGTAAATCTAGTATGCCATTTAACTAAATATGTACCTATGAGTTTGACTTAATATATCATATTTATGATTAGTAAAACATAATAATTTGTCAACCTTATACTAGTCTTTATTCAATGTCGTTCCTATAACTATGATCGACTCTGGAAATTTAGATTAGAATTCAAGTATCAGTTAAGAGTTTACTATCAAGTCATATACTTAATGACCTTAGGTAGAATTAACTGATCAAGGATAATATTAGAATTATCCAATAATAATAAAAATGTCTTTTTGTTAATAAAATACAAAAATGACAAAGTCAAAGTATAACCATTACATAATTGGCCTAGGGTATATCACTAACAGTCTCATCACTAACAATCTCCCACTTGCACTAGGCCTAATCAACATTGTATCTCATACCCATTGACCCGGTATGACTCTTATGCTTAGCCTATGGAAGGGACTTAGTTAGTGGATCAGCAACATTGTTATTTGTTCATGCTCTATATATATTCAAGTCTCTTCTCTCAATAATTTCTCTATTGAGATGATAACACCAGAGTATTTGTTTGGATCATTTATGTGATTTAGGTTCCTTAGCATGTGCTATAGCTCCATTGTTATCATAGTACAAGTCCGCTGGATATAATATGCTAGGAATAGCTCCTAATCTAGTTATGAACTTCTTGATCCGAACAGCTTCCCTGACTACCTTTGAGGTAGCTATGTACTTAGATTCTATTTTAGAATCGGCAACAGTGTCTTTCTTTGAATTTCTCCAGCTTACAGCACCTCTATTCAAACAAAACACATAACCTGACTATGATCAAAATTCATCCTTGTTAGATTCGAAGCTTGCATCGGTGTAACCATTTACAACTAACTTATCTTCCTTCCCACCAAATAGTAAAAATGCATTATTAGTCCTTCTTAAGTGCTTCAGGATGTTCTTAACTGCTATCCAGTGACTTTCACCTAAGTTTGACTGGTATCAGCTTATTATTCTTAAGGCATATGAGGCATTTGGTTGAGTGCATAACATGGCATACATGATGGATCTAATTGCAAAAGCATATGAAATATTACTCATGCAGTATTGCTGATCTTGTGTTATTGGACACTGATTCTTGCTAAGACTAATGCCATGGGACATTAGCAAGAATCCTCTCTTAGTGTTTTGCATACTGAACCTATTTAGTACCTTGTCAATGTAATTGCTTTGACTTATGTGAATAAGCCTCTTAAATTTATTTCTGTAGATCTTGATGCCTAAAGTATAGGCAGCTTCACCTAAATCTTTCATTCAGAAACAATTCTCTAACCATGATTTAATATTTTATAGAGTAGGAATATCATTTCTAGTGAGTAATATGTCATCAACATATAGCACTACAAAAGCTATTGCAGTCCCACTAACTTTCTTGTAAGCAAAAAGTTCATCTTCATTTTTTATGAATCTAAACTCTTTGATTGCTTAATCCAAATAAAGAATCAAACTTTAAGAAGCTTGCATCAATCCATAAATGGATCTTTAAAGCTTGCAAACCTTTGTAGAATTCTCAAGATTGATAAAACTCTCTGGTTGTGTCGTATACACATCGTCAATTAGGTTTCGACTAAGGAAAGTTGTTTTGACATCCTTTTGTCATATCTTATAATCATAGTATACAGCTATGGCAAGGAGAATTCCAATGGATTTAAGCATAACATCTAGTAAAAAGGTTTCATCATAGTCTATAGCATGTGTTTACTTGAAACCCTTTACAACTAGCCTTATTTTAAAGGTATGCACATTGCCATCCATGCCAGTTTTCATTTTGAAAGCCTATTTGCACCCAATAGTTTTTAAACCTTCTGGTGGATTAATCAAAGTTGATACTTAATTATCATTCATGGATTGCATTTCTGATTTCATAACTTCTAACTAATTCTTAAAGTTTGGACTATCCATGGCCTCTTGGTAGGTTGTGGGCTCACTTTGATCCACAATCATCACATCATTATTATCTATTATAAGAAATCCATATCTCTTAAGATTATGACATGTCCTACCAAACCTTCTAAGACCTTATGGTACTTGTGTAGATATAATATTTACTTATTGATATAGTTAAGGTTCCATTTATGGTACAAAGCTATTTTTTAGTTCTTAAATTTCTTCAAGTTGCACTTTACTCCACTAGTTCCTTTAGAAATATATTCTCTTTCTAAAAAGACACCATCTTGAGGAATAAGCACTTTATTCTCAAAAGCATTATAAAAATAATATCCTTTGGTTTCTTTAAAATATCAAAAAAAAAAAAGGCATTTGTCTAATTTGGGTGCTAATTTATCTGAAATTTAACGCTTCACATAAGCTTCACATCCTTAAATCTTAAGAAAAGATAAGTTGGGAGGTTTCCCATTCCATATCTTATATGGTGTCCTTTAAACAACCTTTGATAGAACTCTTTTTAATAGGAATGTAGCAGTTTCTAAAAGTATACCCCTAAAAGGAGATTAAAAGATCTGACTAACTTATAATAGATTGCACCATATCTAATAAAGTTTGATTTCTCTATTCAAAAATGCCTTACTCTTATGGTGCCCTTGGTAGAGTTAATTATGAAATTATTCCACAATCTCTAAGATGATAAATATATTCTTTGCTAAAATATTCACTTCCTCTATCAGATTTTAGTGCTTTAATATTCTTACTAAGTTGATTTTATACTTCATTTTTGAAAATTTTAAACATTTCAAAAGATTCAGATTTATGTTTCATTAGATGGACATAACCATATCTACTGAAATCATCTGTGAAAGTAATGAAGTACTGATAACCTCCTCTAACATTAGAATTTAATGGTCTATATAAATCAGAATGTATAAGGCCTAGTAAGTCATTAGCCCTCTCACTATGCCTAATAAAAGGTGTGTAAGCACCCAATTTCAGGATAATGAACTATGGATGCAATAAAGGACTCCAATGATGAAGATGTTATAACTAGGTCTTCAACACTTGAAGTTTGAAACCTCAAAAGTCTGAATGCATTTTCAAAAAGAGTTTAATTGGTTTTTTAATGACTTAATTGTAATATTTTTTAGGACCTAATTGAAAATTTTAAATTCTTTCAAGGATCTTTTTGTAAATAAAGAGGATCAAAATTATTGAACAAAATTACACAATTCTAATAGGAATTATGTAATTTTGATCAGAATTACATAATTTTGATCAAAATTATGTAATTCTTTTTGGAATTCTGTAATTCCAATCGAAATTTTGTATTTTCGATTAGAATTCTGACTAGAATAATATAATTTCGGTCAAAATTATACATTTTTTGTATTTTTACAGAAAATAAAAAAATAAGTTTCTTGAATTTTGATTGGCTAAAAATTTTCTTAAGGAATTATGTAATTCTAATCAAAATTACATAATTTCGATCAAAAATTTATAATTTCGATTGAAATTACATAATTTCAGTCAGAATTATATGTTTTTCATTCTTTTTTTGTATTTTTATAAAAAATAAAAAATATTGTAAGCACCTAATTTTGGGATGATGAGTTATGAATGCGAGAAAAGACTCCAATAATGAAAATATCAAGAATAAGTCTTGGATACTTGAACTTTGGAACCTCAGGGGTCTAATTGCCTTTTTTCAAAGAAAGGATTTAATGTTTTCAAGGACTAAATTGCAACATTTTTTAATTCATAATTCCAAAACTTTTTTTAGGGGTCTTTTTTTAATTATAAGTAAACAAAATATGGTCGGAATTCTATAATTTCAATTGGAATAATGTAATTCCGATTGTAAATACATAATTCTGATCAGAATTATGTAATTCTAGTCAGACTTGCACAAATTCTGATCGAAATTATACCTAGTACGTTTGTTTTTTGGATTTTTCAGAAAATATAAAAGGCCTTTTTTTGTATTATGATTGGTCCAAAAATTGCTTTTTTATGTATTATGATTGGTCCAAAAATTTTCTTAAAATTATTTTTCATATTTATCTAATTTTTAAAGAAATAGAATCCTTTTAGGAGTAAAATCCTGCAGACACGAAAACTAGGGTTGGTTTTGCTATAAAAAGGATGATTTAGATCCTAAAGAGGGGGACTTTTAGGGACAATAGTATATTTTATCCATAGTTTTTGTTGATTAATATTTTTCTTTATGCCAAATTGATTTTGGTTGATTTCTCTTAGAAAAAGCATTTTGGATTCTTTTCTTTTGTTAATTTTTTTTAAAATGAAAAAAACATTCTCTAAAAAATTCCTTTTTATTTAATTGATTAATTGAAGATCTATGGAGGATTTTTGAAGAACAAGATTCGAAGACCTATCAAGAATGGTGATTTTTTAAAATCTGAGGACCACTCCATTAAAATCATTCATAAACATCATCTTCTTCATATTCTTCTTTTCTTTTATTTTTCTTTTTGATTTTATTGTTTTTTTTATTTGAGGTATTATTATAATTTATTCACTAATAATAATTTTTTTTATTTTTCTCATGGTGATTATGAAGGAAAATACATGATCATGTTTGGAGGATTGAATCCATGAGAAGTCTATGGAATGGCATTGACAAGATCTTGTAGAGATATAGTTTCTAGGGTTTTTATTTTTATTTATTGCTTTATATTATTTATATTTTTTGGGATGTATTAATTATTTTTATTATTATTTTCTATGAATTATTATAATAGCCCCAATAGTGGGAATAGTGGAATTATGTGTGTGATTGCATGTTTATGTTGATTAATTGGTTAGTAAAATTAGAGTTTCAATTGGGTAATTAATTAAAAATAATGGAGGAAGTAGATTAATTTAGGATTGCAGGTTAATTAAAATTAGGGTTTTAAAAGGAATAATTAATTTGTCGTTTGATATTTTATTTAATTGTTTTAATATGTTTTATTTAATTGTGGGCTTGTTTATTTTTTTTTTTAATGTTTTGGGCCTTAAGCCCATATTAGATTCAAATCCACTTAAATAAATTTAGGTTTGTTTATGTTTAATTAATTAAAATTCATTTTAGGCCCATAGTTAATTAGATTTTTAGGTTATAGATAACTTAGGCCCATTTAGTAAGTTAGACATAGGCCCACCTAATTTAATTTAATGAATTAGACTTAGCCCATTAAGTTAAAGCCTTTTTCATAATTTGTAGATTTAAGATCACCTTAGAATTAAAACATGTAGAACTAGACACCCATTAATTAAAATACTTTATAATTTGTAAATATAGGTCCATTTTTAGAATTAAAATAAATAGACTTAGGATCATTTAATTAAAATTAATAGGAATTACGCCCATTAGTCTTTAGATCATTTGTAAATTAAAACATATAGATTTAACCCATTTAATTAAAATCCATGTAGACTGGACTAACTTAGGGATTATATGTTCTATTGAATGCATTATTTACTTTTTTTTTTCATTACTAGTTTGCCTTGGAGTTGATTGTTTTTTTAGGATTTATATGAAATTGCATGTAAATAGAGAATAAAATGGTAATTCATAAAGCAATTCTAAAAGAACACAAGATTGAAAGAAGTTGTTATTCCGTACCCAGAATCTCCTTATTGTGGTGATAGCTTTCTTTTAAGGAATTGAGTACCACCTTTTTTATTTGTCCCAGTTATTACTATGGGTGGTGACTCCTGATCACCACACTATGTTTTTGTGACAGTGGTTAGTGTGTTCTCAAGAGCCTTGAGCTCAAATAGTGTCGTGGTTGCTAAAATCTTGGACACGTGTTAAACCCCGCCGTTTATAATGGCGACTCCACTAGGGATAAGAGTTACTGATTCTACTTGTGTTCTTTGGAATTATTTTATTAATTATTATTTTACTCTTGCATTCATTTTGCATGTCCCTATTAACCAATGGCATTGGTTTATGGTTCCATGATTCCACTAGCTTCATGGGATTGTAAATTGGCTAACCATTACTCTTAGCCTTAACCTAGTTCAAGAGAGATTACCAGGCTCATCTTACTAGAGCCTATAACCTATGTCCTTAAGGGGGGTAGTCTTCTCTCGAGTTTGCAAAGGATGATGGGCCCCGCTGACCTTGGCATGTAACTTAAGTCCTAAAGGAGGGCATCTTGCTAAAGGAACCTTGACCTTTTACTAGACCATAAACACATATAATAGCTTAGTTATTTTCCCTAGGATCTACCCAAATTTTTTATGAATGTTTCTATAAGATATTTTTATCTATAAAGGCCCAAGCCCATACTTTAGAAGCTCAGCTAGACTAATAAAGATTGGGCTATGCTTTTATACCTATAAATATTATTTCTATGCTTTACTGTTTTGAGAGATTTGGCATGTGCGTTAATTCTTGATATACCCTGTTGATATTAATACTAAGACCAAAAAGGAAGTATTAGCCGGGCTGTTGAAGTGCATGTTGTAGAAACACCAAGGAGATTCTTCAAATTCAACTAACCCTTATCCAAAGTCCTAGACCGCCTGATGCAAAAGGGCTTGCTTAGACCTCTTACCTTTTCCAAACTGCCAAACCCAAATGTCCTTGGCTATAACCCGAACAGTTATTGCAAATTCCACTAAATTACTGGCCATTCCACAGACACTTTTACCTGCCTTAAACATAAAATTCAAAACCTTATAGACTATGGAAAGATCACAGACCTAAAAACTCAAGCACCAAAAATATTTATTTCCTAAACTACTAAAATGTACCACCCTCAGCTACCATGATGATTAACTCAGGAGTTAGTGAGGAAGAAGTGCAAAGCTCCTTTGAGGACTTAGACCTTAAAATCAATGAGAAATCTCCTAATGTCCCTAAAGATAAGGAAAGAGCAGAAGACTTATTAGGTTAGCCTTTAGGCAAGTTCGACTATAATGTGTTTTACACTAAACCACCTTCTTTTGACATACCCTTCGAGTCGATTATGCCTACAAGATGAGGTGATGAGTTTGATGATAAGAAGTTACCGGACATGGTAGAAACATGCATAGTTAAGGTATAGAAGGATGAAGTCATGAAAACAGTTAGTAAGAAGATGCAAGAATAATTGTTATGTTAGCCATATGAAGGACAACCACTATAAAACCTAGCATCCCTAGCGTCTAGAATAGGAAATGAAATTTCTTATTATCTCCTTTAAATAAAATTTTAGTTTTTTTAGAACTTGATTTGTTTTAATGATCGATGATATGAATTCTGATCATGCTTACTTATGTAATGTACATCCTAATGGTACTGTGCATTATGATATTGATCACATCTGCTTGTTTGACATAGATTCAATTCAATTATATTCATTCAGCATGGGCATAAATGCAAATTCAAAGAATATACATATATCACATGGTGTAGCTTCTGAAGATAGGAAATTTGAGGAGAAAATAAAAAGAATAAAAAAAGAGAGAGAAAATAAGGAGAGAGAAAAAGGAAAAAGAACAGTGAGGTAAAAATTAGAGAGAAAATTAGGACTGGCTGGTAATAGGAGTTGTATAATGTGATGTAATCAATGTTCTCATATTTTCCCTAATGAATGATTAAAATTGAATTTGAGATTTTTGTTCAAATATCGCATATTCATCTATATCATACTACATAAGTATTTGAATGGAAAGACATTGCATAATGAAAGCTAAAATCAAAGCTATGAGATCACTATTTTAGTTATGTTTTCTTTTTTTTTTGCCACCCCTTTGTAATTTTCCTTGTAAACCTAGCATCCCCTTATACCTTAAGAATTCAAGTGGCTCGATAACTTGCATTGCAAGTCTTGTCTCATAACTATCATCAATCATGGCATCAATATCAAGCCTTATATTCTGCTCAAGAGTGCTTTAAAGAGAAACTCCAATTGATTTCATCATCAAGAACTCGCTTCAATCAGTTTGCCCACTCCTCTGCATCTTCAATACATAAGACTGCAACTAATAGGGTTAGTAATATAAAGGATCAACATCAATAGTGAATGAATTGGGTCTCTTGCACACATGAAGGAAAAGACTGCTAGAATAGCGTGAATGAATCCAAAATAAAGCTGAGGGCAAATTGCAAAATAGTTAGCCAACATTCAAGGAGCTATGATGGATGTTCAAGTATAAGAGCTAGTACAAGAGATCTCGGGGCAAAAATAAGCATACATCAATCATCATATAGCAAAAGTAGTAATAAAAAGAAAAGTTCAAAAACGCATTGGTCAATCACAAGCTCTATTGTAAAGCCATGGATCGTACTTGCTAGCCTAGTCGTTAGTCCAATGAACTATATCGGAAGCTCTGAGATTAGAAGTACCAACAGTGAAGCATTCAATACTCAAGCCTACAAGCTGTTGATGAGGCACCTCATTCCCATACTCCAAGCTGTAAACATAGCTTTGTTCCAAACAGGAGACTTACTAAGATCATGAATGTCATACATAACATGTATACACTTGCATACATTTATTATGAAATACTTGCTTTGCATAACAAAGTCTTTAAGCTTAAGCAAGATTGTGCAAATACTGTGCTACTAACATTCAAAATTAGTGTTATAAAAGTGCAGAAAGGTATTCAGAATGTTCACATTTGAGAGAAAAGGGTAACACTATCAAGGTGAACCTAATGCTTTATGGGACTTTAGACCTTAGGAGCCTAATAAATAATGAGCCCATCCAATAAGGGAATATCATCGATAGTGATACTTGCAAAAGCATCATCCTAACAACCTTAAGAGGCTGGATAGGATGTTAAAGCTTGTCAAACTCAGTATCTATCTCCATAGTCTCATCGAGAGCATCACTTGGAATATCTCACCATAACAGTTAGACTAGTGTAGGGTATGGAATATGGTGATGAGAAGGTCCAACATGTCAGCAATACATTTGACGACCCTAAAAAGGGAAGAATGCACTCAAAACTTGAAATGAATGCACTCTAAAAAATTATTTGATCAAGAAATAAGATCTCTAACTCCTAAACCTTTTTTTGCAAGAGATGTCAATAAAAGGAATGAAGCCCTCTGCCATAGCATTAATGGAATGAGAAAAATACAAATGCAACCCAAAGCCACAACTTTAGTGGTGGAGTATCACGACCTTGTTATTAGAGACAAATCTAAAGGGAAGAATGCAAAAAAAAAAAAAAAGAATAACATTGCATTTTGACAAAATTTCTTCAGTTGGTAATAGACCATACTAACTTATGGTAGTTTGTGCAGGGAATAACAAAAGGGAATGAAGAAGGTGAAAGGAACCAATACATCAATAAGAACAAGCACAATTGCAAATGCTAATCATTCATTAGAGTATCACCTTGCATGGCAAATAGCTTGCCAAACACTCATCAAAATAATCAAGGGAAGTAACAAAACCTTGTTTACTTAGATTTTGAAATAAATTGAAATTAAATTCATCCACTTCACGAGATTATATAGGAAAAGTCTATCTCATAACCTTTGATCATAATGGCTTTCTTTTATTAGCCTTGTAAAATTCAGATGAGCAGTTAATAGTTTCATGCTGAGAGTTTGTAAACTCTAATCAATCTAATTCTTTCTTTGCACCTAAATGAGGGGAAAAAATGCAAAAACAAAATATGTGGACTTGCAGTTTTAATGGCTTGAATTTTAAAGTATTATTTTAGTCTTTTGAATAATAAATGTGCATATAATATACTCCAATGCCCAGAAATGAGTATGAGTACAAAATCCCTTGATAATATCCATGCTGAGTAATATGAGAAAGGCGGGGGAATACTATGAGGAGAATCAAAAAAGAGAGTAAGCATAATTTACTCCAATGCTCAGAAATGAGTAAGAGTATCAACATAAAACCTCTGGTGGTATCCATATTCAGTAATACGAGAAAAGTGAGGGAATACTAAAATAGGATCATGTCAAAAATTGCTCTATTTACTCCAATGCTTTGTAAAATTATGAGTATCCAAAGGACCTTTCTAATGGTATACACACTGAGTAATATAAGAAAGGTAGGGGAATACTCAAATAAGGAAGGAAAGCACAAAAATAACTCAAAGGTTGTTTTGATACTCAAAATTTAATTTGTTTATACTCAATTTTCTAAGTTTTTTTTAACAAATTCTCCCTAAAATTAAGTGTGGAAGTAAGCTCTCCACTTGGTAAAAGATATGCTCTCAGTATAAGATGGTTAATGATGCCTCTGATCTTTGTAAATGGCAAATAAATGATAGTCATGAAAATTGAAAAATAGTGAGATTCACTGAGTGCATGCTATCTCGTGAAAAGTGATAAATTTTCAACATTATAATGTACTTTTATACACTCATAATGATTGATACTAACTTCAAGAAGTCTTTAGGAATTGCAAATCCAGAAGAAAGTGCACCCAACTTGTAGAGATGCTCAACACAGTAAAATTGAAAGTCAGTTAGCAGAGAAATTCTAAATAGTTAACACAGCAAAATTCAAAGTCAGTCAATATAAAGAATTCAAAGCATTCAAGTCAAAAAACCAAAGATAAAATTTGCGAGTAGTTTATAGACTGTAGCATTATCAAAGGATAGTAATGAAAACATTGCAGTCATTTTGCAAGCAATTATGGATTGTAGCATTAAAGGTGAGCAATAAGAGGGTTGCGATTAATTAAAGTCAATGAACAGTTATGGACTATAGCATTATCAAAGGCAAGAAATGAAAGGATTGCAGTCAATTTGCTATCAATTATGAATTGTAGCACCATTAGTGAGGAACAAAAGGGTTATAACTAATCACGAGCAGTTATGGATTGTAGAATGATCGGTGAGTAATAAAAGGGTTGTAGTTAATCGCGAGAAATTATGGATTATAGCATCATCAGTGAGTAATGAAAGGGTTCCAACTAATCACGAGTAGTTATGGACTGTAACATCATCTGTGAGCAATAAAAGGGTTGCAGCTAATCGCAAGTAGTTATGGACTACAGCATCATTAGCGAGCAATAAAAGGGTTACAACTAATCATGAGCAATTATGGATTACAGTATCCTCATTGAGCAACAAAAGGGTTGTAGCTAATCATGAGCAGTTATGGACTGCAACATCATCGATGAGCAATGAAAGGGTTATAACTAATTACGAGCAATTATGGATTGCAGCATCATCAATGAGTAATAAAAGGGTTGTAGCTAATCGTAAGAAGTTATGGACTACAGTATCATTGGTGAGCAACGAAAGGGTTGCAGTTAATCATGAGCAATTATGGATTGCAGCATCATCAATGAGCATTGAAAAGGTTGCAACTAATAGTGAGCAATTATGGAATTCAGCATAATTGAATAAGAGAATTCAAGATTATACAACTGAGTATAATCAACATCACACGACTGAGTGTGATGTATCTTTTCAATGAAGACTATACGACCAAATGTAGTTGGCATTGTACGACCGAGTACAATGTACTTTCAATCAAGATTATATGACTAAGTATAATCGGCATCATATGATCAAGTGTAGTGTATCTTTTTAAACAAGACTATATGACCGATTGTAGTCGACATTGTACAACCGAGTACAATGTATTTTTAATTTAGACTATACGTCTGAGTTTAGTTAGCATTATACGATAGAGTACAATGTATTTTCAATCAATATTATACGACCAAGTATAATCTACATTGTACAACTAAGTGCAATGTATTATTTCAAATCAAACTATACAACCGAGTATAGTTGGCATTGTATGACAGAGTACAACTAATGTACAACCGAGTGTAGTCAGCATCACACGACCTAGTGTAATATATCTTTTTAATTCAAATTATATGATCGAGTATAATCGGTATTATACGACTGAGTATGATGTATTTCTTTTTCAATTTAGACTATACAACCGAGTGCAGTCAATATTATATGACTGAGTGCAATGTATCAAATCCAATCAGACTATACGCCTAAGTGTAGTCGACATCATATGACCAAGTATGATGTATCCTTTCAATTCAGACTATATGACAAAGTACAGTCGGCATTGTACGATTGAGTACAATGTGTCATTCCAAATTATACTATACGATCGAGTATAGTTAACATTGTATGACTAAGTGCAACGTGTCATTCCAATTCAAACTATACGATCGAGTATAGTTGACATTGTACGACCGTGTGCAATGTATTAGTTCCAACTAGACTGTATGATCGAGTGTAGTCAGCATTGTACAATTGAGTGCAATGTATAAATTCCATTTAGATTATATGACTGAGTGTAGTTAGCATTGTACGACCGAGTGTAAGGTATCAATTCTAATTAGACTATATGACTTAGTGTAGTTGACATTATACGACTGAGTATGATGTATCCTTTCAATTTAGACTATACAACCGAGTATAGTCGACAATGTACAACCAAGTGCAATGAATCAATTCCATTTAGACTATACGACCAAGTATAATCGACATTGTACGACCGAGTGCAATGTATCAATTCCAATCAGACTATACGATCGAGTGTAGTCAGCATTGTATGATCGAGTGCAATGTATCAATTCCATTCAGGCTATACGATCGAGTGTAGTTGACATTGTACAATGTACCTTTCCATTCAGACTATATGACCAAGAGTAGTCGACATTGTACAGCTGAGTACAATGCATCCTTCTAATATGGACTATATGACTTAATATAGTCAACATCATACGACCGAGTATGATGTATCCATCCAAGTCAATGTTATACTCCAGAGTATAGTGTTTCCTCAGATATTTTAAGTTTATGCCTAGTGTTGTATGACAACACAAGCATTTATTATGAACCAAAAATTAAAGCCTCAAGGAGCATAAGTAAGTATCCTAACTTTTAATTTAGAAATTGAATGCTAGTTTGCTTTGCCCCAATTTGTCAATCAAACAGCGAAAAAGGGGGGTAACTATAGGCACCCAATTTCGAAATGATGAGTTATAAATGCGATAAAGGACTCCAATGATGAAAATGTCATGAATAAGTCTTCGATACTTAAACTTTGGAACTTCAGGAGTCTAATTGCATTTTTTCAAAGAAAGGATTTAATGTTTTCAAATACTAAATTGCAACATTTTTTAGGTCTTAATTGCAAAACTTAAATTTTTTCAAAGGTCTTTTTATAATTAAAAGTAAAAAAAAAAATTTGATTGGAATTCTATAATTTTGATCAGAATTACACAATTCCTATCGGAATTAGACCTATTCCGTCTATTTTTTGGATTTTTCAGAAAATATAAAAGGCTTCTTTTTGTATTCAAATTGGTCAAAAAATTTTCTTAAAATTATTTTTCGTATTTATCTAATTTTTAAAGAAATAGAATCCTTTGAGGAGTAAAATCCTATTGACATGGAAACTAGGGTTTTCTGTATTGTTTTGCTATAAAAAGGATGATTTAGATACGAAAGAGAGGGAAATTGGGGGGCAATAGTATATTTTATTCATAGTTTTTGTTGATTAATATTTTTCTCTACCCTAAATTGCTTTTGGTTGATTTTTCTTGGAAAGAGCATTCTGGATTCTGTTCTTTCATTAATTTTTTTAAAAAGAAAAAAATATTCTCTAAAAAATTCCCTTTTGTTTAATTGATTAATTGAAGATCTTTGGAGGATTTTTTAAGAACAAGAATTGAAGACCTATCAAGAATGGTGATTTTATAAAATCTGAGGAGCACTCCATTAAAATCATTCATAAGCATCATCTTCTCCATATTCTTCTTTTCTTTTGTTTTTCTTTTTGATTTTATTGATTTTTTTCTATTATTTGAGGTATCATATTTTTTTTTCTTTTTTTCATGGTGATTATGAAGGAAAATACATGATGATCATGTTTAGAGGATTAAATCTATAAGAAGTCCATGGAATGCCTGGATAAGATCTTGTAGAGATATAGTTTGTAGGGTTTGTATTTTTATTTATTGCTTTATTTTATTTATATTTTTTTGTGATGTATTAATTATTTTTATTATTATTTTCTATGAATTATTGTAATAGCCCCAATAGTGGGAATAGTGGAATTATGTGTGTGATTGCATGTTTATGTTGATTAATTGGTTAGTAAAATTAGGGTTTTAATTGGGTAATTAATTAAAATTAATAGAGGAAGTAGATTAATTTAGGAATCAATCTTAATTAAAATTAGGGTTTTAGAAGGAATAATTAATTTGTTGTTTGATCTTTTATTTAATCATTTTAATATGTTTTATTTTTTTATGGCCTTGTTTATTTATTTTTATGTGTTTTGGGCCTTAAGTCCATATTAGATTCCAATCCACTTAAATAAATTTAGGTTTTTTTAGGTTTAATTAATTAAAATGCATTTTAGGCTTATAGTTAATTAGATTTTTAGCTTAGAGATAACTTAGGCCTATTTAGTAAATTAAACATAGGCCCACCTAATTTAATTTAATTCATTAGACCTAGCCCATTAAGTTAAAGCCTTTTTCATAATTTTTAGATTTAAGATCACCTTAGAACTAAAACATGTAGAATTAGGCCCATTAATTTAAATACTTTATAATTTATAGATATATGTCCATTTTTAGAATTAAAATAAATAGACTTAGGATCATTTAATTAAAATTAATACGAATAAGGCCCATTAGTCTTTAGCTCACTTGTAAATTAAAACATATAGATTTAGCTCATGTAATTATAGTCCATGTAGACTAGACTAACTTAGGGATTATATGTTCTATTGAATGCATTAGTTACTTGTATTTTTTATGACTAGTCTACCTTTGAGCTAATTGTTTTTAAGGGTTTATATGAAATTGCATATAAATAGAGAATAAGATAGTAATTCATAACATAATTCTAAAAGAACACAAGACTGAAAGAAGTTGGTATTCCGTATCCAAAATCTCTTAGTTATGGTGCTAGCTTTCTTTTAAGGAATTGAGTACCACCTTTTCGATTTTTCCTAATTTTTACCTTAGGTGGCGACTCCTAATCTCCACACTATGTCTTTGTGATAGTGGTTAGTGTGTTCTCTAGAGCCCTGAGCTCAAAAAGTGTCGCGGTTGCTAAATTTTTTAAATGCATGCTAAACCCAACCATCTATAAATATGTTTCCTAAATTTTGATTGGCTAAAAATTTTCTTAAATTTATTTTTAGGATTTATCTAGATTTTCAGGAAATAAAATTAATTTAAAATTAAAACTCTTTAATACATGATGAGCTAGGTTTTTTTAGGTTCTTCTATGAAAACCTAGATAAAGCTCTTTTATGGGGGACCTCTAATTGTCTCTTTTTCTTGAGACTTTTCTTATTCTAGGTAGTACACAAAAATACTATTCTGTGATGTATTTCATTTTGAAGCAAGGAGCAATAGGCCTTTTTGAGAAAAAAATAACAAGTTTTTGAAGATCTATTTAATAAATAAATGGTGATCTTACTAGTTTGAGGGGCCAACCCACGCTGCATCCATAATCATCATCTCCTTCTTTATTTTCTATTATTTTTTATTTTATTATTTTATTTCCATTGAATTTTAGCTTTAGTTAATTTTTATTGTTATTTTGTTTATTCACTAACCATTGTATAGTTTTGTGTTAGTGATTATGGAGGGATCACTTGATGAGTTTACTCAAAGAACAAAATCTATGAAGGTCCATAAAATGCCATATCGCTAAATATAGTTTCTAGGTTTTTTTATTTAGTTATTTTTATTTTTTTATTTATTTTTGGGTTGTATTAATTTTTATTTCTTATTATTTTTTATAGCTCTTTATAATAGCCCCAATAGTGGGAATAATAAAATCATATGTGTGTGATTGTGTGTTTTATTTTAATTAATCGGTTGGTAAAGTTAGGGTTTTAATTGGGTAATTAATTAAAATTAATGGCAATAGAGATAATTAGGGTTTTTTTTTTATTAAAATTGGATTAGATTTAAGGGGTTAGAATTAGAGTTACTTATTAATTGTTTTATTTATTATTCATGGTCTCTTTATTTAAATTAGGGTTTTTAGAGGAAATAAATTTGATTAATTGTTTGATCTTTTATTTGATTTTTTAATTTTTTTCTGTTTTTGGGCTTATTTATTATTTTTATGTTTTTTGGGCCCTAGGCCCATATTAGGCTCTAACACATTTAAATAATTTTAGGTTTAAGTAGTTCTTTATTATCCCATCTTATTTAATTAGGTCCAGATTTTAATTAAAATGCATCTTTAGGTGAATAATTAATTAGATTTATATTAGAGATAACTTATACTTATTTAGTTAATTTGACTTAGGTCCACCTTAGGATAATAAAAATTAATTTAGACTTAGCTCACTAAATTAAAGCCTTTTTTATAACTTATACATTTAAGATCACCTTAGAATAAAATATGTAGAACTAGGCTCACTAATCTAAATATTTCATAATTTGTATATTTAGGCCCATTTTTAGAATTAAAATAAATAGACTTAGGTTCATATAATTAAAATACAATAGGAATTAGGCCCGTTAGTCTTTAAGGTCACTTGTAAATTAAAATATATAGATTTAGCTCATTTAACTAAAATCAATGTAGATTAGACTAACTTAGGGATTGTGATTTAAATGAATGCATTGTTTACATGTATTTTTCATGACTAGTTTGTCTGGAGTTAATTATTTTAAATAAGGGTTTAAATGAAATTATATGTAAATAGAGGATAAGATAGTAATTCATAAAGCAATTCTAAATGAACACAAGACTGAACACAAGACAAAAAATAACCTCCAAAACAAAATTCTAGGATAAAAGGCTCTTTATCCTTTTGAAACCTTCTATAAGTTGTTAACCGAAATGGATAGTTGCTTTTGCAATTATCTCAAAAAACAACCTCAGGATAAATTAAAAAGAACAAAGATAAATGTGTAGGATTTCATTTATCTTCAAATATTAATTAAAAATCAAAATTTGACCAATTAGAATTTAAAAAATTGAAAAAAATGGAGTCAGGACCCAGTCGAACTAGTACAATTCAAATTTGAATTGTATATTTCCAATCGAAAATGTGGAATTTTGATCAAAATTCTACATTTCCAATTGGAAATGTGGAATTCTGATTGGAATTACACAATTATGATCTAGAAATTTATAACCAGACCCCTTTTGAATTTTCAAATATATTGAATTTGGCCCACAAAAGAAACAAAAGACTTTGCAATTAAGTCCTTAAAAACTTTGCAATTTTGCTCTAAATTCAAAATTGGAAATTCTAAAGACCTATTTATAACAAATTATTATCATCGAATTCCCTGTCACATCTGTATAATAATTCATCCCAAAAATGGGTGCTTAAAGTTATCTTAATTAAATAGGAAATAATTCTAATTGTAGATATATATATATATATATATATATATATATATATATATATATATATATATATATATATATATATATATCTATATATATGTTCTACAAGGATAGATTATTATTGGGTTAATTATATTCATTTATTTATTCTTTTAGGAGAGGTTATTATTTGTTTAATTAATCCAAGTTTGTTTTGCACCTATTCTGAGTATGCTATCCTGTAAGCTCACACAACATTGGTAGTGGGCCTAAATTTCCATTTTATCCCACAAATTCATAATTGGTCTATAGCAAGACATTATGAGTACCCAATGATAATCTGACATAACCTAATGCACAATGTGTACTATAGTCTTTTTGTAATGCGATATCTTGATTAAATATAAGCCATGGAATATGTCATCTTTATATTGCTTAATCATAATTTTTCTCAATCCTAAGTAGACTGATACTGATAACCCTTTTTCTAATATTGATAATTCTTTATGAATACACTTTGGCATGAGCATGCATTTCTCTTCAGTCTAACTTAATGAGAGACCCATAGATTTCTTCTCATAATTAATGAGTGAAAAATTCCATCTTAATCATTCACATTCTTATTGATGAACTATTGTAAGTGCACAAGTCGAAGAAGTAATAAAGTGATAAGTTGAGTATCACCTCCATATGGATTGAGGACTAATCACCTATTAGTTCTAATTTATTTAATTTAAAGCCTTTCTAATTTAATTTGAATAAAAAATAAATTATGAACTAAAATAAATAAGAAAATAATAACATGTAAATTAAGTGACTAATACAATTAAAAAATGATATAATAACTATGCTAAATAATGGAGGAGGGAAACCAATTATAAGAACAATGTTGTTAGGAGAATGATAACCACATAATCATCAAATTACTAAATAGATTCCATTTTATCAATTGCATATCTCAGGTTCATATAACATCCATTGAGAGCCCTCTCTTGAGTGATACTACTTAACTCAACATGCATATGAATCAATTAATACTAAAAAGTTATATTCTAATGCTCAAAATTACTATGAGCATTAGCCAAAATCAATCACACATGACATTAAGCAAAATCAATTACTATAGAATTAGTTCATATTAAGCATTCTTAAGACATTTAACTAATCTAACTTATTGTTTTAGGTCTATTAGATCCACCATTTCCCAATATATAGAACTAGACAAGGGAGTGTATGTGATCAAAATACAATCACTTAAAAAGCATAACAAACATAGTATGCAATATAGATGAAAATGTAATATATTTTATAACTTCAATCAAATGGGTCTTCAATGCCTAACAACTAAAAACTTGCCAAACATTGCTTTAACATCCATCATTCATCCACAATAAAACCCAAGTAAATGATAAATTCTATAATCAATAAAGAAAAGAAGAGAGAAGTTATTAAGGAGCTTTAAAGATCTTTAATGGGTGCCTTATCTCCGAGCTTCTTTTTCTCTTTTTCTTCTCCTTAAGTGTATTAGGTTTTTTATAGTGATATCCATAACTTAAATTAGGTTTTTGGTCCCTCTTTTATAGTCTTCTTAATTAACCTTGAATCCCCTCAAGTTATTATAGCAAATTACTACTCACATGTCACTGTTCATCATTGCTATAATGATCATGGCACTGTAGTAATGTTACTGTAGCAATGTATTGTTTTTGTTCCTTTTTGCCCTTTTTCACCAGCAAACACCTCCAAAACCTCTTTTCCCTAAAAACAACAAAATATAAAAGTATATATTTTTGTATCCTTTACTATACTAAATGCTATTTAAAATGTTGAATTGCATGCAATTTAAGCTCCTAAAACCATGCATAATTTAGTACGAACAAATACCCCCACACTTGAATTTTTTCTTGTCCTTAAGCTAACTTAAGAACATACACTATGAAAGCAATGAACAAGGTGTACAAATTAAATTTCATCAAGCATACAATACAATCTTCTCATGATATCTAGTTTACAAATCTCAAAACAAGGTTAACAAATCAAATTGAGAATTAAAATTACCAAGTAAAAAGCATGTAATCTACTTAAAATCATACCAAATGCCTTTTTATTAATAAAATACAAATATGAGAAAATCAAAGTATAACCATTACATAATTCGCCTAGGGTATATCACTAGCAGTTTGATCACTAACAATCTCCTACTTGCACGAGGCCTAATCAACATTGTATCTCATACGCATTGACCTAGTATGACTCTCATGCTTAGCCTATGGAAGGGGCTTAGTTAGTAGATCAACAACATTGTTATTTATTTATGCTTTATATATCTTCATGTCTCTTCTCTCAATAATTTCTCTAATAAGATTATAACACTAGAGTATATATTTGGATCATTTATGTGATCTAGGTTCCTTAGCATGTGTTATGGCTCCATTGTTATCATATTGCAAGTCCACTGGATATGATATGTTAGGAATAACTCCTAATCTAGTTATGAACTTTTTGATCCAAATAACTTCCTCGGCTACCTTTAAGGTAGCTATGTACGTAGATTCTATTTTAGAATAGGCAACATTGTCTTTCTCTGAATTTCTCCAGCTTACAGCCCCTCTATTCAAACAAAACACATAACTTGACTATGATTAAAATTCATCCTTGTTAGATTGGAAGCTTGCATTGGTGTAACCATTTACAACTAGTTTATCTTCCTTCCCACCATGCAGGAAAAATGCATTCTTAGTCCTTCTCAAGTACTTAAGGATGTTCTTAACTGCTATCCAATGACTTTAACCTAGGTCTGACTGGTATCAGCTCATTATGCTTACGGCATATGAGACATTTGGTTGAGTGCATAATGTGGCATACATGATGGATCTAATAGCAAAAGAATGTGAAATATTACTCATGCAATCTCGCTGATCTTATGTTATTGGACATTGATTCTTACTAAGACTAATGCCATGGGACATTGGTAAGAATCCTCTCTTAGAGTTTTGCATGCTGAACCTCTTTAGTACCTTGTCAATGTAAGTGCTTTGACTTATGCGAATAAGCCTCTTAAATCTATTTCTACAGATCTTGATGCCTAAAGTATAGGCGGCTTCACTTAAGTCTTTCATTGAGAAACAATTCTTTAACCATGATTTAACATTTTATAGAGTAGGAATATCATTTCCAATGAGTAATATGTCATTAACATATAGCACTACAAAAGCTATTGCAATCCCACTAACTTTCTTGTAAACATAAAGTTCATCTTCATTTTTTATGAATCTAAACTATTTGACTTATTAATCAAATCAAAGACTCCAACTTTAAGAAGCTTGCTTTAATCCATAAATGGATCTTTAAAGCTTGCAAACCTTTGTAGAATTCTCAAGATTAATAAAACTCTCTAGTTGTGTCATATACACATCCTTAGTTAGGTTTCCACTAAGGAAAGCTATTTTGATATCCCTTTGCCATATCCAATAATCATTGTATACAACTATATCAAGGAGAATTCTAATGGATTTAAGCATAACAACTAGTGAAAAGGTTTCATCATAGTCTATACCATGTGTCCGCTTAAAACCCTTTGCAACTAGCCTTATTGTAAAGGCATGCACATTGCCATCCATCTCAGTTTTCATTTTGAAAGCCCATTTGCACCCAATAGTTTTTAAACCTTATAGTGGATTAATCAAAGTCCATACTTAATTATCATTCATGGATTGCATTTCTGATTTCATACCTTCTTACCAATTCTTGAAGTTTGGACTGTCCATGGCCTCTTGGTAGGTTGTGGGCACACTTTGATCCACAATCATCACATCATTATTATCTATTATGAGAAATCCATATCTCTTAAGATTATGATGTGTCCTACCAAACCTTCTAAGACCTTGTGGTACTTGTGTAGATATAATATTTACTTATTGATCTAGTTGAGGTTCCATTTATAGTATAATGCTATTTTAGAGTTCTTGAATTTCTTCAAATTTTACTTTACTCCCATTAGTTCCTTTCAAAATATATTCTCTTTCCAAAAAGACACCATCTTAAGCAATAAGTACATTGTTCTCAAAAGCATTGTAAAAATAATATCCTTTGGTTTCTTTAAAATATTGAACAAAAAGGCATTTGTCTGATTTGGGTGCCAATTTATCTAAAATTTAACACTTCGAGTAAGCTTCACATCCCTAAATCTTAAGAAAAGATAAGCCGGGAGGTTTCCCATTCCATATCTTATATGGTGTCTTTTCAATTGCCTTTGATGGAACTCTTTTTAATAGGAATGCAGCAGTTTTTAAAAGTGTAATCCTAAAAGGAGATTGGAAGATCTTACTAACTCATAATAGATCAACCATATATAATAAAGTTTGATTTCTCCTTTTAGAAATGCCATTCTATTATGGTGTACCTAGTGGAGTTAACTATGAAATTATTCCACCATCTGTAAGATGATAAATAAATTCTTGGCTAAAATATTCACTACCTCGATAAGAATTTAGTGCTTTAATATTCTTACTAAGTTGATTTTGTACTTCATTTTTGAAAATTTTGAACATTTTAAAAGGCTCAAATTTATGTTTCATTAGATAGACATAGCCACATCTACTGAAATGATATGTGAAAGTAATAAAGTAGTGATAATGTCCTCTAGCAGTGGAACCTAATGGTCCATATATATCAGAATGTATAAGGCTTAATAAGTCATTAGCCCTCTCACCATGTCTAGTAAAAGGTGTGTAAGCACCCAATTTTGGGATAATGAACTATGGATGCAATAAAGGACTCCATTGAAGAAGATGCTATAACTAGGTCTTCAACACTTGAAGTTTAAAACCTCAAAAGTCTGAATGCATTTTCAAAAAGAGTTTAATTGGTTTTTTAACGACTTAGTTGAAATATTTTTTAGGACCTAATTGAAAATTTTAAATTCTTTCAAGGGTCCTTTTATAATTAAAGAGGATCAGAATTATCGACTACAATTACAGAATTCTAATCATAACTATGTAATTCTGATTTTGGGATGATGAGTTATGAATGCGAAAAATCACTCCAATGATGAAAATGTCATGAATAAGCCTTCGATACTTGAACTTTGGAACTTTAAGGGTCTACTTGCATTTTTTAAAGAAAGGATTTAATGTTGTTAAGGACTAAATTGCAACATTTTTGGGTCCTAATTGCAAAAATTAAATTCTTTCATGGGTCTTTTTGTAATTAAAATTAAAAAAGGTGGTCATAATTCTATAATTTTGACTGGAATTATGTAATTCTGATTAGAATTACATAATTCTAATTGAAATTATGTAATTTCGGTCAGAATTACACTAATTTTGATCTAAATTGTGTAATTTTGATCGAAATTACGCAATTTCAGTCAGAATTAGACCTATTCTGTCTATTTTTTGGATTTTTTAGAAAATATAAAAGCCTTTTTTCTATATTATGATTGGTCCAAAATTTTTCTTAAAACTATTTTTCATAATTATCTAATTTTTAAAGAAAGAGAATCCTTTCAGGAGTAAAATCCTACAGACACATAAATTAGGGTTTTATGTGTGATTTTGCTATAAAAAGGATGATTTAGATCCTAGAGAGGGGGACTTTTGGGGGCAACAGTATATTTTATTCATAGTTTTTATTGATTAATATTTTTCTCTACCCCAAATTGCTTTTGGTTGATTTTCCTTGGAAATAGCATTCTTGATTCTTTTCTTTTATTAATTTTTTTAAAAAAGAAAAAAAAAACATTCTCTAAAAAATTCCATTTTGTTTAATTGATTAATTGAAGACATTCAAAGGATTTTTGAAGAACAAGATTCGAAGACCTATCAAGAATGGTGATTTTACAAAAACTATAGAGCACTCCATTAAAATCATTCATAAGCATCATCTTCTCCATATTCTTCTTTTCTTTTATTTTTCTTTTTGATTTTATTGATTTTTTCTTTTATTTCAGGTATTATTATAATTTATTAACTAATCATAATTTTGTTTCTTTTTCTCATGGTGATTATGGAGGAAAATACATGATGATCATGTTTAGAGGATTGAATCCATGAGAAGTCCATGAAATGCCATGGATAACATATTGTAGAGACATAGTTTCTAAGGTTTTTATTTTTATTTATTGCTTTATTTTATTGATGTTTTTTTAGGATGTATTAGTTATTTTTATTATTATTTTCTATGAATTATTGTAATAGCCCCAATAGTGGGAATAGTGGAATTATATGTGTGATTGCATGTTTATGTTGATTAATTGGTTAGTAAATTTAAGGTTTCAATTGGCTAATTAATTAAAATCAATGGAAGAAGTAGATTAATTTAGGATTGCATGTTAATTAAAATTAGGGTTTTAAAAGGAATAATTCATTTGTTGTCTAATCTTTTATTTAATTGTTTTAATATGTTTTATTTATTTTTGGGTTTGTTTATTTATTTTTATGTGTTTTGGGCCTTAAGCCCATATTAGATTCTAATCCACTTAAATAAATTTAGCTTTGTTTAGGTTTAATTAATTAAAATGCAATTTAGGCCCATAATTAATTAGCTTTTTAGGTTAGAGATAACTTAGGCTCATTTAGTAAATTAGACATAGGCCCAACTAATTTAATTTAATTAATTAGAGTTAGCCTATTAAGTTAAAGCCTTTGTCATAATTTGTAGATTTAATATCACTTTAGAATTAAAACATTTAGAACTAGCCCCATTAATTTAAATACTTCATAATTTGTAGATATAGGTCCATTTTTAGCATTATAATAAATAGACTTAGGATCATTTAATTAAAATTAATAGGAATTAGGCCCATTAGACTTTAGCTCACTTGTAAATTAAAACATGTAGATTTAGCCCATTTAATTAAAATCCATGTAGACTAGACTGACTTAGGGATTATATGTTCTATTGAATGAATTATTTACTTATATTTTTCATGACTAGTTTTCCTTGGAGTTAATTGTTTTTTGAGGGTTTATATGAAATTTCATGTAAATAGAGAATAAGATATTAATTAATAAAGTAATTGTAAAAGAACACGAGACTAAAAGAAGTTGGTATTCCGTATCCAAAATCTCCCGATTGTGGTGCTAGCTTTCTTGTAGGGAATCAAGTACCACCTTTTGAATTTGTCCTAGTTATTACCTTAGGTGGTGACTCCTTATCTCCACAGTATGTTTTTGTGACAGTGGTTAGTGTGTTCTCTAGAGCCCTGAGCTTAAACAGTGTCGCGGTTGCTAAAGTCTTGGATGTGCACTAAACCCTACCGTCTATAGTGGCGACTTCACTAGGGATAAGACATACTGATTCTACTTGTGTTCTTTAGAATTATTTTTTTAATTATTATTTTATTCTTGCATTCATTCTGTATGTCTCTATTAACCGATGGTGTTGGTTTATGGTTCTATGATTTCACTAGCTTCATGGGATTATAAATTGGCTAACCATCATTCTTAGCCTTAACTCGGTTCAAGAGAGATTACTGGGCTCATCTGATTAGAGCTTGTAACCTAAGTCCTTAAGGGGGGTAGTCTTCTCTCAAGTTTGCAAAGGATGCCAAGCCCTTCTGACCTTGGCCTGTAACTTAAGTCCTAAAGGAGGGCATTTTGCTAAAGGAACCTTGACCTTTTTACTAGACCCTAACCACATATAATGGCTTAGTTATTTCCCCTAGAATCTACCAAATTGGTTGTGAATGTTGCCATGAGGTATTTACATCTATAAAGGCCCAAGCCCATACTTTAGAAGCCCATAAGGACTAATAAATATTAGCCTATGCTTTTATACCTAGAAATACTATTTCTATGCTTTACTATTTTGAGAGATTTGGCATGCACGATTTTTGATATCCTATGTCAATATTAAGGCTAAGACCAAAAATCCTAGGAAAAGAGACTCACCATTGAATACGTGTGTAGGAGGAATAAGGTTGGAAGGATGTATGTACACCTAGCTTGACTTGTTACTTGCTATTTGTTGCATAGCAAGTGCATTATGCATACATGTATACATGCATCTCATGCATCATACTAACAATTTGTCTTTTAGCCATCATAGATTCATTTAGGTCTTCCTATGTTTGGAGTCAAAAGGGTGGTAGACTAGTAAGAACTTATTCGAGTCCGCAATTGATTGCAAAAGAGATCTTTAGTAGACTAGAAAGGGGTCCCGTCAATCCACTCTACCTAGAAGCTACACAACTTAAACAAGCTAAAGAAATGGAACAACGAGAAGGAGGAAACTTGACCCTAGAGGATATCAAAAGAGCATTGATGGATGACATGAGAGAAATGATGCAAGATGAGTTAAGACAAACTTTAGCCAGATTGATACCACCTCCTATTGCTGCTCCACCTCCTGTTGTGGCCATTCTACCTATTGTGGGCACACCACTTGCTAACAATGACAATGTTGCTAAAAACATACTTGTTGGGGAAATAAAATTGGAGGATCTTAAGAATTACATGGTTGAAAAGGCAAAAAGGGAATCATTTGGGCAAGTTCAAGAGCTAGAATCCAAGTAGATGAAAGCACTAACTCATAAAATGCCCAAGATGGAGGAATTGATAAAAGGACAGGGCATTAGATACTCATGTGACTTTGATGATATGATGCAACTTGAGGAAGATAAGTTACCTAAAAAATTCAAAATGCCACAACTATAGAAGTTTGATGGCACTAGAGACCCAAGGATTCACCTTAGTCAATACACAACTACCATAAACACCACTTAGGCTCCTTTTTCAGTGGTCACCAAGTTATTTGTACTATCCTTAAAGGGTATGGTTGCTAATTGGTATCATGGGTTGGAGAAGTCTATCCAAGCTGACTAGAAAGAACTATGTACTGCTTTTCTAAAGTAATATGACTACAACACTAGGCTTGAGGTGTCTATCAGGGATCTACAACTAGCCAAGCTCAAGCCTAATGAGTCATTCTCAAATTTTCTGACCAGGTTCATGAATAAGGCAAGATTAATGAAGAACAAGTTGGTTGAGAAGGATCAGATTAGGATGATTGTTCGAAATGTGTCACCCAATCTAGTTGAAAGACTACAAATAATGAATTCTAAAACATTTGTAGATCTTTATGATGATGGTTTACAAGTAAAGTAAATCGAGAGTGAGAAAAAGAACAGCTCTAGAGCTATTGGAGTAAGAAACTACCCAACTAAGGGCACACAGCAAGGAAGCACTAGCCGGGCTATTGAAGTGCCTACTATACAAACACCAAGGAGATTCTCCAATTTCAACCAACCCTTATCCAAAGTCCTAGACCACCTAATGCAAAAGGGCTTGCTTAGACCTCTCACCTTTTCCAAACTGCCAAACCCAAATGTCCCTAGCTATAACTCAAACAGTTATTGCAAATTCCACCAAGTTACTAGCCATTCCATAGACACTTGTACTTGCCTTAAACATAAAATTCAAAACTTTATAGACCCTAGAAAGATCACAGACCTTGAAAACCCAAGCATTAGAAATAATCCTTTCCCAAACTACCAAAATGTACCACCCTCAGCTACTATGATGATTAACTCAGGAGTTAGTGAGGAAGAAGTGCTAAGCTCTGTTGAGGACCTAAGCCTTAAAATCAATGAGAAATCTCCTAATGCCCCTAAAGATAAGGAAGGAGCAGAAGACTTATTAGGTCAACCTTCAGGCGATTTTGACTATAAGGTGTTTTACACTAAATAACCTTCTTTTGACATACCCTTCAAGTCAATTGTGCCTACAAGATGGGGTGATGAGTTTGATGATGAGAAGTTGCCAGACAAGGAAGAAACATGAAAATTGGAGGTATAAAAGGATGAAGTCATGGAGATAGTTAGCAAGAAGATGCAACAATAGCTGTTATGTCAGCCACCTGAAGGACAACCACTATGAAACCCAGCATCCCTAACATCTAGAATAGCAAAAAAAATTTTCTAATTATCTTCTTTAAATAAAATTTTAGTTTTTTTGGAACTAGTTATTTTCTAATTATCTTCTTTAAATAAAATTTTAGTTTTTTTGGAACTAGTTTTGTTTTAATGATCGATGATATAAATTTGGATCATGCTTACTTATGTAATGCACATCCTAACGGCATTGTGCATTATGGTATTGATCACATTTGCATGTTTGACATAAATTCAATTCAATTGGATTCATTCAGCATGGGCACAAATGTAAATTTGAAGAACATACATATATCACATGGTGTAACTTTTGAAGATAGGAAATTTGAGGATAAAATAAAAAGAATAAAAAAAGAGAGAAAAAAATAAGGAGAGAGAAAAAGAAAAAAGAACAGTGAGGTAAAAATTAGAGAGAAAAATTAGGACTAGCTGGAAATAGGAGTTGTATCATGTGATGTAATGAATGTTATCATTTTCACCCTAATGAATGATTAAAATTGAATTTGAGATTTTTGTTCAAATATTGCATATACGTCATATCATATTTCATAAGTATCTAAATGGAAAGACATTACATAATGAAAGCTAAAATTAGAGCTATGAGATCACTATTTTAATTATGTTTTCTTTATTTTTTGCCACCCCTTTTGTAATTTTCCTTGTAAACCTAGCATCCCCTTATACCTTGGGAATTCAAGTGGCTCAATAACTTACATTGCAAGTCTTGTCTTATAACTATCATCAATCATGGCATCAATATCAAGCCTTATATTCTGCTCAAGAGTCCTTCAAAGAGCAAGTCCAGCTGATTCCATCATCAAGAACTCACTTCAATTAGTTTGCCCACTGCTTTGCATCTTTAACATATGAGACTGCAATTAATAAGGTTAGTAAGACAAAGGATCAACATCAACAATGAATGAATTGGGTCTCTTGCACACATGAAGGAAAAGACTGCTAGAATAGTGTGAATGAATCCAAAATAAAGCTGGGGGCAAATTGCATAATAGTAAGCTTGTATTCAAAGAGCTATGATGGATGCTAAAGTATAAGAACCAGTACATGAGATCTCAAGGCAAAAACAAGTATAAGAGCTAATACATCAATCATTATATAGCAAAAGTAGTAATAATAAGAAAAGTTCAATAGTGCATTGGTCAATCACAAGCTCTATTGTAAAGCCATGGACCCTACTTGTTAGCCTAGTCATCAGTCTAATGAACTGTATTAGAAGCTTCAACATCAAAAGTACCAATAGTGAAGCATTCAATACTCAAGCCTACAAGTTGTTGATGAGGCACCTCATTCTCTTACTCCAAGCTATAAACATAGCTCTATTCCAAATAGGAGACCTATTAAGATCATGCATGTCATATATAACATGCATACACTTGCAAACATTCGTTGTGAAATACTTGCTTTGCATAATAAATTCTTTAAGCTTAGGCAAGATTGTGCAAATACTTTGCTACTAACATTCAAAATTAGTGTTATAAAAATGCAGAAAGGTATTCAGAATGTTGACATTTGAGAGAAAAGGGTAACACTATCAAGGTGAACCTGATGCTTAATAGGACTTTAGACCTCGGAGCCCAATAAATCACGAGCCTATCTAGTAAGGGAATATCATCGATAGTGGTACTTGCAAAAGCATCATCCTGGCAACCTCAAGAGGCTGGATAGGATGTTCAAGCTCCTCAAACTCAGTATCCATCTCTATAGTCTTATAGAGAGCATCACCTGGAATATCTCTCCACAATAGTTAAACCAGTGTAGGGTATGGAATATGGTGAAGAGAAGGTCCAACATGTCAGCAATACATTTGACGACACTAAAAGGGGAAGAATGAACTCAAAACTTAAAATGAATGCACTCTAAAAAATTATTTGATCAAGAATAAGATCTAACTCCTAAACCTTTTTTGTAGGAGATGTCAATAAAAGGAATGAAGCCCTTTACCATAGCCTTAATGGAATCACAAAAATACAAATACAGCCCAATGCTTAGAAATGAGTAAGAGTATCAACATGAAACCTCTAGTGGTATCCATGTTGAGTAATACAAGAAATTTAGGAAAATACTAAAAGAGGATCATGTAAAAAATTGCTCTATTTACTCTAATGCTTTATAAGAGTATGAGTATCCAAAGGACCTTTCCAACAGTATCCACACTGAGTAATATGAGAAAGGTGGGGGAATACTAGGATAAGGAAGGAAAGCATAAAAATAACTTAAAGATTGTTTTGATACTCAAAATTTGATATGTTTATGCTCAATTTTCATAAGTTTTGTGTAATAAATTCTCCCTAAAATTAAGTGTGGAACTAAGCTCTCCAATTAGTAAAAGATATGCTCTCAGCATAAGATGGTTAATAATGCCTCTAATATTTGCAAATGGTAAATAAATGATAGTCATGAAAATGAAAAATAGTGAGATTCGTTAAGTGCATGTCATCTCACAAAAAGTGATGAATTTTCTCATGTTGTAATCCATCCTTTTGTACATTCATCATGATTGAAACTAACTTAAACAAAGAAAATCCATAAGAAAGTGCACCCAATTTGTAGAGATGGTCAACACAATAAAATTGAAAGTCAGTCAATAGAGAAATTCTAAATAGTCAACACAACAAAATTCAAAGTCAGTCAGAACAAAGAATTCAAAGCATTCGACTCAAACAACCAAAGATAAAATTTGCAAGTAGTTATGGACTATAGCATTATCAAAGGTGAGCAATGAAAGGATTGCAGTCAATTTGCAAGCAATTATGGATTGCAGCATTAAAGGCAAGCAATGAGAGGGTTGCGGTGAATTAAAGTTAGTGAACAGTTATGGACTATAGCATTTTCAAAGGCAAGAAATGAAAGGATTGTAGTCAATTTGCTAGCAATTATAGATTGTAGCACCATTGGTGAGCAACGAAAGGGTTGCAAGTAATTGCGAACAGTTATGGACTGTAGCATTATCGGTGTGCAACAAAAGGGTTGTAGCTAATCGTGAGCAGTTATGGACTGTAGTGTCATTAATGAGCAATAAAAGGGTTACAACTAATCACGAGCAATTATGGATTGCAACATCATCAGTGAGCAATGAAAGACTTATAACTAATCGCAAGTAGTTATGGATTGCAGCATCATCGATGAGCAATGAAAGGGTTGCAGCTAATCACGAGCAATTATTGATTGCAATATCATCAGTGAGCAACCAAAGGGTTGCAGCTAATCATGAACAATTATGGAATGCAGGATAATCGAATAAGAGAATTTAAGATTATATGACCGACTATACTCAGCATCACACTACTAAGTGTGATGTATCTTTTCAATCAAGACTATATGATCGAGTGCAGTTGGCATTGCACGATCTAGTACAATGTACTTTCAATCAAGATTATATGACCAAGTATAATCGGCATCATATGACCGAGTGTGATGTACCCTTGTAAATAAGACTATACGACCGAGTGTAGTCTGTAGACATCCAATTTCGGGATGATGAGTTATGGATGCGACAGAGGACTCCAATAATAAAAATATCATAAATAGGTCCTTAATACTTGAAGTTTGAAGCCTCAAAAGTCTGGATGCATTTTTCAAAGAAAGGGTTTAATGTTTTTCAAGGACTGCATTGTAATACATTTTAAAGACCTAATTGAAAATTTTAAATTCTTTCAAGGGTCTTTTTGTAATTAAATGTTAAAAAATTAAATTTTATGGATAAAAAATCTACAATTCCGATCAAAATTATAGAATTTTGATCGGTTTCAATCGAAATTGTACTATTCCAATAAAAAATCTACAATTCCAATATGAAATCTACAATTTTGATCAAAATTATACTATTCTGATCGGATCCTGCACTATTTTTCCAATTGTTTTAATTTTTGAAAATATTTTTCCTAAATTTTGATTGGTTAAAAATTTTCTAAAATTTATGTTTAAGATTTTCAGGAAATAAAGTTATTTTAAAATAGGAACTCTTGAGTATGTAAGATTAGGGTTTTTGGCTCTTTCCTATATAAGGATGGTTTAGGCTTTTGGGGGGGGGGGGGGGGGGGCTCTCTCGATCTCTATTTTCTTTGCTTAAAAAATTCTCTCTATATTTTTGCTTTATAATTTTTTTTAGATTTTCTTTGTTTTTAAAGCAAGAGCAATAGACTTTTGAAGAGGAGGACATCAAGTTTTAAAGATCCATTAAAAGCAACGGTGATTGATAACACTTTGAGGAACTAATCAATATTGCATCCATTCATTCATCCCTTTTTCTACTCTTTTTCTTTTATTTTATATGATTATTTAGTTTGATTTTAATTTTATTTAATCTTTATTTTAATTTTATTTAAACTCTAATCATTGTTTTTTTTGTTTATGTTGTTGATTATGGAGGAAAACATATGATGATCATACTTGGAGAATCAAGTCCATAAGAGGTCTATGGAATGCCATGGATAAGACTTTATAGAGATATAGTTTCTAGGTTTGTTTATTGTTTTATTTTATTGCTTTATTTTAATTATGTTTTTGTGGTGTATTACATATTTTTATTTTCATTTTCTATAGATTATTGCAATAGCTCCAATAGTGGGAATAGTGGAATTAGGTGTGTGGTTGCTTGTTTATTTTAAGTAATTAGTAAGTAAATTTAGGGTTTCAATTGGGTAATTAATTAAAATCAATGGTGGGAGTAGATTAATTTAGGTTGCATTTTAATGAAAATTAGGGTTTTAGAAGGAATTACTTTAATTAGTTGTTTAATCTTTTTATTTATTGTTTTAATATGTTTCATTTTGGCTTGCTTGTTTATTTTTATGTGTTTTGGGCTTTAAGACCACATTAGATTTTAATCCACTTAAATAAATTTAGGTTTTTTAGGTTTAATTAATTAAAATGCATTTTAGGCCCATAATTAATTAGATTTTAGGTTAGAGATAACTTATGCCCATTTAGTAAATTAGACATAGGCCTATCTAATTTAATGTAATTGATTAGACTTAGCCCACTTAATTTAAGCTTTTTTCATAGCTTGTAGATTTAAGATCACCTTAGAATTAAAACATGTAGAACTAGGCCCATTAATTTAAATACTCCATAATTTGCACATTTAGGCCCATATTTATAATTAAAATAAACTAACTTAGGTTCACTTAATTGAAATTAAAAGGAACTAGCCCTTTAGGCTCATTTATTAAAACATGTAGATTTAGCTCAATTAATTAAAATTAATGTAGATTAGACTAACTTAGGGATTATATGTTTAAGGAATGCATTATTTACTTGTATTTTCATGACTGGTTTGCCTTGGAGTTAATTGCTAGAATAAGGGTTTATATGAAGTTGCATGTAAATAGAGGATAATATAGTAATTCTAAAAGAACACAAGACTGAAAGAAGTTGGTATTCCATATCCAGAATCTCCTAGCTATGGTGCTAGCTTTCTTTTAAGGAATCGAGTACCACCTTTTCGATTTGTCCCAGTTATTACCGTAGTTGGTGACTCCTCATCTTCACACCATGTCTTTGTTACAGTGGTTAGTGTTTTCTCTAGAGCCCTGAGCTCAAACAGTGTCGTGGTTGCTAAAATCTTGGACGCACACTAAACCCTGCAGTCTATAGTGCCGACTCCACTGGGGATAAGAGATACTAAATCTACTTGTGTTCTTTAGAATTATTTTCTTAATTATTATTTTATTCTTGCATTCATTCTGCATGTCCCTATTAATCGATGGCGATAGTTTATGATTCTATGATTCCACTAGCTTCATGAAGTTGTAGATTGGCTAACCATCACTCTTAGCCTTAACTCGGTCCAGGAGAGATCGTTGGGCTTATCTGACCAGAGCTATAACTTAAGTCGTTAAGGGGGTAGTCTTCTCTTGAGTTTGCAAAGGATGTCGGGCCCCTCTAACCTTGGCCTATAACTCAAGTCTTAAAGGAGGGCATCTTGCTAAAGGAACCTTGACTTTTCATTAGACCCTAACCACATATAATGGCTTAGTTATTTCCCCTAGGATCTACCCAAATTTCTTGTGAATGTTGCCATAAGGTATTTCTATCTATAAATGCCTAAGCCCATACTTTAGAAGCCCATTAGGACTAATAAAAATCGGGCTATGATTTTATACCTAGAAATAATGTTTTTATGTTTTACTACTTTAATAGATTTGACATGTATATCAGTTCTTGATATCCCTTGTTGGTATTAAGGGCAAGACCAAAAATCCTAGGACAAGAGACTCACTGTTTAGTACGTGTGTGGAAGGAATAAGGTTGTAAGGATGTATATACTTGACTTAATTATTACTTGTTCCATAACACGTGCATTATGCATACATGCATCTCATGCATCATACTAACATTTTATCTTTTAGCCATCATAGATTTATCTGGGTCTTCCTGTGTTTGGAAATGGAGTAGTGGAAGATTAGTGAGAATTGACTTGAGTCCAAAATCAATAACTAAAAGGATCCTTCACACTTTGGAAAATTGCCTTATTAACCTGCTTTACCTAGAAGCTACACCAACTCAAATAGAAGAGATGAAACAATAAACAGGAAACCAGACCCTAGAGGACATCAAAGGAGCATTGATGGATGACATGAGAGCAATGATGCAAGATGAACTAACACAAGCTCTGGCTGCATTAATGCCACCACCTACTGCTGCACCTTCAGTTACAACTAATCTGCCTATTATGGGTGCACCACCTGTTGCTATTGTGGAAGGTCCACCTACTGGGGGGCAACCATTGAATGCTACTAGGAACATACCTGCTATGGAAATGAAGTTAGAGGATATTGAGAGTTATATGGTTGAAAAGGTGAAAAGGGAATCACTTTAGCACATTCAAGAGCTAAAATCTAAACAGATGAAAGCACTGACTTAGAAGATGTCTAAAATGGAGGAATTAATGAGAGGACAAGACATCAGATACTTATTTGATTTTGATGATATAATGTAATTTGAGGAAGATAAACTGCCTGATAAGTTCAAGCTACCACAGCTACAGAAGTTTGATGGTATTGGAGATCCAAGGATCCACATTAGTTAGTATACAACAACTATGAGCACCACTAGAGCTCCATTAGTAGTAGTCACAAAGTTGTTTATACTATCCTTGGAGGGAATGGCTTTTAATTGGTATCATGGGTTGGAGAAATCTAACTGAGCGGATTGGAGAGAGTTGTGCACCGTTTTTCTAAAATAATATGACCATAATACCAGGCTTGAAGTGTCTATCAGAGATTTGGAATTGACCAGGCAAAATCGTAATGAATCATTTTTTAATTTTCTGATTAAATTCATGAATAAGGTAGGATTAATGAAGAACAAATTGGCTGAGAAGGATCAGGTTAGGATGATAGTCCAAAATGGGTCACCCAATCTAGTTGAGAGGTTACAAATGATGAACCCTAAGACATTTGTAAACCTTTATGATGATAGGTTGCAAGCTGAGGAGATTGAGAATGAGAAAAAGAGGAGTGCTAAAGACACTGACATAAGGAACTACCCAATTGGGGGCACATAGCAAGGAAGCACTAGCCGGATTGTGGAAGTGCATGTTGTTCAATAACTAAATAGATTCTTAAACTTAAAAAAACCACTTTCAAAAGTCCTAGAGCACCTAATGCAAAAGGGCTTACTTCAACCTTTACTTAATCCAAACCTACCAAACCCAAACATCCCAGGCTATAACCCAAACAGGCATTACAAATTCCATCAAAACCTCCAACACTCCATAGATAACTGCATTCACCTTAATCATAAAATCCAAAACCTTATAGACTCTAGAAAGATCACAGACCCTGAAAGCCTAAGCATAAGAAATAATCCTTTCCCAAACTACCAAAATGCACCACCCCCAGCTACCATGATGATCAACTCAGGAGTTAGTGAGGAAGAAATACTAAGCTCCTTTGAGGACTTAGACCTTAAAACCTATGAGAAATCTCCTAATGCCCCTAAAGATGAGGAAGGAGCAGAAGACTTATTAGGTTAGCCTCCAAGCAAGTTCAACTATAAGGTGTTTTACACTAAACCACCTTCTTTTGACATACCCTTCGAATCGATTATGCCTACAGGATGGGGTGATGATTTTGGTGATAAGAAGTTTCTAGACAAGAATGAAAAATGCACATTTGAGGAATAGAAAGATGAAGTCATGGAGATAATCAGTAAGAAGATGTAAGAATAATTGTTTTGTCAGTCACCTCAAGGACAACCACTATGAGACTCAGCATCCCTATCATTTAGAATAGGAAATAAATATTCTTATTGTCTTCTTTGAATAAAATTTTAGTTTCTTTAGAACCTATTTTGTGTTAGTGATTGATTATATGAATTCTAATCATGCTTACTTATGTAATGTACATCCTAATGGTACTTTCTGAATGTTTGACATAAATTCAATTCAATTAGATTCATTCAGCATAGACACAAATGCAAATTCAAAGTACATACATATATCATATGATGTAACTTTTAAAGATAGGAAATTTGAGGAGAAAATAAAAAGAATAAAAAAGAGAGAAAAAATAAGGAGAGAAAGAAAAAAAAGAATAGTAAAGTAAAAATTAGAAAAATATTCATGACTGGATGGTAACAGGAGTTGTATAATGTGATGTAATGAATGTTCTCATTTTTGCCCTAATGAATGGTTAAAATTGAATTTGAAATTTTTGTTTAAATATCCGCATATTCGTTTATATCATACTATAGAAGTATCTGAAGAGAAAGACAATACATAATGAAAGCTAAATCAGAGCTATGAGATCACTATTTTAGTTAAGTTTTCTTTTTTGCCACCCCTTGTAAGTCTAATGTCCCCTTATACCTTGAGAATTCAGGTGGCTCAATAACTTGCATTACAATTCTTGTCCTATTACTATCATTAATCATTGCATCAATATCAAGCTTCATATTTTTCTCAAGAGTTTTTCAAAGTGCAAGTCTAGTTGATTTCATTATCAAGAACTCGCTTTAGTTAGTTTTGCCCATTCCTCTACATCTCCAATGCATGACATTGCAACTAATAGTGTTAGTAACTCAACGGATCAACAACATTAGTGAATGAACTGGGTCTCTTGCACATGAAAATGAAAAAAGACTACTAGAATAGCATGGATAAATCTCAAATGGAACTGGTGACAAAATGCAGCTTTGGGGGGAAATTGAGTATGCATTTAAAAAGTGACGATGGATGCTAAAGTATAAGAACCAGTACAAGAGATCTTAAGGCAGAAAAAAGCATACAAATACATTAGGTATTATACAACAAAAGCAATGGCAAAAATAAAAGTTCAAACAATTCATCAGTCAATCATAAGCTCTAGTGTCAAGCCATGGACCGCACTTGCTGGCCTGGTCATCAGTCTAATCTTGTATAGAGACCTAACATTAGAAGTACCAAAAATGAAGCAATCAATGCTTAAACTTATAGGTTGTTGATGAGGCACCTCGTTCTCACACTTTAAGCTGCGAACATAGCATTGTTCCAAATAGAAAACATTTTAGGACCATGCATTGTCATACATAGCATGCATACACTTACATATATTTGTTGTAAAATACTTGCTCTGCATAATAAAGTCTTTAAGCTTGTATAGAGACTTTGTTACTAACATCTGAAATTAGTGTTGTGAAAGTATAGGAAAGTAGTCAAAGTATTTACATGTTAAGCATCTGAAAGTGTAAAATAGGAAGAGCAACATTATTAAGAAACCTTATCTTGGCAATCTCAAGAGGCTAGATAGGACGCTCAAGCTCCTCAGATTCAAAATCCATCTCCATAGTCTCATCTAAAGCATCATCTGGAATATCTCTCCATAAAAGTTAGACTAGGGTAAGGTATGGAATATGGTGATGAGAAGGTCCAACATGTCAGTAATACATTCTTTAGCCCTATAAAAGGGAAGAATACACTCAAAACTTGAAATGAATGACTCTAAAAAATATTTTATCATGAAATTAGATATGTAACTCTTGAACCATTTTTTATAGGAGATATCAAGAAGGGGAATGAAGTCCTCTACCATAGCATTAATGGAATAGCGAAAATACAAACGCAACCCAAAGCCACAACTTTAATGGTGGAGTATCATGACCTTGCAATCAGAGAAAAATCTAAAAGGAAGAATGCAAAAAAGAATAACACTGCATTTGGTATTTTGTGTAGAGAAGAACAAAAGAGAATGAAGAAGGTGAAAGGACCCAATACATCAATAAGAATGGGAAAGGTTGCAAATGCTAATCATTCATTAAAAATATCATCTTGCATGGTAAACACTCATCAACATAAAAAAAAAGGAAGTAACAAAACTCTCTTTCCTTAGATTCTGTAATAAAGTACCATCTTAATCATAAAATTCACAAATTGAAAGAAAATTCATCCACTTCATGAGATCATGTGTGAAAATCCTATCTCAAGACTTTTGATTATAGTGGCTTTCTTTTATTAGCCTCACAGACATCAGATGAGTAGTTAACATTTTTATACTAAGAGTTTATAAACTCTAATCAATCTAATGCTTGCTTTGCACCCAAACGAGGGAAAGAAAATACAAAAAAAATCTGTTGACATGAAGCATAAATTGCTTGAATTTCAAAGTATCATTTAAGTCTTTTGAATGATAAATGTGCCTATAATCTACTCTAATGCTAAAAAATGAGTATGAGTACAAAATCCCTTGACAGTATCCATGCTAAGTAATATGAGAAAGGCAAGGAATACTAAGAGGAGAATCGAAAAAAGAGCAAGCATAATTTACTCCAATGCTTAGAATTGAGTAAGAGTATCCATACTAAGTAATACAAGAAAGGCATGGGAATACTAAAAGAGGACCATGCCAAAAAAATTGCTCTATTTACTCCAATGTTCTATACAAGTATGAGTATTCAAAGAACCTGTCCAACGGTATCCATGCTGAGTAATATGAGAAAGGCAGGGGAATACTTGAATAAGAAAGGAAAGCACAAAAATAATTCAAAGGCTATTTTAATACTCAGAATTTGATCTTTTTATTCTCAATTTCAACTAGTTTTGTTTAGAAAATTCTCCCTAAAATTAGGTGTGGAAGTAAGCTTTTCACTTGGTAAAAGACATGCTCTCAGCATAAGATGGTTAATGATGCCTCTAACCTTTGCAAATGGCAAATAAATGATAGTCATGAAAATTAAAAATAGTGAGATTCATTGAGTGCATGCTATCACGTGAAAAGTGATGAATTTTCTCATAAATTTTCAACACTATAATGTACTTTTATGCATTCATCATGATTGAAAATAACTTCAACAAGTCTGTAGGAATTTGCAAATCTAGAAGAAAGAGCATGCAACTTATAGAGATGGTTAACACAACAAAATTCAAAGTCAATCAGCATAAAGAATTCAAAGCATTCAAATTTGTGAGCAGTTATGGATTATAGCATCATCAAAGGTGAGCAATGAAAGGATTACAATCAATTTGCAAACAATTATGGGTTGCAGCATCATCGGTGAGCAACGAAAGGGTTACAGCTAATTGCGAGCAATTATGGATTGCATCATCATCAGTGAGCAACGAAAGGGTTGTAACTAATCACGAGCAATTATAGATTACAGCATCATTAATGAGCAATAAAAGGTTTGTAGCTAATCGTGAGCAATAATGGATTGCAACATCATCAATGAGTAATGAAAGGGTTACAGCTAATCACGAGCATTTATGGATTACAACAGAATCATATAAGACAATTTAGACTACATGTCAGAGTGTAGTCGACATTACACAACCGAGTGCAATGTATCTTTCAATTCAAACTATACATCTAAGTGTAATCAGCATTGTACGACTGAGTACAATGCATTTTCAATCAAAATCATACAACTGAGTATGATATTCCATTTCAATTTAGACTATATGACTGAGTGTAATTGGCATTATATGACTAAGTACAATGCATTTTCAACATCATACAACTGAGTGTGATGTATCTTTTAAATCAAGACTATACAACCAAGTATAGTCAGCATTGTATGACCGAGTATAATGTATTCTTTCAATTAAGATTATATGACTAAGTATAATTGGCATTAGACGACTGAGTGTGATGTATCTTTTCAATCAATACTATACGATTAAGGGTTGTCAACATTATACGACTGAGTACAATGTAGTTTTAATCAAGATTATATGACTGAGTATAATCGGCATCATATGACCGAGTGTGATGTTTCTTTTCAATCAAGACTATACATCTAAGTGTAGTTGGCATTATACGACTGAGTGCAATGTATTTTCAAGTCAAGACTATACGTCCGAGTGTAGTCGGCATTGTATGACCGAGTACTATGTATTTTCAATCAAGATTATATGACTGAGTGTAATCGGCATCATATGACCGAGTGTGATGTTTCTTTTCAATCAAGACTATATGATTGAGTGTAATCAGCATTGTATGACTAAGTATAATGTATTTTCAATTAAGATTATACAATCAAGTATAATCAACATCATACAATTGAATATGATGTTTCTTTTCAATTTAGACTATACGACCAAGTGTAGTCAATATTGTACTGCTGAGTGCAATGTATCCATTTCACCTAAGACTATATGACCAAGTATAGTAAATATCATATGACCGAATATGATATATCATTTCATATCAATGTTGTATGTCTAAGTATAGCAAGTTCATAAGCAAACACTTTATGGAGCATAGGTAAGTATCCTAACTTTCAATTTAGAAATTGAGTGCTAGTTTGCTTTGTCGCAATTTGTCAAGCAAACAGTGACAAATATGGGCAACTATAAGCACCCAATATCGGGATGATGAGTTATGAATACAACAAAGGACTCCAATGATGAAAATGTCATGAATAAGTCTTCAATACTTGAACTTTGGAAGTTTAGGGGTTTGACTGCATTTTTCCAAAGAAAGGATTTAATGTTTTCAAGGACTAAATTGCAACATTTTTTAGGTCATAATTGCAAAACTTAAATTCTTTCCGGGGTCTTTTGTAATTAAAAGTAAAAAAAGTAGTCGAAATTCTATAATTTCAATTTGAATTATGTAATTCTGATTGGAATTATGTAATTCCGATCAGAATTACACTAATTCTGATCAAAATTGTGTAATTTCAATCAGAATTAGACCTATTCCAACTATTTTTTAGATTTTTCAGAAAATATAAGAGGCTTTTTTTTGTATTCTGATTGGTCCAAAAATTTTCTTAAAATTATTTTTCGTATTTATCTCATTTTTAAAGATATAGAACCCTTTTATGAGTAAAATTTTGTAGACGTGTGGTTTTGCTATAGAAAGGACGATTTAGATCCTAGAGAGGGGGGCTTTTCGGGGCAGTAGTATATTTTATTCATAGTTTTTGTTGATTAATATTTTTCTCTACCCCGAATTGCTTTTGGTTGATTTTTCTTGGAAAGAGCATTTTGGATTCTTTTCTTTTGTTAATTTTTTTTAAAAAGAAAAAAAAACATTCTTTAAAAAATTCCCTTTTGTTTAATTGATTAATTGAAGATCTTTGGAGGATTTTTGAAGAACAAGATTTGGAGACCCATTAAGAATGATGATTTTACAGAATTTGAGGAACACTCCATTAAAATCATTCATAAGCATCATCTTCTCCATATTCTTCTTTTCTTTTCTTTTATTTTTAATTTTATTGATTTTTTCTTTTATTTTAGGTATTATTATAATTTATTCACTAATCATAATTTTGTTTCTTTTTTTTTCATGGTAATTATGGAGGAAAATACACGATGATCATGTTTGGAGGATTGAATCCATGCAGAGTCTATGGAGTGCCATGGATAAGATCTTATAGAGACATAGTTTCTAGGGTTTTTATTTTTATTTATTGCTTTATTTTATTTATGTTTTTTATGTATTAATTATTTTTATTATTATTTTATTTGAATTATTGTAATAGCCCCGATAGTGGAAATAGTGGAATTATGTGTGTGATTGTATGTTTATGTTGATTAATTGGTTAGTAAAATTAGGGTTTCAATTAGGTAATTAATTAAAATCAATGGAGGAAGTAGATTAATTTAGGATTGCAATTTAATTAAAATTAGGTTTTTAGAAGGAATAATTAATTTGTTATTTGATCTTTTATTTAATTGTTTTAATATGTTTTATTTGTGTTTAGGCTTGTTTATTTATTTTTATGTGTTTTAGGCCTTAAGCCCATATTAGATTCTAATTCACTTAAATAAATTTAGGTTTGTTTAGGTTTAATTAATGAAAATGCATTTTAGGCCCATAATTAATTAGATTTTTAGGTTAGAGATAACTTAGACCCATTTAGTAAATTAGACAAAGGCCTACCTAATTTAATTTAATTAATTAGACTTAGCCCATTAAGTTAAAGCCTTTTTAATAATTTGTAGATTTAAGATCACCTTAGAATTAAAAACATTTAGAACTAGGCCCATTAATTTAAATACTTCATAATTTGTAGATATAGGTCCATTTTTAGAATTAAAATAAATAGACTGAGGATCATTTAATAAAAATTAATAGGAATTAAGCCCATTAGTCTTTAGCTCACTTGTAAATTAAAACATGTAGATTTAGCCCATTTAATTAAAATCCATGTAGACTATACTAAATTAGGGATTATATGTTCTCTTGAATGCATTATTTACTTATATTTTTCATGACTAGTTTGCCTTGGAGTTCATTTTTTTAAGGTTTTAGATGAAATTGCATGTAAATAAAGAATAAGATAGTAATTCATAAAGTAATTCTAAAAGAACATGAGATTGAAAGAAGTTGGTTTTCCACATCTAAAATCTTCTACTTGTGGTGCTAACTATTTTTTAGGGAATCGAGTACCACCTTTTCAATTTATCCCAGTTATTACCCTGGGTGGCGTCTCCTCATTTCCACACCATGTCTTTATGATAGTTGTTAGTGAGTTCTCTAGAGCTCTGAGGTCAAACATTGTCGTAGTTGTTAAAATCTTGGATGCGCACTAAACCCCGTCGTCTATAAATATGTTTCCTGAATTTTGATTGGTTAAAAATTTTCTTAAATTTATTTTTGGGATTTATCTAGATTTTCAGGAAATAAAATCTTTTTAAAACTAAAACTCTTCAGTACATGATGAGCTAGGGTTTTTTTAGGTTTTTCTAAAAAAACCTACCTAAAGCTCTTTTGTGGGGGACCTCCAGCTCTCTCTTTTCCTAGAGACTTTTCTTTTTCTAGACAGTACACAAAATAAGTGTTTATATGAAATTGCGTGTAAATAGAGGACAACATAGTAATTTATAAAGTAATTCTAAATGAATACAAGACTGAACACAAGACAAAAAAATAACCTCTAAGACAAAATCTCAGGATGAAAGGCTTTTTATCCTTTTAAAACCTGTTGTAAGTTATTAACCAGAATGGATAGTTACTTTTGCAATTATCTCAAAAAAATAACCTCAGATAAATTAAAAAGAACAAAGATAAATGTGTAGGATTTCATTTATCTTCAATTTATATTCAAAAATTAATTAAAAATAAAATTTTGGCCAATTAAAATTAAAAATGGAGTTAGAACTCGATCGGAATAGTACAATTTTGATTTGAATTGTATATTTCCGATTGAAAATGTGGAATTTTGGTCAAAATTCTATATTTTCAATTGGAAATGTGGAATACTGATTGGAATTACACAATTATGATCCATAATTTTACAACTGGACCCCTCTTAAATTTTCCTATACATTGAATTTGGCCCATAAAAGAAACAAAAGACTTTGCAATTAAGTCCTTTAAAACTTCGCAATTTAGTTCTGAATTCAAAATTGGAAATTCTAAAGACCTATTTATAACAAATTATATCATCGGATCCCCTGTCGCATCTGCATAATAATGCATCCTCAAAATAGGTGCTTACAGTTATCTTAATTAAATAGGAAATAATTCTAATTGTAGAATTAGAATAAAAGTAATATATATATATATATATATATATATATATATATATATATATATATATATATTATTCTAAGAGAGGTTATTATTGAGTTAATTAATCCAGGTCTGCTTTATACCTATTCTAAGTGTGCGATCCTGTAGGTTCACACCACATTGGCAATGGGCCTATATATATATATATATATATATATATATATATTCATTTATCTATTCTTTTAGGAGAGATTATTATTGGGTTAATTAATCCAAGTTTGCTTTACACCTATTTTGAGTATGCTATCTTGTAAGTTCACACAACATTGGCAATGGGCTTAAAATTTTCATTTTATCCCCCAAGTCATAATTGGTATACAGTAAGACATTATAAGTACCCAAAGTTATGGGAAGTATGATAATCCGACATAACCTAATACACAATGTGTACTTTAGTCCTTTTGTAACGCGATATCTTGGTTGAATATAAGCCATGGAATATATCATCCTTATATTGTTCAATCATATTTTTTCTCAATCCCAAATAGACTGATATTGATAACCCTTTTTTTGATATTGATAATTCTTTATGAATACACTATGGCATGACCATGCATTTCTCTTCAGTTTAACTCAACGAGAGGCCCCCATATTTCATTTTATAATTAATAAGGGATAAATTCCATCTTAATCATTCACATTCCTGCTGAACTATTGTAAGTGCACAGGTCGAACAAGTAATAAAGTGATAAGTTGAGTATCACCTCCATAGGGATTGAGGATTAATTTTTGGGGTTTCGTGATTCAAAAATGCAGCGGAATTTAAAAATTTTAAACTTAAACCCTAACCCATATCCAAGTAATTCGATTAATTGATTTAAAAACTAGGGTTTTCAAATCTTACCACAAAAACAGAAGAGGCAAGACTGTTGGAAGGCAGAGAGGAGGTTCACTCCAGTGATACCTTACCTTGAGCTTTGGATTTTGGTAGTTCGGATCAAGACATCTCCAAAAGAATCCGTCCTCCATAGGCATCCACACGAATAGCCCTTGATTAAAATGATAAATTTTTGTGCTAGCACTTCTCTTGATTTCTCACAATTCAAGATAAAAAACACTATGTGTTTTAGTTTTTCTAAAAGGAGAAAAACGAGTTTCGGTGGCTAATAATTGAGTTAGTGAAACCCTAGAGAATATAACATATTTATAGACCTCTAATTAGGGTTTCACTTACCAAAACAACTTTTTGGTAATTTCTCAATTATTATTATTCTGATTTTATTTAAAATAAAATTAGATATAATATTCTATTTATTTAAGATAACATTTACCTTAAATAAATAAACTATTTATTTATTTATTTCCACATAGCATATTTGGGCTTCTTAAACCCATATCTATTTTTAGGCCTATTCTAAGTGTGTGACCCTGTAGGTTCACATGACATTGGCAGTAGGCTTAAAATCGCTATTTAGGCCTATAAGTCATAAGTGGCTTCTAGCAAGACATTATGACTACCCAAGTCATATGAAGTCAATAATCCGATATAACCTAATTTATAATAAATATTGTAATCCCTTTGTCACTTGATATCTTGATTGAATATAAGGCATAATATCTATCATCCTTATATAATTCAATCATATTATTTCTTCACTCTAAGTAAACTAAGAATGATAACTCTTTATCAATTCACTTTAGCATGGCCATTCATTTTCCTCAGTCTATCTTATCAAGGGGCCAATATATATCTTACTCAAATTAAATGAGGGACAAATTCCTTCTCAATCACTCACATTCCTCATATAACTTATTTCATATCCAACAACAATCTATTTAATCATGTTAAAGATAATGTTAGATTGTGTCAAAATATATAATAGTTATGTAGAAATCCATGATGATTTCAAGGTTAAAGGACTAAATCAATATTATTATGATGAGAATTACTTATGACAATTATCAATGTAGTATTCTCATGATGATTCAATCTAGTACATTATTTCACAAATAAGTACTTATGAGTTGGCTTAATATCTCATATTCATGATTAGTAAAACATAATCATCAATCAACATCATACTAGTCATAACATATTGTTATGACTAGGGATAATTTGAATAGAACTCATATTTAATCTAAGGATTTTACTATCAAGTCACATACTTGATGACCTTAGTAAGAATTTTCTATTCAAATAATTATCATAACACAAAATGATAATGAATAATGCCTCTTTATTAAATAAAATGATAAAGTCAAAACATGGTCATACATTATTTACTTAGTGCATATCGGTAACACTAATCACCTATTAGTTCTAATTTATTTAGTTTAGAGCCTTTCTAATTTAATTTAAATAAAAAATAAATTATGAACTAAAATAAATAAGCAAATAATGACATGTAAATTAAGAGACTAATACAATTAACAAATGAAATAATAACTAAGCTAAATAATGGATGAGGGAAACCAATTATAATAACAATGTTGTTAGGAGAATGATAACCACATAATCATCAAGTTACTAGATGGATTCCATTTTGTCAAGTGCATATCTCAGGTTTATACAACATCGATTGACAACCCTCTCTTAAGTGATACTACTCAACTCAACATGCATATGAATCAATTGATATTAAAAAGTTATGTTTTAATGCTTAAAATTATTATGACCTTGAGCCAAAATCAATCACACACGAAATTAAGCAAAATCAATTACTATGAGAATTAGATCATATTAAGCTTTCTCAAGACATTTAACCAATCTAACTTATTTTTATGGGTCTATTAGATCCACCATTTCTCAATGTGTAGAACTAAACAAGGGAGTGTATATGGTCAAAATACAATCACTCATTAAGCACAACAAACATAGTATGCAATATATATGAAAATGAAATATATGTTATAACTTGAATCAAGTGGGTCTCAAATGCCCAATAACTAAAAAAACTAGCCAAACATGGGTTTAATATCTATCATTCATCCAAAATACAACCCAAGTATATGATAAATTCTATAATCAATAAAGAAAAGAAGAGAGAAGTTATTAAGGAGCTTTAAAGATCTTTAATGGGTGCCTTATCTCTAAGCTTCTTTTTCTCCTTTTCTTCTCCTTAAGTGTATTAGGCTTTTTATAGTGATCTCAACACCTTAAATTAGGTTTTTGTTCCCTCTTTTATAGTCTTCTTAATTAAACTTGAATCCCCTCAAGTTATTATAGCAAATTAATGTTCGCACATCATTGTTCATCATTGCTGTAGTGATCATGGAATTGTAGTAATGTTATTGTAGCAATGTACTATTTTTGCTCCTTTTCACAAGCAAACACCTCCAAAACCTCTTTTTTCCCAAAAAAAAATATTAAAGTATATATTTTTATATCCTTTACTATACTAAATGCTATTTAAAATGTTCAATTGCATGCAATTTAAGCTCCTAAAACTATGTATAATTTGACACAAACTAATACCCCCACACTTGAATCTTTGCTTGTCCTCAAGCAAACTCAAGAACACACACTATAAAAGTAATAAACAAGGTGTATAACTTAAATTTCATCAAGCATACAATATAATCTTCTCCTGATAGCTAGTTTACAAATCTTAAAATAAGGTTAACAAATCAAGTTAAGAATTAAAATTACCAAGTAAAAAGCATGTCATCTACTCACAATCATACAAAATATGAATCAAAATCTTAGTAGAAGCATACATGAATGAAAAAGACTCTAATCTAAGGTAGTTTTAATTTGGCATGTGGAATTCAACTCTTATCCTTTTATTTTCTTTTTATTTGTGCTTTTCTTCCCTCATTTAGTAGTTCTATATCTTTCCCAAGTACTCAACGTGAAGACCTCAAAAGGGTTGTTTGAATTCTTATACTCTTGTATAAGAGCATTGGAGTAAAAAGGAATTCAAGTTCTAAGCACAATTTATTCATTTTTTTAAATTTCTTTATGGGAAAATAGTGTTTTTACAATTCCTTACACATATAACTAAAACAACCCTAAAGAGGAGTTTGATTCATTCATAATATTAATTCCTAAAACAATGATTCAAACTCATGATCAAGTAAGTAACAACATGCATTAAGTTGATTGAAGGATAAAAATTCTCAACTCAAAGTGTTATCAAAGGTTAAAAAGAACTTAAACTAACCATTAATAGAAGATTAAATAAAGTAAGCTCAATAAATTCATAAACATACACAAAATTCATGATAATGATAAACTGCAAAAATTTCAAGTGTTCAAGCATTAAAATTGGGCTAAATTTACACAAACACATGATAATGGAATAAAATGTATGTAATATATGAAAATATACAAATGCAAATGCAAAATTCTTTCCCCTCACACTTAAATGACACATTGTCCTCAATGTGTTTGAGGTACCTAAATGCAACACATAAAAACATATTATCCACAAACAATCTCAAAAAGCAAACAAAAATAAAAAAAGTATAAACATGAAATGTATGAAAATTAAAATAAAAGAAAATTATGGAAAAGAATTTACTCCCCTAGTTATAACGAAAAAAGGTGGAAGGAGTTTGAGCAAAGAGATCCATCATTGTAACAAAAATTCATTCATCTCCTATAAGACAATTCAACCTAAAATGAAAGACATCAGAGAATCAAGGATAACAAAAACATAATTTAAGAAACCTAAATTCATGAAAACATAATAAAAGATGCAAAGAACTAAAATGAAAATAAGAAAAACACTTTAAAATACAAAGGTTGTGTTAAGCTTTCTCAAGACATTTAACCAATCTAACTTATGTTTGTGGGTCTATTAGATCCACCATTTCTCAATGTGTAAAAATAAACAAGGGAGTTTTTGTGGTTAAAATATAGTCGCTTAATAAGCACAACAAAGATAATATGCAATATATAAGAAAATGAAATCTATTTCATAACTTAAATCAAATGGGTCTCAAATCCCTAACAACTAAAAGAAACTAGTCAAACATAGCTTCAATATCCATTATTCATCCATAATACAACCTAAGTAAATGATAAATTCTATAATCAATAAAAAAAAGGATTTGAGACCCTTAATGTACCTCATAGATCTTCAATGGGTGCCTCATCTCCAAGCTTCTTTTTCTCCTCTTCTTCTCCTTAGGTGTATTAGGTTTTCGATTATGATCTCCACACCCTAAATTAGGTTTTTGATCCCCTTTTTATAATCTTCTTAATTAACCCTTGAATCCACTTAAGTTTATATTCATGAGTTACTATAGCAAAATATTGTTCACACGTTACTGTTAATCATTACATATAGTGACTTACTATTCAACATCATTATAGTGATCACGTATTATTCATGATCTTGACACTATATCATTATCACTGTTTTTGCTCCTTTTTGCCCCTTTTCACCGCCAAACACCTCTAAAATGTCTTTTCCCTAGAAAACATAATAAAATATACAAGTATCTATTTTTATATGCTTTACTATACTAAATGCTATTTAAAATGTACAAATGCATGCAATTGAAGGTCCTAAAACTAAGCATAATTTGACACTAACAATTCCTTATATAACTCATTCTATATCCAATGACAACCTATTTTACCATCTAGTTAAAGATAATGTAGGGATGTGTCAAAATACAAAACTCATAATGTAAGAAACCATGGTGAGTTTAGGTCAGAGGACTCAAATAACACTACTGTGATGAGAATTACCTATGACAATTATCCATGTAGTATTCTTATAATGGGTCGATCTAGTATGTCATTTAACTAAATATGTACCTATGAGTTTGACTTAATATCTTATATAAATAATCAGTAAAACATAATCATTCATCAACCTCATACTAGTCTTTATTCTATGTTGTTCCCATAACTATGATAGACTATGGATATTTAGATTAGAATTCAAGTATCAGTTAAGAGTTTATTATCAAGTCATATACTTAATGACCTTAGGTAGAATTAAATAATTAAGGATAATATTAGAATTATCCAGTAATAATAAAAATGCCTCTTTATTAATAAAATACAAATATGACAAAGTCAAAGTATAACCATTACATAATTAGCCTAGGGTATATCACTAACGGTCTCATCACTAACAATCTCCCACTTGCACTAGGCCCAATGAACATTGTATCTCATACCCATTGACCTAGTATGACTCTTATGCTTAGCCTATGGAAGGGGCTTAGTTATTGGATCAACAACATTGTTATTTATTTATGCTCTATATATCTTCATGTCTCTTCTCTAAATAATTTCTCTAATGAGATAATAACATCAGAGTATATGTTTGGATCGTTTATGTGATCTAGGTTCTTTAGCCTATGTTATGGCTCCATTGTTATCATAATACAAGTTAGGTCTCCACTAAGGAAAGCATTTTCACATCCCTTTGCCATATCTTAAAATCATAGTATACATCTGTGGCAAGGAGAATTCCAATGGATTTAAGCAAAATAACTGGTGAAAAGGTTTCATCATAGTCTATACCATGTGTTTGCTTGAAACCCTTTGCAACTAGCCTTACGTTAAAGGTATGCACATTACCATCCATGTCAGTTTTCATTTTGAAAGCCCATTTGCACCCAATAGTTTTTAAACCTTTTGGTGGATTAATCAAAGTCCATACTTAATTATCATTCATGGATTGCATTTCTGATTTCATAGCTTCTAACCAATTCTCGAAGTTTAGACTATCCATGGCCTCTTGGTAGGTTATGGGCTCACTTTGATCCATAATCATCACATCATTATTATCTATTTTGAGAAATCCATATCTCTTATGATTATGACATGACCTACCAAACCTTTTAAGACCTTGTGGTACTTGTGTAGAGATAATATTTACTTATTAATCTAGTTAAGGTTCCATTTATGGTACAATGCTATTTTATGGTTCTTGAATTTCTTCAAGTTATACTTTACTCCCACTAGTTCAGTTGGAAATATATTCTCTATCCAAAAAGACACCATCCTAAGCAATAAGCACTTTGTTCTCAAAAGCATTATAAAAATAATATCCTTTGGTTTCTTTAAAATATCGAACAAAAAGGCATTTGTCTGATTTGGGTGCTAATTTATCTAAAATTTAATGCTTCACATAAGCTTCACATCCTTAAATCTTAAAAAAAGACAAGTTGGGTGGTTTCCCATTCCATATCTTATATGTTGTCTTTTCAACTACCCTTGATGGAACTCTTTTTAATAGGAATGTAGTAGTTTCTAAAAGCATTCCCCTAAAAGGGGATTGGATGATCTGACTAATAGATAATAGATCAAACCATATCTAATAAAGTTTGATTTCTTCATTCAGAAATGCCATTCTATTATGGTGTTCCTGGTGGAGTTAATTATGAAATTAGTCCACAATCTACAATCTCTAAGATGATAAATAAATTCTTGGCTAAAATATTCACTACCTTGATCATATTTTAGTGCTTTAATATTCTTACTAAGTTGATTTTGTACTTAATTTTTGAAAAGTTTAAACATTTTAAAAGATTCCGATTAAGTTTCATTAAATAGACATAGCCATAGCTACTAAAATCATATGTGAAAGTAATGAAGTACTTATAACCTCCTCTAGCAATGGAATTTAATGGTCCATATATATCAAAATGTATAAGGCCTAATAAGTCATTAGCTCTCTCGCCATGTCTAGTAAAAGGTGTGTAAGCACCTAATTTCGGGATAATGAACTATGGATGCAGTAAAGGACTCCAATAATGAAGATGCTATAAGTAGGTCTTCAACACTTTAAGATTGAAACATCAAAATTTGAAATGCATTTTCAAAAAGAGTTTAATTGATTTTTTAAGGACTTAATTGTAATATTTTTAGGACCTAATTGAAAAATTTAAATTCTTTCAAGGGTCTTTTTATAATTAAAGAGGATCAAAATTACCAACCGGAATTACACAATTTTAATCAGAATTATGTAATTCTAATCGAAATTACACAATTTTGATCGAAATTATATAATTCTGATCAGAGTTACATAATTTTGATCGGAATTTTGTAATTATGATAAAAATTCTATAATTATGACTAGAATTACATAATTTTGGTCAGAATTATACATTTTCTATTAGTTTTTTTATTATTATAGAAAATAAAAAATATGTTTACTGAATTTTGATTGGCTAAAAATTTTCTTAAGGAATTATGTAATTCCGATCAAAATTACATAATTCTGATCAAAATTATGTAATTCCGATCGGAATTACACAATTTTAGAATTATGCATTTTTTCTCCCTTTATTTTGTATTTTTACAAAAGATAAAAAACATATTTCTTGAATTTTGATTGGCTAAAAATTTTCTTATATTTATTTTTGGGATTTATCTAGATTTTTAGGAAATAAAATCCTTTTAAAAATGAAACTCTTCAGTAAATGATGAGTTAGGGTATTTTAGGTTTTTCTATAAAAACCTAGCTAAAGCACCTCTAGCTCTCTCTTTTCCTGGAGACTTTTCTTTTTCTAAGCAGTACACAAAAGTACTTTTCTATGGAATATTCATTTTGAAGAAAGGAGCAATAGACTTTTTAAGAAAAGAATAACAAGTTTTTGAAGATCTATTTAACCAATAAACAATAATATTACTAGTCTGAGGGGCCAACCCACGCTGCATACATAATCATCATCTCCTTCTTTATTTTCTATTATTTTTTATTTATTATTTTGTTTCTATTAAATTTTAGCTTTAGTTAATTTTTATTGTTATTATTTTTTATTCACTAATCATTGTTTATTTTTGTGTTGGTGATTATAGAGAGGATCACTTGAAGAGTTTACTCAAAGAACAAAATCCATGAAGGTCCATGGAATGCCATTGATTGAACCTTGTAGCTAAATATAGTTTACATGTTTTTTTAATTTATTTTTAGGTTGTATTAATTTTTCTTTTCTTATTATTTTTATAGCTCTTTGTAATAGCCCCACTAGTGGGAATAATAAAATCATATGTGTGTGACTGTGTGTTTTATTTTAATTAATTAGTTAGTAAAGTTAGGGTTTTAATTGGATAATTAATTAAAATTAATGGTTATAGAGATAATTAGGGTTTTTTTTAATAAAATTGGATTAGATTTAAGTGGTTAGAATTATAGTTTCTTATTAATTGTTTTATTTATTGTTCATGGTCACTTTAATTAAATTAAGGTTTTTAGAGGAAATAAATATGATTAATTTTTTGATCTTTTCTTTCTTGTTTTAATTTTTTTACTATTTTTGGTCTTATTTATTCATTTTATGTTTATGGGCCCTAGGCCCATATTAGGCTCTAACCCATTTAAATACTTTTAGGTTTCAGTAGTTTTTTATTAGCTCGTCTCATTTAATTAGGTCTAGATTTTAATTAAAATGCATCTTTAGGCCTATAATTAATTAGATTTACATTAGAGATAACTTAGACTCATTTAGTTAATTAGACTTAGGTCCACCTTAGGATAATAAAAATTAATTTAGACTTAGCCCACTAAATTAAAGCCTTTTTTATAACTTATAGATTTAAGATCACCTTAGATTAAAATATGTAGAACTAGGCCCACTAATTCAAATATTTCATAATTTGTATATTTAGGCCCATTTTTAGAATTAAAATAAATAGACTTGGGTTTACTTAATTAAAATTAAATAGGAATTATGCATGTTAGTCTTTAAGTTCACTTGTAAATTAAAACATGTAGATTTAGCTCATTTAACTAAAATCAATGTAGATTAGACAAACCTCTAGGATTGTGATTTTAATGAATGCATTTTTTATATGTATTTTTCATGACTACTTTGCCTGTAGTTATTTTTTTTTAAAATAAGGGTTTATATGAAATTGCATGTAAATTGAGGATAAGGTAGTAATTCATAGAGTAATTCTAAATTAACACAAGACTGAAAGAAGTTGGTATTCCGTATCTAGAATCTCCTGGTTATGGTGCTAGATTTGTTTTAGAGAATCGAGTATCACCTTTTTTTATTTTTGCTAGTTATTACCCTAGGTGGTGACTCCTTATCTCCACGCCATGTCTTTGTGATAATGGTTAATGTGTTCTCTAGAGCCCTGAGATCAAATAGTGTTGTGGTTGCTAAGATCTTGGGCTCATGCTAAACCCCGTCATCTACAATGTGTTTTAGTTATTTTCCTAATAAACAAGATTCACATGTTTCAAATGATTCAAAATAAAAAGAATTCAAAAATCCATGTTGATGGAGTTTTGAAATGCATTTCTCATTTATATAGCTTAAATGATAATGCCAAAGATAGGTTGTGTTTGAATCATTAGATTTAAATTTCTTTTGTATTAATGTTACAAATGGACTTTTAGTGTCTTATATGTCTAAAACATAAAGACCATGATTTCATGGAGCATATCCATAGAAAATGTTATCATGATAAATGGAGCATTTATTATTCCTAATATTAAACTCAAAACCATTATTGTCCAATATATAATAACAGTTTTCCAAACTTAAAACAAGTCCACTAGGCAAAGTTATGTCATAAGTTCCTACGGCTAAAGTAGCAACTCTTGCTTTATTTCAACCTTGTAGGTCTATTTTGCCTTTAGCAAAGATTATGCTCCTCTTTAAACCCTACACATTAGTACAAATGTTAGATCTAAAACTAGTATTTAATACCTAATAATCAGAAGTAGATGAATTGAATTTTATAATATGAATACCTAAAGTGGTAATCGTACTACCCTTCTTCTTCAAATCATCCATATAAAGATTGAAATTTTTTTTCCAATGGCCCAACTCATTGTAGAAAAAGTATATTCCCTCCTTTGGTGGCTTTGCTTTGAGTGTAGGTTTAAGCTTGGTCATGGGCTTCTGAAAGTGTTTGGAAGCCTTAATCTTGCCTTTACCTTTTCTCATCCATTTTATACCTTTCCCTTTATTGACCATTTGAACATCCTTAGTAGCCTTTATGTTCTTTTCAGCAGTTTTAAGTATCCTATGCAAATTAGAAACTATTTTGTTCATGCCATGCATGTTATAGTTCATAACAAACCATCATAGGTTTTGGCAAAGACTAAAGAATAATATTATAGACAATGGAGTTTAGTGCACGTCCAAGATTTTAGCAACCGTGGTAGTGTTTGGGCTCAGGGCCGTAGGGAACACACTAACCATTGTCATAAAGACATGGCGTGGAGATGAGGAATGGCCACCTAGGGTAATAATTGGGACAAATAATTTTGGAGGTGCTCGATTCTCTAAAAGATAGCTAGCACCATAACTAGGAGATTCTAGGAACAAAATACTAACTTGTTTCAGTCTTATGTTCATTTAGAATTACTTTATGAATTACTATTTTATTCTTTAATTACATGCAATTTTATTTAAACTGTAATTAAATGTCCATTTAACCCAAAGGCAACAAGTCATAAAATTTAATGTAAAAATGCATATAAAAGGCAGCATCCCTATGTCTAAACTAGATTAATTTTATTAATTAAAGTTAACTAATTCTACATATTTTATTTATAAGTAAACTGGACTAGAGATGGGCCTACCTTTTAATTGAATTAGTGAAGTTAAATTTACTTATTTTAATTAACTAAGAAAATGGGCCTATTGTCTATAATATTAAAGAAGAAATTAAATTATTAAGTGAGCCTAAATATAATTTAATTTTAACTTAAATATAAATGGAGCCTAAGTTTATTTATTTTAAAAGAGAAGAAATTAATGGGTTGAACTAAAGTCTAAGTTAATTTTATTAATTAAAAAGTAGGCCTAAATCTAATTAACCTATATGGCCCTAAATTAATTTAAAATTAATTAAAACCTAAAAAATCATTTTTACGCCCAATTTGTAAATGGGTTGATTGTACCATGGGCTTGGGGATAAAAACATAAAAACAAGCCCAATTCAACAAACATATCAAAAATAAATCAAAACAATAATTTTACATGATTTTTTTAAGAAACCCTAATTTAATTTCATCTAACCCTAAAATTAATCTACTCCCATCGTTGATTTTAATTGAATTTTACCAAATTAAGCCTAGATTACTAATCAAATTTTAGTGCAGAGAATTAGAAAATTCACTAATTTTCCTCTATTGGGGCTATTACAAACTATAGTACAGGAAATTAAAGCAAATTAATTACAACCTAATAAAAGCCATGGACAACATACTGCAAAAAATAATAAATCCTAAATTCTATGGAGATTTCACAAGACTCAGTCCATGACATCTCATGGATTCTTCAATACTACCAAAATCTCACATCACCATCCTCACACCTAGAGCACCATAGGACACTAATCAAAATAAAAAGACTAATTAGTAATAGCTCAATCAAGAAATAAAGAAATCAAATCAAAATAAATAATAAAAATAATAGAAGATGTTGTGTAAATGCTATTTGAATGCCCCTCAGATTGGGATTGTCATCATTTTGAGACTAACTCTTTTTTTTTTTACTTTCTGGTCTTTTAAAAACAAAGAATGTATTCTTGTTAATTTAAAACCTACAGTAGAAGATTAGGTCTTTTCTTTCCCCTTTTTTTTTCCATTGCAATAGCTAACTAGGGTTTTTTTTTTGTAGCCTCTTTACTTCTTTAGGCTTTTAAAGACTCTGCCTCTCTAGCTCCAGCCCTCTCTCCCTCTCTCTCTCGGCTTTTTAAAGCTTGGCCTTGCAACCTCCAACCCCTATGATCATGCAGGGAAGTTGCATTGGATTTAATTTTTGAACTTTCAAAATAAGGAGATAAAGTTTTGTAAAAATCAAAGATTCGCACACACAGGGACATGTGGTGTCCTGAACCAATGAAAAAATTAAGAAATGACAAAAAAATCAATTTTTAGTGTAAAAAAAATCAGTTTGTAATGAAATTCAGCACTCCAGAACGCTGATTTCCATCCCATAATGCCAATTGGCATTACTTAATGCCGACTGGTATTAGTAATTCCAGTTGGCATTACACAATGCCGATCAACATTAAATGTCGGGCGACCATTATTTTTAAATTAAATTATGAGAAAAGTCCTCATAAGTTTCTAACTTTTGTAACTAAATCCTTAAAAAATAATTTTATAATTAAATCCATAAAACATAATAATTTAGTCCTTTAAATCACAAAACTCGACATTAGAGATCAATTGTCGATTAGATTTTCATTATAGGGGCTTTTGTCGCATGCATGCATAATTGCACCCCAAAATTGGATGCTTAAAGTTGCCCTCCTTTATCGCTATTTGCTTGACAAATTGTGACAAAGCAATAGTAGCACACAATTTTGAAGGATAGAATTAAGGTACTTCATTGTATCCTAATTGACATGCTGATACTTAAATTATTGAGCAATTTTAAACTAAATGCTTTGTTTAATATGTTTCATTATATTTCCTATAGAACGTCTAGTGAAACTTATGAATTTCACTATATTCCCCGTGGGATGTCTAGCAACTCATGATTTGAAAACATGTTATAGTTCCTGTGCAACGTCTAGCAATAATACCATAACTACTATGTAGTGACTAGTGAACTGCACTATATTCCCTTTGGGATGTCTAATGATAATGAATTTCATTATATTCCTTGTGAGATGTTTAATGAAATATATGTAACGATTCTCACTATATTCTCTGTGGGATGTTTAGTAATTTATGAAGAACATACTATAGTTCCTATGGAACGTTTAGTAATCTGTGATTTGAAAAATGTGCTATAGTTCATATGGAACGTCTAGCAATGATACTATAACTAATGTGTAGTGTCTAGTGATAAAAGGTTTGAAAAATTTCCATGTTATAACCCTATTGAAGCACATAACATGCTAAATTTGAAATTCATATTATGACTACCATGCAACACATAACATGATAATTTTAAAATTTTTGTTTCAGCTACTGTGTAGCATGAAGCGAAATTTGAAATCTTTTGATTAAAAATGATGCATATAAAAATGTGAAATTGAATTCTGTAACTATATTTCATATTCCATACTTGACAAAAAAATTAGAATTTAAATACATATGCAATTAATAATAATTCATTAATTGATGACATGAGTTGAATGATTTAATTAGGAATCAAATCTTAATCAAGATGCAATTATGGACGAAATTGCAAAGAAAAACTTGATTTTTAATGTAGGCATAGTCAAGGGACCAATATGGATCTTTTCCATTTATAAGAAGCTCCCCTCCTTATTTTTCGATGATATTCTTTTATTTCCCTCTCTATTTCTTATTTTTTCTTTGATTTTCTTCTTTTAATTTCTTGCTCATTTGAAGTCTAATTCATGATCCATCAGATCCTATGGCTGACCTATAATACAGGCTACATAAAGGAGTAGAGAATTCAGCTAACCTAGCCATTCCGCCTCTCCATTTTCCTCAGAACAACCTTGGACTTTGAGAGGGTTCTATAATGCTTCCTTTGACTCCCCTTCACCTTCATAGGTGCATAAATGTGGGCAATGAGGTAACACTTCCTCATTTCTATTTATTTCTGCAAAAAATTATTCATGCAGTTAGTAATCAGAATTAATTTTTAGAATGCAAATTAGTATGTAAATTGTTCAAATTAGATTAAAAATCACTCAGAAAATGCATGAAAAAAAATTAAATTTAACCCGGCAACATAGGATTTTAGTTGAATGGCCAATTGAAAGTTCGAAAATCTGAGTCGAAAGTCCAAAAATCAGTCGGCATTTATACAATGTCAATCGACATTGTGGAATGCCAATCAGAATGTTAATCAATCAGCATTTGTCCAATTTTTTTTTATTTTTTAATTAATTAATTAATTATTATTATTTCTATCCTTGAATTCTCCCAATGATCGATGAAATTCATGGACTATTTTCACATAGCTCAGAATTATTTCGTGGGTTACCGGAGAATGTAGCATAGTTGGTATGGGCCTCCGGGTTTAGACAATTTATTACTAGGCTTCTAATAGCTCGATGGAGTTTACTATTTTGCATATGATTTTTTCTATGATCATCAGGATTGCCTTCGAAAGGACTCTTATTTCCTTCAATATCAGCTATTGTAGTCTCCTTGAGCATGCGCAGAGTTAGTATGTGCAAGATTTGATCGGGTTCGCTCATACATGGAAGAATCAGAAGAATGTTCTTCTTTCATTGTTAATCAAGGGATTCAGACAAGCATCCTACCTGAGCATCCTACCACCACTCCTCACCAAATTGCCCATAAGGTGAGGTGTCTCCTTCTGATATTGCTTGGCATGACCCTCTTTTACAAGATTGGTCATAAGGTTAGTATGGCCCTTCTCGGACCTCTTTGAGACTTAGACTGAGTTTTCACCCTTGATTGGGGATATGCTGCATTAGCTTATATGTATCATAGACTAGACAATGTTTGTAGAGGTGTTATTACCATGTGTGGCTTTTAGCATGCTTTGCATGTACGTCATTTTTTTAACTTACTTCCTCTTTTCAAATCTGAAGTCTAGAGATTAGATTGATTTATGGATTTGGTGTTATTAGTTCTAATAGGAGGCTCCCTCTGATGTAATGATAGGGCTCTTCTAGTCTAGTGAGCATTAGGAACACTTATTGCGATTAGTCGAACACTATCGAGTGGCACTTGGTAGGAAAACAAAATCTTTAATATTTCATTATTTAATGCAAGTTAAACTCAATAATATGATTTTGCAGATTAAATATAATTAGCTGGAGGGAGCATATGATGTCTAGAGGTACCATTTTATGGTTGTTGTAGTATGACTCAAGGACATAAGGATTTTGCTTCCTAGTTATGGTTGCTAGATGTGGCATTTGGAAAAGTTAGTGTATCAGTGGCATTTTGGACCTTCTCGATGTCGTATTCCCTCTGATGTTCCTCTCTTGATGTAATACAATTCTCATATAATGAATTCAAAGTTGAGAGAGGCATTATAGGGATACGATGCCATAATTTTTCTTGAGTGATCTTGCCATTACCAACAATTCATCCATGAGAACCTATTAGAGCAAGTTCCTGCTGACCAGGCTAAGGTAACTTCTGATCATTTCTCTTTCAAAATGTTCAAATCACTTATTTTCTTTTCTTGCAATTTTAGGAGATTGGCTCCACTATCTATGAGGTAATGGAGGAGGCAATCGAGACTACTTAGGGGTTGAAACTGCTATTAGGCTTGAGATTATGTCTGAGGTATTTGGGCCTAAACCTAGTCATGCATAACATACTTAGTACATTGGATCCAGTTGTTAGGGAACCTTTGCTGGAACTATTTTTGGCGATGTCCCCCTTCATGACATATCTATGCTCTATTGGGCTCTTACTATTCAAGCTATAGTTGAGCAGCAGATGCATTTCGGTGATGTTTGGCTCCCTAGCTTTTCTCTAATAGATACTTCTCATGTGAGTTTATCTAACTTATTTCTTGTATTACCTATACACTTGGTATTAATGTTAGTACAACTTTACAAAATAGGTCCCTCAGACACAGGCAGAGTATTTGTATAGACTTGCCTCATCTTAGAGGTTATTTACCATACAGGTCATAGATAGTTAATAGGTAAACATATACACTTATTATGAAAATATATGCATGGTATGCATGGGATGCTTATGATATGATATTTCCTATATGTGCAGAGTTATTCTAAGGATATGGAGTGGGAGAACTAGAAGCTTTGTCGATAGCGTATAAACTTGAGCATGGACCCCTACATCATTGGTACTTCATCTGTTAGACCTCCAGATACTTATCAACATGATAATCCCAGTAGAGGATGGAGACTATGGCATGATAATAGAGCTCGGGATGACTGATTCCAGGTTATTTTCATTTTTGATTTGTAGTTATGTTAGACTACCTTCTTGTACTGATCTATTTCAAATTTCCCTTTCTTGAAATTACACTTGGATGAATAGATGGTCCTAAGTGAATTATTTTATTATTATTATTATTATTATTATTATTATTATTATTTTAACCTTAACTTTTGCCTAAGCCGTCCTTTTGTGTTTTCAACTTAGCAGGCTTTTTATTTTTACTTTTCAAATCTAGTTGCAAGAGAAGTTAAGTTTGTCTGCTGCTCTTGCCAACTCTTTATGCTATCAGCCTCATCAGCTACAGTCTTGACCCTTGAAGATGAAAGGGAAGCATAGTATAGACCATTGGATTGATTAGATGAAGTGTATCACGGACCTTAAGATTACATGGGTCTACCCTTGGTGGAAACTGAAGTTCATGACTCTTGACTTATATGATTACTGTGTTCCCATCCCAGGGATGCACTTTTTGACTTTCATTACCCCTTTACACCTTTGTCATCAGTATGGCCACCCACAATTCAATGTTACTATTCTAATTGATTTCAAGGGCTTCCCTCTCAGGTAGGATTTTTTTGGATAAGGTCAGGGACTTAAGGCCTCATAGAGCCCTTAAGCATAACATATCTTTTAATGTTGATAAAGCTACTGATGATAATTACAAGACTTGGGTCATGATACAAGCTACAGAGCCACCCGAATTTTCTAGATACAATAGCACTTAAGCTTTACATTATGAATCTCATAAGAAGAAAAAAATAGAGGCACCACTAAAGGTAAATGGTCTTATATAGCTGATTTGAAGCTTTTATGTTTTTTTTTCCTTTCTAGTACTTACACATTATAAATAAGATAGAACATGCAATGTTATAACAAAATTAAATTTCAATAAGATTCATTAATTAGGGCCAAAATGAGTACATTTACTACATCACATGACATAACTCATGTTATCATCTAGCCCTTTCATATTTTCTAACTAAATATTTTCTATTCACATTTTATTTCCCTAACTTTTAATTAACTAGCCCTTTATAAGTTTTCTAATCATCAGGACCTTTTTCTTTTATTTATTCCCTACTTTTTGCCTACCAGCACTTTACGGGTTTTCTGAACAGCAAAAATGTCCTAATTTTTGCCTGACTAGCCTTTTTGGGTTTTCTAGTTAGCGAACTTTATTTTCTTTATACTACTTTTATTTATTTATATAGGTCGTATTTCTTGAGGTGATCTAGATTAATAACCTCTATGAACTCATTTCCTTTAAGATCAGATATCTTGGCAGCTCCTTTTGGCAGAACTGACTTGACGAAGTATTGTCCTCCCAATTCGATCTGAATTTTCCTCTGGGATTGAACACCATTGCTCTAGACTATTTTAACACCATGTCCCCAACTCTTATTTTCCCTGTCCTTACTTTCTTGTTGAACAACTTTACTATCGTCCTTTGATATATATGAGTATAAAACAAAGTATTCATCCTCTTCTCATTTAGATATACTAGATGATCACATCTCTTTTGTGCCCATTCACTCTCAGGTGTTTTAGCCTCCACAACCACTTTTAGAGAGTTGATCTCAATTTTTATAAGCAAAATTGCTTCACAACCATACACTAAGGAGAACAGAGTCAGGCCTATGGCAAATCTAGATTTAGTTTTGTATCCCCACAAGGCAAAGGGAAGGTACTTAGACCAGTCTTTGTAAGTTTTGACCATCTTAGAGAGGATTTTCTTGATATTCTTATTCACTACTTCCATAGCTCCATTAGCCTAAGGCTGATACGATGAAAACTTATGATGCTTGATCCTATATTTCTATAATAACTCTGCCATCTCTACTTGAAACTAAACCCCATTGTCCATCACAATGTGATGTGGAACCCCATATCTACAAATAAGATTCTTCTTAATGAATTGGGCCATTTGCTTCACCTTTAGAGTATTAAAAGATTTAGCCTCTACCCATATAGAGAAGTAATCAATTGCCACAACTATATATTTATGTCCATTCAATGTTGTCAGCCTTATTTCCCCTATGATATAAATCCCCCATGCTAGAAAAGGCTAAGTAGATGATTAACTATTTAGCACCGTTGGAGGTAGGAGGTTGAGATTCTTATAGATCTGACACTGATGGCATTGCCTTACTATCTTAAAGAAATCTCTTTCCATGCTCATCCAATAGTATCCTTGTCTGATTATCTTCTTTGCTAGGATTATTCCATTCATATGAGAATCGCAAGCTCCCATGTGAATCTCCTTCATTACCTTTTTGGCTTCATCTTTCTTAAGACATCTGAGTTGTATCCCATTCGACATTCTTTTATACAACACCCCATCATGACTTACAAAATTACATACAAGAACACACAGGGCATATCTTTCTTTTAAAGTGGCTTCATTTGGATATTTTCCTTCCTTGATAAACCTTTGAACATCATAAAACCATGGTTTCTCTTTGGGACCTACTTGAATTCCCATAATCTGCTCACCCTCAAAACATGGAGCTATTGATTTCATGATCACTAATGGCTTCATAGTTAATCCAATTACATTATCCCTTATTAAAGAGAGCATTGCTAGAGCATCTGCCATTTGATTATTGTCTCTTGATAGATGGATAAAAAGACATTTGGTGAAGTTCTTTATTAAAGTCTTCAAATAGCATACGTAGGGTTTCAACTTTTCCTCCTTTACTTCCCATTCTTCATTAGACTGACTAATAACAAACATCAAATCCTTATATACTACTAACTCATTTGCTGCAACTGCCATTGCTGCTTCCACTCCATAAATGCATGCCTCATACTCAGCCATATTATTAGTTACTTTGAAATCAAGTTTCTTGGCCATTGATATGGTTTCTCCTTCTGACATAATAAGAATCACTCCTAATCCAACTCCTTTATTGTCTATAGCCCCATAAAAAAATCTTCCATTCCCGATGCTCTACAATTGCTAGATTCTTATCTGGAAATCTTAGGTTCCATAGTTCATCACCCTCTATTGCATTATGTGCCAAGACTTCGGCTACTACCCTTCCTTTGATAACCTTTGTGGTAATGTACTCTATATCAAATTCAGTCAGGAGAATGAGCTATCGAGACATACTTCTAGTCCAAGTAGGTGTTTGCAGTAAATATTTTAAGGGATCTATCTTTGAAATAGCCTTAATGGTATAAAATTAAAAGTAATGCCTCAATTTTCTTATTCCTGGATCATTATCAAAGATGTTTTTTCCACTAAATCATAATTTTCTTCATATGGCAAGCACTTTTTATTGAGGTAATACACTGTGTGCTCTATCCAATCTAGTTCTTCTTGAGCTAACATTGCCCCTATTGCCTTTTCCTCTAGAGCCAAATATAGAATCAACGATTTACCTTGCCTTGGTGCTCTCAGTATAGGTGGATTGTTGAGATATTCTTTTATCTTATCAAAGTCCTTATGACAATCATCGTTCCACTTTACAAGTTGATCTTTTCTTAATAACTTAAAGATTGGGTCATAAATATTAGTAAGCTTTACAATGAACCTGCTAATATATTGTAACCAGCCAATAAACCCTCTCACTTCTTTCTTTATCTTTTGTGCTAGCATTTCTTGAATAGCTTTCGTTTTATCTGAATCTACTTCAATTGCTATGCAAGTAACTATATGCCCTAGTAACTTCCCTAAGGTAACTCCAGAAATGCATTTCTTCAAGTTGAGTCTCAGATTATACCTCACAATGCGTGCCAAGAACTTGCTATTGCTTCAAAGTGTCCCTCTTTTGTTTCTAACTTGACCATCATGTCATATATATACACCTCAACTTCCTTATGCATCATATCATGGAAATGAGCGGTAGCTGCCCTTTGGTATATTGCACCTACATTTTTTAACCCAAAAGGCATAACCTTATAACAATAGGTCCCCCATTCTATAATGAAAGTTGTCTCGATCTTATCCATGACTACCATCATTATCTGATTATACCTAGAGAACCCATCCATGAAAGAATACATTGCACTTAATGCCACACTATCTTTAATGACATAGATGTAGGGTAAAGGAAAGTCATCTTTCAGACATGCTTTATTTAAATCTCTGAAATAAAAAAAAATATGCACCTTACAATCTTTCTTGGGTACCGAGACTATATTTGATAGCCATTAGGGGTAATCTACTACTTCCAAGAATTTAGCTTGAATTTGTTTAGCAATCTCCTCTCTTATTTTCTCAATACACTCTGGTCTTAGCCTGCACACTGTTTAACTAGTTTTATTTTTAGATGAGTTGGAACATGATGCTTTATAATTTCATTGTCTAAATACTACCTTCCTTTTTATTAATATTCTCCCAAAATTTTCCCTCTCTTCAGGAGTTACATCACGTGATATACAAATATTCTTTGGATTATCATTCATGCCCATGTTAAATGAATCAAATTGAATTGAACTGAATTGATGTCAAACATGCATGAACAATCAAAATTATAATGCACAGAAGTATCGAGATGAACATCACACAAGTAAGTAAAAACCAACATTCATATCATTGACTATAGAAAAAACATAGTTTTTATGCTTATAAAGGTTGGATGTTATTACATTAGTTTTTTTATAAAAAAAAAACATCACTACAACTATTACTAATGATAGTAGTTATATGCTAGGGCTCCTCTTCAAGTGGTAGACATAGTAGCTCTTCAACAAAAGCATTCCCCATTTTCTCAACTACCTGCTTCATCACTTCCTCTTTATTATCCCATTTTCTCCTTGAAGATCTTGAACCCAGGAATGTCATTTCCAGTAACATTGAAAGATTCCTTAGCACCCACTTAGTACTTGCCTTCCCATGGCTTGATAAAATTCTTACTCATTGGCTTGATTCTCACCAAGGGCTTATTTATCTTAGCCTTTCCCTTCTTCCTTACTCTTTTGCTATCAAGTTGCATTTCAGTGCACCCTAATCCCTTGTTCTCACCCTACCTTTTGAATTTTAAGGGTTTAGGGCTTCCTTGCTCATTCTTTCTCAGCCCCTACCCGGGTTGATAATTCATGCTCTCCATCATCTTCATAACCCTTGGGTCCATTTCAGTTCCATCAAATATCCCAACAACTTGGAAACTAGAAGGAATGCACACTTACTTCTATTTCTCCAGTATGGTTGCCACAACTGCACTGGTTCCAGCTTATATAGTCAGAACCTCTCCTTCGTAAGGGAATTTTATCTTCTGGTGCACAGTTGAGGGTACTCCTCCCAAAGCATAGAACCATGGCCTTCCCAACAATAAGGAATAAATGACATGGATATCGAATATAGTGAACTTGGATTCCATAGGTCCTATTTTAACTCGAGCTTAGAATATCCCCTTGACATTTCTATGTTATCATCATAGGCTCTGATTATCAGGTTTGAACATGTTAAGTCATCGGCTTTCAAACCCAAATTAGGTAGGATCTTCAATGGACACACATTAATAGTAGAACCATCATCAACCATTGCAAAGATGGTTCACTTCCCCTTCACTTTAGTTGGGATAAACAATGCTTTCTTATGATTTCTTCCTTTTAAAGGCAAATCATTATCTAAGAATGTAAAGGTTTAGGAGTTAAAGATCTTATTTCATGATCAACTAATTTTCTAGAGTGCATTCATTTTAAGTTTTGAGTGCGTTCTTCCCGTTTATAAGGTCGATAAATGTATTGCTAACATGTTGGACCTTCTAATCATTATATTCCATACCCTATACTAGTCTAACTATTATGGAGAGATATTCTAGATGATGCTACCGATGAGATTATAGATATGGATACTGAGTTTGAGGAGTGTGAACATCCTATCCAACCTTTTAAGGTCACCAGGATGATGTTTTCACAAATATTACTATCAGTGACATTCTCTTACTAGATGGGCCTACAATTAATTAGGCTCCTATGATCCAGAGTCCTATTAAGCATCAAGTTCACCTAAATAGTGTCACATTTTTTCCTTCAGATGCTTCCCATGTGAACATTCTAACTACCTTTCTACACTTTTACAACATTGATCTTGAAAGTTGGTAGCAAAGTGCTTGCATAATCTTTCTTCGACTCAAAGACTTTATTATGCAAAGAAAATATTTCACAACAAATGTATGCATGTTATGTATGACATGCATGATCCTAATAGGTCTTCTATTTGGGACAAAGCTATTTTCGCAGCTTGGAGTGTGAGAATGAGGTGCATTATCAACAACTTGTAGGTTTAAGCACTAGATGCTTTATTGTTGGTACTTCTGATATCAGAGCTTCTAATATAGCTCATTGGACTGATGACTAGGCTAGTGAGTGGGGTCCATGGTTTTACACTAGAGCTCGTGAATGACCGATGCACTATTGAACTTTTCTTTTTGTTACTATGTTTGTTATATGATAACTAAAATATTTGTATGCTTATAGTTTACTCCTTTCTACCTTGAGATATTTTTCACTAACTTTGAAGTTTTAGTGTTGTATTTATTGTTTTGCCCCTAAGCTGCCCTAGAGTTACATTTTGCCCCCAGCTTCATTTTGAATTCATTCTAGCAGTCCTTTTCTTCATGTGTGCAAAAGACTCAGTTTGTCATTACTATTGTTGAGCCTTTTATCTTACTAACCCTATTATTTACAATCTCATGTATTGAAGATGTAGAGGAGTGGGCGAACTGATTGAAGTGAGTTCTTGATGATGAAATTAACTGGACTTGCACTTCGAAGAATTATTGAGTGGAATATGAGGCTTGATTTGATGCAATAATTGATGACAATTATAAGGTATGGGTTACAACACAAGTTACTGAGCCACCTAAATTCTTAAGGTATAAGGGGATACTAGGCTTACAAGGAAAATTACAAAAGGGGTGGCAAAAAAAGAAAACATATCTAAAATAGTGATCGCAAAGCTCTGATTTAGCTTTCACTATCTATTGTCTTTCCATTTAGATACTTATGCAGTATGATAAAGATGAATAAGTGATATTTGAACAAAAGAATTTAAATTCAATTTTAATCATTCATTAGGGCAAAAATGAGAACATTCATTACATTACATGATACAACTCATGTTATCAACCAGTCATGAATTTTTCTCTCTAATTTTTACCATATTGCTCTTTTTTCTTTTTTTTCTCTCCTTGCTTTTTCTCTTTTTTTTCATTCCTTTTATTTTTTCCTCAAATTTCCTATCTTCAGAAGTTACTTCATGTGATATATATATGTTCTTTGAATTTGCATTTGTGCCCATGCTGGATGAATATAATTGAATTGAATTTATATCAAACATGTAGATATGATCGATATCATAATGCATAATACCAATAGGTTATACATTACATAAGTAAGCATGATTAGAATTCATATCATTGATCACTAAAACAAAAAAAAACTAAAATTTTATTCAAAGAAGACAATAAGAAATTTTATTTCCTATTTTAGGTGTTAGGGATGCTAAGTCTTATAGTGGTTTTCCTTGAGGTGGTTAACATAACAACTATTCTTGCATCTTTCTGCCATATGTCTCCATGGCTTCATCTTCCTATACCTCAAATGTGTATTTTTCTTTCTTGTCTAGTAGTTTCTCATCATTGAACTCATCACCCATCCTGTAGGCACAATCGACTCGAATGGTATGTCAAAAGAAGGTGGTTTAGTATAAAACACCTTATAGTCAAACTTACTTGAAGGTTGACCCAATGAGTCTTCTGCTCTTTCCATATCTTTAGGGGTGTTAAGAGATTTCTCATTTTTAAAGTCTAAATCCTCGAAGGAGCTTAACACTTCTTCCTCACTAACTCTTGAGTTAATCATCATGGTAGCTAGGGGTGGTACATTTTGGTAGTTTGGGAAAGGATTATTTCTGGTGGTTGGGTTTTAGGGTCTGTGATTTTTTAAGAGTCTATAAGGTCTTGGATATCATGTTTGAGGTGAATGTAGTTATCTATGGAGTGTTAGAGGTTTTGATGGAATTGGCAGTGCTTGTTTGGGTTATAGGGTGTTTGGGTTTGGTGGGTTTGGATTAAGTAAAGGTTGAAGTAAGCCCTTTTTCATTAGGAGCTCTAGGACTTTTAAAAGTGGTTGGTTAAAGTTAGAGAATCTACGAGGTTGTTGAACTGCGCACACCTCTACAGCTCAACTAGTAGTTCCTTGTTATGTTCCCCCAGTTGGGTAGTTTTGGGTTTCGATGCCTCTGGAGCTTCTCTTCTTGTCATTCTCGATTTCTTACACTTGTAGACCATCATCATACAAGTCTATAATTATTTTAGGGTTCATCATCTGCAACCTCTTGACTAGATTAGGTGACACATTTTGAACTATTATCCTAACCTGATCCTTCTCGGCCAGCTTATTTTTCATCAACGCTGCTTTATTCATGAAACGAGTCAAGAAATCAGAAAAAGACTAATTAGATTTCTATTTAGTCAATTCTAGATCCTTAATGGATACTTCCAATCTAGTATTGTACTTATATTATTTCAGAAAAGTAGTACATAACTCCTTCCAATAAGCCCTGATAGATTTCTCTAACCCGTGATACCAATTTACAGCCATTCCCTCTAAAGACAACACAAACAACCTAGTGATCATTGCTAATGGGGCTTTAGTAATGCTCATAGTTGTAGTGTATTGAATCGGATGAATTCTAGGATCTCGAGTTCCATCAAACTTCTATGGCTTAGGCATTTTGAATTTGTCAAGCAGCTTGTCACCCTCCATTTGCAGCATATCATCGAAGTCGAATGAGCATCCCATGCTTTTTCCCTTAATCAATTCTTCTATTTTAGAAATTTTTTAGGTCAGTGCTAACATTTTCTTAGACTTAAGGTCTTATACTAGTTCTAGTGATTCTCTCTTGGCTTTTTCTACTTGATAAATCTCAGCATCTTCCACCTTTATATCAATAACAGGTGGATTTTTGGCAATAAGTTGCCCATTAGCATTATTATTAGTAAGTGGAGCATCTTTTACAGTTGGGATAGCAACAGCAGAAGGTGGTTGTTCAAGTGCAGGTGGCGGTATAACAGGAGCAGTAAGTGGCATCAGTACAACTAGAGCTTGTCTCAGTTCATCCTACATCATAGCCCTCATGTCATCGATCATAGCTCCTTTAATGTCTTATAAGGTCCAATTCCCTCCTTATTGTTGTTCCATTTCTATGGGCTCAGTTTAGGTTGGTTCAGCTTCCAAATAAAGTGGGTTTATAAGACTTCTGTCTAATTTATCCAACCTATAAAGCATTTATTTTGCTAGGGCTTTAGGACTCTAATTTGCACTTTTTAGTTTACCACCTTTTCGTCCTTAAATATGAGAAGACCCAAATGAAATCTATGATGGCTACAAAACAAGGTGTTAGTATGATGGATGAAGTGCATGTATGCATGATGCACGTGCTATGCAGTAAGTAGCAAGCAAGCAAATAGCATATAACAAGTATAAGGAAATAATCAAAAGGCAACATCCAAGCACAAACCTTCCAATCTTATTCCTCCCATACATGTATTGAATGAAGATTTTCTTTTCCTAGAATTTTTTGTCTTGGCCTTAATATCAATAGAGGATATCAATGACCGATGTGCATGCCAAATCTCTCTTAAAGTAGTAAAGGCATAGAAACAACATTCCTAGGTATAAAGGTCTAGCCTGACCTTTATCACCCTAAATGGGTTTCAAAAGTATGGGCATGGGATTTTATAAATAGACATACCTCATGGCAAAAAAATATACAAGAAATTTAGGCAAATCCTAAGGGAAATTACTAGGCCATTATATGTGGTTAAGGTCCGATAAGAAGTTAGGGTTCCCTTAGTAAGATGCCCTCCATTATGGACTTGAGTCACAAGCTAAGCTCAGAGGGGCCTGGCATCCTTTACTAACTCGAGAGAAGACCACCCCCCCTTTAGGACTTGGGTTACAGGCTATGGTCAGATGAGCTTGATAATCTCTCTTGAATCGAGTTAAGGCTAAGAATGATGGTTAGCCAATCTACAACCCAATGAAGCTACTGAAATCATGGAATCATAAACCAACGCCATCAGGTAAAAAGGGACATGCAGAATGAATGCAAGAATAAAATAATAATTAATAAAATGATCCTAAAGAACACAAGTAGAATTAGTATCTCTTATCCTTAGTGGAGTCACCACTGTAGACAGTGGAGTTTAGCGTGCGCCTAAGATTTTAGTAATCGGGACACTATTTGGGCTTAGGGCCCTAAAGAAACACACTACCATATCACAAAGACATAGCGTGGAGATAAGGAGTCGCCACTTAGGGTAATAACTGGGACAAATTGCTTTGGTGGTACTCGATTCTCTAAAAGAAAGATAGCACCACAACTAGGAAATTATGGGAATGGAATACTAACTTCTCTTGGTCTCGTGCTCATTTAGGATTACTTTATGAATTATTACTTAATTCTCTAATTACATGCAATTTTATTAAACCCTAATTTGAACATCCATATAACGTGAAGGAAACTAATCATAAAATCACATATAAAAAAAGCATTCAAACAAAGTGTAATGTCCTTAAGTTTAAAATAAGTTAATTTTATGTAAAAGTTAGCTAATTCTACATTTTATTTACAAGTGAAGTGGGCTAACAGAGGACCTGCATTTTTCTCAATTTTAGTGAACCTAGGTTTATTTGTTTTAACTTATCTAAGGAAATGGGCTTAAGTCTATAAAATTTTAAAGGAAAAGTTAAACTAGTGGGCCTAAGTCTAACTTGATTTTATTTTAAGTGAAATGTGGGCCTAAGTCTATTTATTTTAAAAGTAATGAAATCAAATAGGCTGAGCTAAATCTAAATAAATTTTAATTAACTATAAAATGGGCTTAAAGTCTAAATTAATTTTAAAAGAAATAAAAATTCTTTATAGGGTTGGGCTAAATCTAAATTGATTTTATTAATTAAAATGGGCCAAAATCTAATTAATCTAAAATGGGCCTAAATTGGTTTTAATTAAATTAAACCCTAAAGCCAATTTAAGTTTATTGATTAAGTGGGTTTAGACCTAATGTGGGCTTGGGGCCCAAAAGGCTTGAAAACCAAAAACAAAACCCAATTGAACAAACATACCAAAAATAAATCAAAACAACAATTTTTACATGATTTTTCTAAGAAACCCTAATTCAATTTCATGTAATCCTAAAATAATCTATTGCCATCATTGATTGTATTAGGTTTTACCAAGCAAAACCCTAATTACTAATTAATTTTAAGAAGATAAAAGCAAATCATTACTATTCCCACTATTGGGGTTATTACAATTCCTACATGAATAAAAAAAATAGGAAATTATATACAAACACAATAAAAATAAATAAAATAAAAAGTAGAACCCTAAAAACCTACGTTAAAGTGTTATAAGTTCTAATCCATGGCATTCTATAGATCTTACAAAAGAAACATATTAGTACTGATTAAATAAGAAAATAAAGAAAATAAAGAATTAAATCAAAGAAAATAATAAATAAAGAAAGAAATAAGGGAATAGAGATGAAGAATGTTGCACAGATGCTATTTGAATGCCCCTCAGATTAGGATTGTTACCATTTTAAGATTGACTCTATTTCTTTTCTTCTTACTTTCCTGAACTTAAAAAAAACGTCTTTTTCTTCCTTTTGAAAAGGTTTCTTTGAAATCTACAGTAGAAAGGTTTTTTTTTCGTTACATTTTCTCTACTTTTTCTCTCAAACTTTTCTTTAAAACCCTATCCTCTCCAGGACCCCCTCTCTCTATCACTTTCCTTTCCTTTTATCCTCAGCTAACAACTCTCAAGTGATCACAGCATTGCTAACCTTTTGCATGATCACAAGGGGGCAGGATAAATGAGTTCTGTTTTTTTCAAAATAAAAAATCAAGATAAAAGGATTTCAAAAAGAAAAAAATACGTATAGTGGATGTGTACTGTAAACGAAAAAATACTAAAAATAATTTTTTTATTAAAAATAAATTAATTTTAGACCATTCAAAAAATAGGAAAGTACTGAAAAATGTTAGAAAATACTTAAAAAAATGTGAATGTCTCGTAATGTTGTTTGGCATTTGGTTAATGTCGATTGGCATTAGGCCAATGCTAGTCGGCATTAGCTAAATGCCGACTAGCAATTTGCTCATTAGTCTCGAAAAATTAAAAATTAAAAAAAAACATTTCTAGAATCAAGATTTTACAATTAGGTCCAAAAACACAATAATTTAGTCCTTGAAATCTCAAATTTCAGCACTAGAAATTAATTTTTCATCATAGGGGCTTTCGTCGCACTATGCACAATTGCATTATGAAATTGGGTGCTTACACAAGGTCAGAAGGGCCCAACATCCTTTGCAAAGTTGAGAGAAGATTACCTCCCTTTAGGACTTGGGTTACAAACTCTAGTCAGATGAGCCCGATAATCTCTCTTAAACTGAGTTAAGGCTAAAAGTGATGGTTAGCCAATTTATAACTCCATGAAGCTAGTGGAATCATGGAATCATAAACCAATGCCATCGGTTAATATGGACATGCAGAATGAATGCAAGAATAAAATAATAATTAATAAAATAATTCTAAAGCACACAAGTAGAATCAGTATCTCTTATCCCCAATGGAGTCACCATTGTAGACGGTGGGATTAGCACGTGTCCAAGATTTTAGCAACCACGACACTGTTTGGGCTCAGGGCCTTAGGGAATACACTAACACAAAGACATGGCATGGAGATGAGGAGTCACCACCCAGAGTAATAACTAGGACAAATCATTTTGGTGGTACTTGATTCTCTAAAAGAAAGCTAGCACCATAACTAGGACATTCTTGAATGGAATACTGACTTCTTTCAATCTTATGTTTATTTAGAATTACTTTATGAATTACTATCTTATTCTCTAATTATATGCAATTTTATTTAAACCCTAATTAAACATCCATTGAACCCAAAGACAATAAGTCATAAAATTATATGTAAAAATGATACAAATGGCAGCGTCCTTATGTATAAACTAGATTAATTTTATTAATTAAATTTAACCAATTCTACATATTTTATTTATAAGTAAAATGGACTAGAGATGGGCCTACCTTTTAATTGAATTAGTGAGCCTAAATCTACTTGTTTTAATTAACTAAGGAAACATGCTTATTGTTTACAAATTTTAAAAAAGAAATTATATTATTAAATAGGCCTAAATGTAATTTAATTTTAACTCAAATATAAAAATGGAGCCTAAGTCTATTTATTTTAAAATATATAAAATTAATGGGTTGCACTAAAGTCTAAGTTTATTTTATTAATTAAAAAGTGGGCCCAAATATAATTAACCTAAATGGGCCTAAATTAGTTTTAAATTAATTAAAACTTAAAAAACCATTTTTAAGCCTATTTTTTTAAATGGGTTGACCCTATCGTGGACTTGGAGCCTAAAGAAAATAAAAACCTAAAAACAAGCCCAATTCAACAAACATACCAAAAATAAATCAAAACAATAATTTTACATGATTTTTCTAAGAAACCCTAATTCAATTTCATACAACCTTAAAATTAATCTACTGCCATCATTGATTTTAATTGAATTTTACCAAATTGAGCCTAGATTACTAATCAATTTTTTTGCAGAGAATTAAAATTTCACTAATTTCCCTCTATTGGGGCTATTACAAACTATAGTGCAAAAAATTAAAGCAAATTAATTACAACCCAATAAAAGGAATGAACAAAATACTGCATAAAATAATAAATCCTAAATTCTACGGAGATTTCACAAAACTCAGTCTATGGCATCCTGTGGATTCTTCAATACTGCCAAAATCTCACATCACCAACCTCATATCCAGAGCATCATAGGACACCAAACAGAAAAAAAAAAGAACAAAAAAACTAATTAGTAACAACTCAATCAAGAAATAAAACAAAGAAATCAAATCAAAATAAAAAAAAGAATAGAAGATGTTGTGCAAATGTTGTTTGAATGCCCCTTAGATTGGGATTGTCACCATTTTGAGATTGATACTTTTTTTTTTGACTTTCTATACTTGTAAAAACAAGGAACGTATTATTGTTGATTTGAAACTTGCAGTAGAAGGTTAGGCCTTTTCTTTCCTCTCAATGTTTTTTTAATCCACTTTTTTTTTCCTTTGCAGTAGCTAACTAGGGTTTTTTCCTAGTTTTTTTGTAGCCTCTTTGCTTCTCTAGATTTTAGGGACTCTGTCTCTCTAGCTCAAGCCCTCTCTCTCTCTCTCTTAGCTTTTTAAAGCCTGGTATAGCAGCCTCCAACCCTTGTGATCACATAGGGAAGTTGCACTAGATTTAATTTTTGAACTTTCAAAATCAAGAGATATAGTTTTGAAAAAATCAAAGACTCGCACACGCCGGGACATGTGTCCTAAACTAATGAAAAAATCAATTTTCTACCTAAAAAATCAATTTTTAGCAAAAATCAACACTTTAGGATGCCGATAGGCATTACATAATGCTGGTCAGCATTAAATGTTGGCTGACCACTTTCTTTAAATTAAATTACAAAAAAGGTCCTTGAAAGTTTCTAATTTTTACAATCAAATCCTAAAAATAATAATTTTGCAATTAAATCCACAAAACATAGCAATTTAGTCCTTTAAATCGCAAAACTCAACATTAAAGATCAATTCTCTATTAGATTTTCATCATAGGGGCTTTTGCCGCATGGGTGCACAATTACATCCCAAAATTTGGTGTTTACAAATATTAATGGCTAATTCTTGCTCAATCTTATGACCAAGCCTTTCCAGGTCTTCAAGATGACCTTTTATCTTAAGAACATGAGGAGCCACTAATCTGCCAATAGTTAACTTGTAAGAAAGTAAGGTCTTTATAGTACTAAACCTTTAAATTCTAACTTTCTCTTGGAACATTTTCTTGAGATGGCCAATTATGGTATAAGCATCCATCTCCATTAATTGCTTTTAAAGATTTGATTCCATGAATCCAAGTATGAGGGAAGTGACTTCAATAGAATCATTAAAATGCTTATTATGAACATCCTTTTAAACTCTAGGGTCATTATCAAATGGTTCATCTGGGATTGGTTGATCAAGGATATATTTCTTTCTTTATTACTTAAGAATAATTCTTAAGATTCTATGCTAGTTGAGGAAGTTAGTCCCACTAAGCTTATCCTTCTCAAGGATTGATCGTAGTGAAAGATTAGATGTAGTGTTTGATGCCATTATCTATAACAACTATATATGCATTGTATTCAATATTTTATTAAATTATTTTAATGAGGCATAATTGTAAATCCTATAAAATTCATTCAAATCAATAACCCTCTAAGTTAATTTGTAAATTTTAGTGGTCTAAGATCCATATTTCACCATACTTTAAGTGAGTATATTTATTTAGGTATGTAACTCTTACGAATTATATCTCATGTAACTCTTAGAAAGGTATGAGATTTGACATCACATGTCCTGGCTAAAAATCCCATATAATTCCCTACGTCCAAAATCCTTTTAATGAACTACTTAAGTCAAACCATAACAAACGTTTAGATATCACTCTTATCAAACTTGCCTTCCTCGAATGACTTAATACACCCTGCTTTTGTAGACCTACATATAGTAATCTAAGGCTTGACAAGTGTTTGAGCATATGGGAGGCAACATGGTGACTTAATATTGAATAAGGGTTCCTCTTTAGCTTATTTGGTTATTACTATGTTCTATACATGCATGGCATCTTATGCATAGCATCACATACATAACATAATAATAATAATACAAATAAAGTAAACGTGTCATAGCATGACCTCAAATCTAGATTGATTTTTATAAGCCAATATGAAGATCAAAGGTTAATCCTAGGTAACAAGACTTCCTTTCATCTTGAGCCTTTCACCTTGAATCTCCACCTTGAGTTTCTACCTTGGACCTTTATCCTTAGCCTCCTCTTATATCTATATATTGGGTCATGATTTACATTACATTATATGTTGTAATCTATACTATTATATTCTACTTTATAAAATAAAATTACAACAATAAAAAATGAGTCACAGGCCGTATTTAAAAATTATAACCATAAAAAGAATAAAATAAATCTAATCACATTGGTCTTAAGGGCCACGTTATGCACCATGCATTTTCTACTAAACACATAATGCATAATAGTTTAATTTTCATTAAAATTAATTAATATTATGATAAGAACAAATTATATGACAAATTTAATCGAGGCTAAAGGGCTTGTAATCGTTTTACTTTTAATTAATATACTCCAAACATATTTATTTTGTTCAACACTTAAACATGAATGTAATCTGCCTTAACATGCATGGCTATGTCAAAAACAGATATAGCTATTTCATTATGCAATTTGTAGACTTTGCTCTCAAACACAACTATATCAAAAATAGACACGGCCATGTCTGTCCATATTCTCATAGACAAATAACCAGATACAGTTGTGTCATCTAAGTGACATGACTGTGTCCCCTATAACCAAATTTTTCTTTCCAAAGCATGTATTTTCATCAAAATCCATACTACAAATAGTGTTAAATCATATTAAACAACATCATGCATTAATCCAATTAATGTACATAATTATATCACCATAAAAATGTTCAATTGAATTTTGAAAATAGTTTTCAAAATAAAATGCAGACATAGCATATATATATACAAAAAGCAATTCCATATATATCATACATATATCATATATATGATAAAATCAATTTAATCAAATTACAAGTGGCCTTAATACCACTATTGGATTTCCACAATTCATACACACAACGAAAAATAAAAATTTTAATCATACAAGCCTCACAGGATCCATATAATTTGAATAAATTGATTAAGAGGGAATCTAAACACTTACCAAGTCGACGATCTTATGGCAAGATGGTTAAAAGGATGAGAGGGGGTTCATACTGATGACACTCGACCTTGAGCTTTTCATGTCTTCTTGTTTGATTAATATGCCACTAATAAGACCTCCTCTAGCAGTATCCACACTAATAAGGAATCCAAAGCAAAGATGGTGTGCTAGCACCTTTTTCTCTCTAAAACTTTTCTTAGTTTTTATCTCTCTATATGTTTGTATCTTTCACAAAGAAGTAGAGGAAGAAGGAGGAGAATGATACCTTAACTTAAACCCTAGATAATGAGATGTATTTATAGAAATTCTTCTTAGGGTTTCATAAGCCTCTAGTTACCAAAATAGTTTTGGTAAGATTGAACTTTCTCTTTTATTTTTATTTTAATTCTAAAATTAGAATTATTTCCTACTTAATTAAGGTAACTTTTGCCTTGAAAATTAAGGGAATAAATAAATATAAATATATATACAAATATAAATATTTATTTGTTCTTTTAGGAGAGATTAGTATTGGGTTAATTAAGCCAAGTATGCTTTGGGCTCATTCTAAGTGTGTGACCCTATAGGTTCACACAACATTATTAGTGGGCCTTTTCATTTTAGCCCACAATTCATAATTGGTCTCTAGTAAGACATTATAACTATCCAAGTTGTGTAAATGTGGATAATCTGATATAACCTAATACATAGTGTGTATTATAGTCCTTTTATCACACGATATCTTAAGGCATGGAATATGTAGACTGATACTGATAACCCTTTATCTGATATTGATAACTCTTCATCAATGCACTCTAGCAAGACCATGCATTTCTCACTCACATTAATGAGGGACAAATCCTATCTTAATCACTCACATTCCTTAATAACTCATTCACAACTTGTTTTACCATCGAGTTAAAGATGATGTAGGGATGTGTCAAAATACAAAACTTATAATGCAAAAAACTATGGTGATTTTAGGTCAGAGGACTCAAATAATACTACTATAATAAGAATTACCTATAACAATTATCCGTGTAGTATTCTTATAGTGGATCGATTAAGTACGCCATTTTACGAAATATGTACTAATGAGTTTGACTTAATATCTCATATACATGCACAGTAAAACATATTCATCAATCAACCTCATACTAGTCTTTACTCATTGTTGTTCCTATAATAATGATCGACTATGGATATTTAGATTAGAATTCAAGTATCACCTAAGAGTTTTACTACTAAATCTCATACTTAATGACCTTAGGTAGAATTAACTAATTAAAGATAATATTAGAATTAGTGAGAATAATAAAAATGTCTTTTTATTAATAAAATAAAAATATGACAAAGTCAAAGTATAGCCATTACATAATTGGCCTAAGGCATATCACTAACATTGAGAAATCTTGATTTAATTTAATTCTCTATAAGTTCACTTAAAGCCTTGCATGTTTGATGTTGTCTTATTTTATGGTCATGATGAGAATTAAACCATAACTTTGAGATTTAATTGATGCATGTTTGTAGAGTTTAGCATTACTTGAGATAGAGTGCTAAATGATTATAGGAAACTTGAAGTATGCAATTAACTTGAATAGATCTATTATTTGACTTGATGGGAATGTGGTGAACAATTGCCCAATAACATAGTCCCCTTATTGATTTATTCCTTCATTAGTTAATTAGTGATAGCTTAGTTTACAATTCATTATTTTTTTGGTATTTAGTTTATTCATTACTTTATTCATATTCAATTCGAAATCTCTAAACAAACTCAACTAAGGTTAATAGGTGCTTAGTTCATAATTATCGTGCGAACAATATTTTATTTACTATTTTATTACTTGTCAACCCATATACTTGCAGTTACTATTTGGAGGAAACATCTTTCTTAAATGTGTCAACACTAATTTGTTTAGTCAAAGAAAAAAAAATTAAATACGGACTTTTTGTTTATTAATTTCTTATTTGTCATATAAAATTAATTTAATTATTATCAACTAGATATTAATGATAAAAATACATTATAATTATTAAATTTAATAATTCAAAGATAATTTAAAAATAATAATAATAGTGATTAAAGTGTAAGCCGTCAATTGCACAAATATTTATTTTATTTTCTAGTCATAGCGAATACTTTTCATGGTAGATGGAATGCACCGCTGTAAATGGTGAGGTTTTAATGAATCAAAGAAATTAAATTTTTGTCTCTAGTGTTGGAATTCCAATTGCTTCTGTGGAAAGCGAAAAAGCAATGCAATAAAGCAGTTCCAAAGGAATCTTCACTTTAAGCCATTGCAACATTTCGACCAATATGAATTCAAAAGTATGAAGAAGTAGCTTAAAAAAATATATATCATAATTAATTAATGGTGTTTGGTCATGGTCGTATAAAGAAAGAATAATCAATGGTAAAATGTAAGTTTCATGGATCCATGAATTCCATTCCACGTCTAATATATAAAGATTAATTAGAATGATAATATCAATCACTATAAATTACTAAAGGATATTTTTAAAATAGTTGCGGAAAAAGCTGATAAAATTTTTTTTTGCTTGAATCACATTGTATATTCAAATTATGTGTTTGCAGTTGTAATAAATAAATTATAGAAATTTTTTTATTGTTTTTATAATTTTATTCGAAATAAATTAATTAAAATTTAATAAATTTTAAATATATATAGTTTTGATAAAATAAAATAATTTTAAAATGACAGTTGTTACATTTGATAAGTAACCAAGGTCGATAAAGAAAATTTAGTTTTCATTAGAAGGAAAAAAAAAAAAAGAAAGAAATGATGGCAGTCTTATAAACAGACCATAAACAGTGTATATCATGTAGAATATGTGGAGGACTAATTTATATTAAACTTATTTTTTATTAGGATAAATTAAAAAAAATCACTATCTTTAACCCTTTTGGTAAATTCCACACATCTTTTTAATTTTTCCAATTCAAAATACCAGTAAACTCTCTGGTAAAAATAAATAGGCGTAACAGTCAAAGTTATAGACTTTAATTTTTTAAATGGGATCCATTTAGAATTTAATGGACAAAATGGTGTGTGCTAAGATTTCAAAACACATAATTTTTAATGGTTTTATCTATCTATTTGTTTTCGGAAGTGAGCCTTTTTAAAATGGTGCATTTTGAAAGTTTAGGCTCCCATAAAATGCAGTATTTTGTACATTAAATTCTACATGGATCCCATATAGAGAAATAAAGACAATTTTCAACCCACATGTTAGTTTAATTTCAAAAAAAAAAAAATTTATAGGTTCTTTGAATTGCAAAAATTAGAAAGTTGGTGAATGACATTGCCAAAATTAAAAAGATATGTTGAATTTGCTAAAAGCGTTAAAGGTGGTGAATTTTTTTGTTTTTTTGTTTTTTGTAATTTGCCCTTTTTATTGTGAAAAATAAATTTTAGTACAAGAACTACTTGTACACACTTCACACACTAAATAATCTCACAAGCACTCATTTATATATTCAAGACACAAGACACTCACACTTGCCCTTGGCCCACACACTACACAGACAACATACACCTTTTTATTCTCACATAACTCTCACACATCACCCATGTCACACACTTATACTCATATTTTCCATACATTCAAGACAATAAGCAATGGCCGTATTTATAGGCCAATATGTCAGTTAATAAAGGCTACATGATGATTCTTGAATGAGCGTGCAAATAGGACTTCCTATATAATTCTAGAACTCTAGACTACTTGTTTGTTGTAGATCATTAGAGAGGCTTCTAGAGTTAGAAAGTCAGTGATGATATTCTACACACTCCCCCTTAGCACCGACTCTCTTATCTTTAATCTTTGGAATTCCTCATATATCTTGATCATCATATCCTATTCCTCCATCTTGTATATTTATCCTTTTACTCCTTAACAATCACATTGTATCATTGTGTTTGTTCCTCCATTTGCTACTCCATAAATTTTTTTTGTATCCTTTGAAACTTTTCTCAACATTTTCTTCATCCAATATCACATTATTGTCTTTCTCTCTTTGATTTGCCCCTTGTTCTTCATGTATTACTTTGACTTCCTTCTCTTAATCTTCCTTTTGAATCAAAGCTTCATCTCTAAACTCTTCATTCGAAGACCACAAGAGTTTCTTTATTACTTTGGGATTTTTATGCTTCTCTTCCAGTTTCTCCCACATACTATGCATTATCTTACTTTCTTCTTTCCATTTGACTTCTTCAACATCTTCTTTCCCCATGACCATACTTGGAGATATCTTTTTAACTTTAGCACTTGAATTCATTTGTTCCTAAATTTCTTCCTCTAATTGAGCACTTTCAAATAAACTCAATTCCGTCATATCCCACTTTTCTTCACTTTCGTTGGATTCTTTAAGATACTCTAATGTATTGCCAACACATCCCATTTGTTCTTACTATCATATGCCTCTATGAACGCATTTGAACCATTCTTTACTTGGTCTTCAATTACATATAATGCTTTGAATGTTAAAGTCTCATTCTTCTTCGCTTTTAACTTGAGGCTATGTTGATGTCACAATATTTCCCTTAACTCTTCTATATCGATAGTCTCTAGCATAATGACCTCTATTACCACAATTATAGCATTCTACAATTTATTAGCGATATCTTATATCTTATATGTCATCTTAGTTGTGACATTGTTGAGCTCATCTTAAATATCGACTTTGGCCTTTCCACCTTCTTTCATCTCTATCTTCCTCTAAATTAGCCTTATCATCTCCATTAGACATTCTAGAATTGCAATCTCTAGGATGACCACTTTTACATTTACTAAATAACGCTTCTTCATTCATCTCACTCTTCAATGAAACTCTAGCCATTTGTTTAGCTATAGTCTTTTGGTTAGCTAACAAATTCTCCAACTTATTTAATGTAGGTGGTTTAGGCCAACCTTGAATAGCAGTAATAAACCTTTATATTATGACTTAATTCCATAAATAATAATCCTTCTCATCCTATCTTCATAAATTTTTTATGTAGAATCTAATTCTAAAATTTCTTGACACAAAGACTTAACTTTTGTAAAATAGTGATTAATTAACATCTCCTTTTTTTTTAATAATAAACATTAACTCCATCCTAAATTTTGTAATCTCATTTTATTTTTCTTAAAAAATCAGGAGGCTAAAATATCCTAAGCTTCTTTACGTTTGGGAGTATACATGATATGTTCTAACATTTCTTCTTTAATTGATACCTTGATCGTGAATATTACCTTCAAAGCCTCGACTTTCCACTTCTTTAAGGCATTCACATCCACTTTTGGAGGTGACATACTCCTGCTTCCACCAACTACCTCCCATAAATCTTGACCTTGGAGATATGACCCTACTCATGTGGACCATATACTATAATTGTAATTGTTGAACTTCGTTATACTGCCCACTATGAGGTCCATCTTGAGACTTACTTCTCTTGACCAAGCAAGCAACCAACTTCGTAGTACCTCTTAACTATGCATGATATAATGACCTCTTAACTATCCACTTGTGCACCTTCCGATCATCTCACAACATATGCCTTCGATTATCCTGCTCTAATACCAATTGTAGAATATGTGGAGGACTAATTTGTAATAAACTTATTTTTATTATGAAATAGAAATTTTAGTACACGAAATACTTGTACACACTTCACACACTAAATAATCTCACAACCGCTCATTTATATATTTAAGACATAAGACACTCAAACTTGCCCTTGGCCTACACATGACACATACTTACACAGCACATATTTTTTTTATTCTCACATAACTCTCACACACCACCCATGTCACACACTTAAACTCATATTTTTCTTACACTCAAGACAATAAGCAATGGCCATATTTATAGGCCAATATGTTAGTTAATAAATGCTACATGAAGATTCTTGAATGACAGTGCAAATAAGACTACTTACATAATTCTAGAACTCTAGACTGCTTGTTTGTTGTAGTTCATTAAAGAGGCTTCTAGAACGAGAAAGTTGGTGATGATATTCTGTATATATCAAACCTTGAATGATACTACTTGACCAGTGCAGACTCTTTAACATTTTAAAAGTAATCAATTGTAGCAAAGCATTAATTAGATTTAATTTCTTTCTATTTTTCTAAAATAAATTTTTATGTACCAAGAAATTTGTAAAAATTATTTAAAAGTGATATGATGTGTATTCTTATACTTTATCCAATTCCAGTCATTTATACTTCATCTGATTCCAATCATTTACAATTTATGGACTTTAATGAGGGATTGATTATTTTCTTTTGAATGGAATGAATGATAAAAGTTAGTTAGAAAAAATTCAATTATTTTTCTTTATTTAGTTTCAATCCATTGGAATAAAATTTGAAGATAATAGTTATATGGAATACAAGTTGACGATGATAGTTATGTTCCCTATATACTTTATATGGAAATCAAATGTTAGAGGTATATTCTTTAAGACATCTATATCTATGTAAATATATAACGTTGAGCACTACCAGATTTTTAACACGTGGCGCCCTAATATTTTAGTACATTTCGCTATTTTTCTTTTCTTCAGTTTATAGGCTAGTTGTTTACATTTCATCGCAATTAAAGACAAATCATCCTCTCTTCATCTTCCTTTTTTTCTTTTTTTTTTGTTGAAACACCTCTCTTTGTCTTCTTAAACTATTTTCAGCATTTTTGTTTTCCTTTAGCTTACTACCTTTTCGCCTCTCTCTTATTCCTCTATGTATTTCTTCATAGCAATCTCTCTATCTTCATTCAAATTATTCTTGTTTATTGTAATCATAGGAATCAATTAGAATCCAACAAGGAGAATTGGGTGAGTGTAAAATCCAACAAGCAGAATTAGGCTGCTATTGCTAACACTAAGCAAATTAGTTAGACTTGTTCGCTTTCTATTAGGTTTTATTTTAATTCATTTAACCTTAAATATTACTTTTTACTTTTTTTCATTTATTTAAATTTCATATTCTTATGATTTAATTTTTTGGTTTGATATAGAGGGAGGGTAAGTATTGTTATTATTACTTGTGTTAGCAATTAACCCCAATAAAAGTAAGCAAAGAGAAAGCGGAAGCCACGTTTTCCTAAGGTGTGATTCTATTACTATTTAGTGTTGCCTCTATTATGGTTCATAAGTACTACATTTTAAGAAAAGTGGTCTATCACTAGATTTTCTTCCATTAATGTATCTCTTCTTTCATGTTAAATGTACAATGCCTTTTTTATTTGCTGAATTGATCTTTATTTAATTAAGCAAATTTTTTGAATTGAATAATTATTGTTAATTGAATTCATTTATGTTTCTTTTTTACAATGATACCCCATATACATATTCCTATTTTACTAATGGTTTATTTTCCTATACAGGGTTAAGTTGTAAATGAAGAATGTCCAAATAAGATAAGAGAATGATTCCTAATTAAGAAGACACTCGGAGAAGAAGAAACACTTTCTAAATAGGCACAAGTCCTACATCAAATAGGAATCCTATTCCTCTTAGGTTTGAGTACCACTATCCCTATAAATATGACCTCATATCTCTCATTCTCATTCATTATATTTTTTAGTACTCATTGCTCTCCTTATCTCTCTAAACTCTATCTCTATGTTCTTTGACTTAATTAGGCATTAAAGGGTTTATGAGGAATCTCCCTACCTCTCACCTTACTCCTTTTTTGATTCCTTACAGGGCTTAGAAGTTACGTTTAAAACCTGTAGGCACATAGATTATGAATAGTAGGACCAAAGATATCATTCCCATAAGGATTGAATATTGAATACTAATATTTCTACTTATATTCCTAGCTAGAAAATTAATAAAGTAATTAAGAAAAGCAATACATAAATTGAAACAACTGAATTTAAAAGAAAATCAAATGGTAAAAACATAGAGCTTAGGTTTAGTTTCACTATTCCAATATAATCATGAACATATTATCAAACAAAAATAATGATTTCATCTAAAGGTAATTGCTCTAAAATACCTAAAGACTCTCTCGAGTTCAATTAAGGATATCAAGATTAAGATTTAACCTACTCTTATGATTAAGAAATTAATCCTAACTCATTAAGCTCCTTAACAACTATTTTACCCATTAACTCTCATTAGTGAATTTACCCATAAACATGCAAACAAACTGGCCAATAATGAAAGCATAAAATAAATACAACTCAGAGAATTAATTGAAAATCATATTGAATAATTAAGCTCTTGTGTTCAATCACACTATGGAATAGTTACTCATAACCTAAACTCTAATGGAAATTTAGCCACACATAATTATGGCAAAGCTTAAAAACATGTTCAAAATAATTAAAAAATGAAAAAGAAAATAAAATAAAACTCTTTTGATCTTTATCTCCTTCAATCACATGTTTTGCTCTTGTTTTTAGCATCAAAGTATGGAATTAATCCCCCCTTTAAACCTTCTCAATGATCCCCTTTTGTATGAAACTAATGAAAACCTCTTTGCCCTTGACTTCTAGAGTGCTTCTTGAAAAAGGAAGCATTTATAAGGCTGACACCACTTCAACATGGGCACACAACTTTTTAATTCAAGATTCCAGCATGTCACACTAGTTGCATACCTCCAGTGTTAAAACACTGTGATGCCATTCCTTGTTCTTCATGGATTCCTTTAATGAAATCTTCTATAAAAGAGGAACAACTAATTAGGAATTTAAATAAAGCTCCTTATTTAACTAGAATTAAACTAAAAATAATATAATACTAAAAAAATAGCAATTATAATATTTCTCAATTAATCTCAAATTCTACACAAATTAAACCAATTTATTATTCAAAAAATAAAAATCAACTCCAAATATATGTAGAAATAACACACATCAAATTCCCCCACACTAAAACTTTGTTTGTCCTTAAGTAAAAATCAAATTTAAAAAAAAAAAAAAAAAAAAAAAAAAAAAAAAAAAACTCAACTACAACCAAAGGCTTATAGTTTCACCCTTTGTTTTGTTCTCCCTAATCAAATCTTCTCACTCTTACGTATCTCTCGTCATTCCCGTATTACTAAGAGTGGATACTACCAAGTGGGTCCTTTAGATATTTATACTTTAATTAGAGCATTGGAGTAGATCCAGAGCACATAAAAATTTAAATGTAAGCATTGCTCTTACTTCAAAAAAGAGAGATTTTTTTTTTTAGAATTACAAACCAAAATCATTCTCAAATTTAATCTCCGAGTTCATGCTTAGTTTACAAAAACTATTTTTTTCATACATAATAACCATGTACAACTATCTTAATTAATAAAGCCTTTAATAACTCAATAATTGAATAGGAAAGTAAGCTTATACACAAGTTGTCTTTGATTGCAATCAAGCTTCAATTTTATATAGAAAACAAAAAAAAAAAATTAAAGAACAAGCTAGGCATAAATGTAGAGGAAGGAATTGAGTTGAAGGTTAATGAATTCTTAATAGTCCAATTTTGTTTCTATTTGTCATATTATTAAACAATGCATGAAAATAATAGATGAAATATGAATCCTATGAACCTCCCCACACCACCAACGTCATTGTCCTCAATGACCAAAATAGAGATAAAGAAACTAAAATACAAAAAATAAAGAGCCAAAAAGACTTTCATTAGGAGGCATCCGATGGGAAAAGTTGGAACTGAAGAATAAAAATAGCCATAAAACTGAATGGAAATTAAAAGCATGATAAACATTAGTCACATAAATCAAAGACACAAAAATAAATAGATAATAGAAGTTAAATACAAACAAAACATTAAGAAGCATAAATAATCCAAATGGTCAATAAAAAATCTAAAAAGAAAAGGACATCCGCAATAATAAACAAAGTGTAAACCCAATAGTATTAATAAAAAAATATCCAAAATGACCAGAAGAATAGATCAATCATTAGTTGGTGCATAGTCATCATCAAGGCCTAGAGAAACGTGGTCACCCTAAGTGCCATCGACAACATCATCAAGATGGTCATCATCATGTAGCTCCTCTATGGTAGCCGCTAATGTAGAGGCTGGATAGACTGGGCAAGGTGGCATGGGAATGCCATGAAACTGATAGATGTTAGTGATACAAACACTTAATCAATTGAGCATATTGGTGTGATAACAAAGGGTATCCTCAACATGTGAAGCAAAGTAAAGGAGAGGTGTAGAGGAAGATGGACCCGACGGAGGTAGCAGTGCAACTGGTAGTGGAAAAGAATGTGCAGTACCAAAATTTGCCTCTTCATGATGATCGATCAACATATATTGGCCAGCTTATATGTCAATCAATTTAATTTTTTGGATGATAGTAAGGTTTTATAGAAGCATGGTACAAACTTATGTTAATTCAAAAAAAAATAAAAAACTCCCAACCGCTTAGCTAAATGAGTGACATACGATCCCCCACATAAGGCGTCTTTCTTTTTCCTAGGCATGTTGTCCGTATACCAAGCAAAACCGAAACCTAAATGTGGAACTAGACCATTATCAAAACACCTAACATAGAAAAGATCTCAAAGAGAAACAACACTAGTGCTCTCTTTTCTCCTACAAATGGTAAAGGTGATAAGTCTATGGAGATAGTGCAATATTGGGTTAAAAATCCCACTAGTTCTAAGATCATAGTTTTGGTTTGTATTGGAATGGGCAATAGCACGCCAATAGGAAACAGGACAATTGGAGCCTAAATCAAGCAGTGTATTCTCACAATCTTGAGAGTTGACAAAATTATTATCATAAAATCCATAACTCACTGCAAACTTATTAAGGGACATTGAAAAAGGGTTAGAACCCAATCAAAATTTCACAACATCGAGTTTAGTATAAGATACTATACATCGTGTTCTTGAGATTAAAATTGAAGAATGGGACGGAGAGACAATAAAGATGAACTTAACTTCATGGTGTCAATGCTGTGAGGACCCAGTGTGGTGGACGTACGAGACTTCTTCTTTGGTGGAGCGATTCTCTTAGTCTTGAATTTTAGATTCACCATGATCTTTTGATATTAAATAGCGACAAAAATAGGATTTTTAGGGTAGAGAATGAAAGGAAATTTGAGAGAAAAGGGAAAGAAAAGAAAAATAAAAAAGAGGTGTGGATGGCAGCTAGGGTTAAAAAGGGGAAATTTTTGGGTTTTTTTTTTTTAAAAAAAAAAAAGGGGCACCAGGATGAAGAAGTGGTGTTGAATTTGAGCTATAAAGTCTGTTGATGATTCTCAGTTTGTTGATCCAGTGCAAAAATGGTGTGACATTCGATCTAAAATTGACTTGCTTCAGATTTGTGTGACACTGTAGTGTTGAGATGATGCAAAAATGGTGCCAGAAATGAACTCTCATGACATAAGGGTGCAGATGGGGTGCAAAAATGGTGTGAATGTATAAGGATTGATGAGCGATGAGACACCGATGTGTTGAACGCGTGCGGGAATGGTGTGACATTTGGTTCAAGAATGAAAAAGGTGAAGCAAATATAAATAAAATAGCGGTGTTGATACAGTGTCAATCCAGTGTAATGTTCAAAAAGTAAGGGACAAATGGTGCTCGACTAGTGTGCAAATCATGTGAGATTTGGGATTATGGCACAGGGTGTACTTGGGTGTGTTGGTGTCATGCAGAAGTGGTGTTTAGGTGATGCAGAAGTGGTATTCATGTGGTGTTCAAATGGCGTTGGCTCCTGCTAAGAACTATTTGATTTTTGCAATAGGACACATTGTTAGTGTTCCAATCATGTTCAACCCATCTGGAATTCGCAAAGCAATGTCCACGCCATGCGAATGTGATGTAAAAATGGTGCTCATGCCATGTTGAAAGTGTGTCATGGTTTATGGAAAAATTGAAGGTGCAAGCAATCAAACATGGTGTAATTTTAGGAAGATAAATTTATAACTGAGGACAGCTATGTACAAGCCATGCTAACCCCTTTGTGTTGCTACCAAAAATTCACTCTGCATCTTTTAATTCCTTTTCTTCATGAATGGTTTTCCTAAGTAACAAAAATTAATAAAAATTAAATGTAGTATAAAAATTTGAAAGAAAAGGAAAGAAAAATAAAAAGTAAAAGAAGAGTAAGAAAAACATTGGATTTCCTTCCAAGAGCGCTTATTTATAGTCATTAGCTTAACAAAAGCATAATGCATTCACTTAGGGTCAAAAAGTGTGCAAGAGACACTCTTTAAATTCTCCTCTTCTAAGTGGTAAAGCTTTAAGCAATGTCCATTAACTTTAAAAGTCTCATTGGCTTTGTTTAAGAGTTCAACTGCTCCATAAGGAAAGATTTATTTAATCATAAAAGGGCTAGACCATCGTGACTTTAGTTTCCTAGGAAAGAGCTTCAGTCTTGAGTTGAATAACAATACTAAATCTCCTTCTTAAAACTCCTTCTTTTGCAAATGCTTGTAATGCCATCTTTTAGTTCTCTCCTTATACATTTTAGTATTCTTATAGGAATCCATTTGAAATTCCTCAAGTTCATTCAATTGGAGAAGTGTTTTTGCTCTAGCTCAAGCCAAATCAAAATTGAGAAACCTTGTAGGCCAAAGTGCTTTATGTTATAGTTCAACTAGTAGGTGACATGACTTTCCCAAGGCAAAATGAAAAGGTGAAGTCCCTATTGGTGTTTTGAAGGTTGTTCTATAGACCCAAAGTGCATCATCTAAATGTGTAGACCAATCCTTCCATGAAGCATTGATTGTCTTCTCCAATGTATTCTTCAATTCCTTATTTGAATTCTCCCCTTGTCCACTTGTTTAAGGATGGTATAGTGTAGCCACTTTATTCTTGACTCCATACTTTACAAGAAAGCTCTCGAATTAGTGATTACAAAAGTTAGAACTACCATCACTAATTATAGCCCTAGGAGTTATAAAGTGAGTGAATATGTTTTTGCAAAGGAATTAAGTGACCACCTTAGCATCATTAGTTGGTAATGTAATTGCTTCAACCCACTTTGATATATAACCAACTCCAACTAAGATATATTTTTTTCTATATGAACTTGGAAATGGACCTATAAAATCAATTCCCTATACATTAAATAATTCAATCTTTATGATGTTTGTGAGATGCATCTCATTGTGGTTGCTTATATTCCTTATTCTTTGACAATGATCACATTTAAGCATAAATTCCCTAGCATCTTTAAAGAGAGAAGGCCAAAATAATCCACTTTGGAGCACTTTTATAGTTGTTTTAATGGAGCTTGCATGTCACCCACACTCAAGTAAAGGTAAGGTTCATCTCAAAAATACTACTTCACATCCCAAAAGAATTTCTTCTTTTAATGGTAATCAATTTCGAAGGGAAGAATGCCACATGCTAGACAATTCACCAAAATCCACATACTATTCAACACTTTCTTGAATTTTCATAAGTTGCTCACCTAGAAGATCATTAAAAATGGGGAGAGAACTTGAACTTGGAGTTTTCTCAAGATGAGAGAGATGATCTGCCACCAAATTTTTAGTTTCTTTCTAATCGTGAATCTTCAAATCGAATTCTTATAATATAAGGATCTAATGAATAATGGCATAGCATCCTTTTTTGCTATAAGGTACTTGAGGGCTGAATGATTTGTGTAAAAAATCACTTTGCTTCCGACTAAATAAAAGAAAATTTTCTCCATTGCATACATCACTACTAAGAGCTCTTTTTTAGTTGTTGCATAATTGACTTGAGCTTCATCAAGATTGTGGTTAATGTAATAGATGGTATAAGCTTACTTGTCTTTGCTTTACCCCAACACAGCCCTTACAATATAGTTGCTTGCATCACACATAATCTCGAATGGGAGGCTCCAATCCAATAGTTACAAAATAGGTAATATCATTAAAACTTCTTTTACCTTGAAAGAAAAATAAGGACATTCATTATTAAAATCGAAAGGAACATCTTTAGTGACCAAATTAGTCAAGGGTTTAGCAATTTTGGAAAAATATTTAATAAAATGATGATAAAACCCTATGTGACCCAGGAAACTCCTTATCCTTTTGACGATAGTGGGTGGTAGAAGGTGCTTAATCACTTCAATCTTAGCCTTGTCCACTTTAATTCCATTCTTGGACATGATATGTGCATGTACCACACCTTTAGTCACCATAAAGTGACACTTCTCTTAATTAAGTAATATGTTAGTTTCCTCACAGTATTGCAACACTTTAGAATGGTTATCCAAACTTGCATTAAATGAAAAACCATATACAAAAAAATCATCCATTAAAACCTCCATAATATCCTCAACAAAATAAAAAATATATAAACATCATGCATCTTTGAAAAGTGGCAGGTGCATTACACAACCCAAAGGGCATTCTCCTATATGCATATGCTCCATAAGGACATGTGAATGTGGTTTTTTCTTACTCATCATGATGGATGGGAATTTGAAAAAAATTGAATAACCATCTAAAAAATAGAAGAATGAATGATTTTCTAGCCTTTATAGTAGTTAATCAATAAAAGGAAGAGGAAAATTATCTTTCCTATTTTGGTTATTCAACTTCCTATAATCAATGCACATGCACCTACCCATGAGCAATTTCTTTCCACTCCTAAGTGTTATTGCCTTTACTTGCTCTCTTGGATGTTTGGGTTGACTAGGCAATATACTATTGTCTTGAGCTAGAGGCTTGAGATGCAATTTAATTTTCTATCATCTTGTTATGAGCATAAAGTTGACTCATTTTAGAGGTTAGAATCTTAATGGCTTCCTTTTGTTCCACTTGATCCTTTAAGATTTTCTCCATCATGCTTTCTAGATTAAGCTTTCTCTCTAGATGTTAATGGTAGGAATTCTTTTATTAGAAATCGAGTGGAGGTTGTTTGAATCCTTGGTTGGCATTTTGACCTCCCCCTTAATTTGACTATAAAAAATTAGGGTGGTTGCGCCAACTCGGGTTGTATGTGTTGGAGTAGGGATTTTCTTGATTCCTTTGGAAGTTGTTAAGAGTGTTAAATTACTTAATAGAAGGATCTTGAGAAGAGAAAGCCTCTTAACACTCTAGAGTTAAGTGTCCTCCCCCATACTAATCATAAGAATAAACAACCATAAAGTTAGATACCTTGGTTGAAGCCTCAAATTTCTTTGTAAGAATGTTAATCTTTGCATTTAGGATGTTCTAACTATCTACTTCATGCATCCCCATAGCTCTCTTCGGTGCACTTCTTTCTCCATGCCATTAATAGTGGTTACATATCATAGTCTTAAAATAGATTATATGCAAAGTCTGGTGTCTTACTCATGAATGAGCCTTAAGCTGTAGCATCTATGATAATTCTCATTGGCTCGGTGAGTCCTTGATAAAAAGTATGAATGAGCAGCCATTATGGAACTCCATGATGAGGGCATTTACATTGCAAGTCTTTAAAACATTCCCAAGCTTTATATAAAGATTCACCATGGTGTTAAGTGAAGCTTGTGATTTCTTATTTGAACTTTACTGTCTTTCTAGGTGGAAAATACTTGCTTAAAAATATCTTTGACAACACATCCTAAGAAGTGATGGATTATGGTGCAAGAGAGTGTAACCACAATTTGGCTTTATTCCTTAAGGAAAAAAGGAATAATATCAGTTTTATGGCATTTGGACTAACCCCATTCATTTTGAAAGTGTCATAAATCTCCAAAAATTACACTACATGGGCATTAGGATCTTCACTTAAGAGACCTCCAAATTGAAATTGTGAGACCATTTAAATGATCTCTAGTTTTATCTCAAAGTTGTTAGCATCCACGTTTGGTCTCAAAATACTATTGACATTATCTCCTGGATTAGGCATCGTGTATTCTTGAAAAGCACGATTCCTTACTTGTTGTGCCTCTTAATCTTCAACCATGGTTTGCTTATCTTTCTCACACTTTTAATTTTGGTTTTTCTTGCACAATTTTTGGATTTCAAGGTTGAGCTTCTCTAAGTTTTTCCCGTTAGATCGAGTGTCATAAACTAGCAAAAATTGCTTGAAAAATCAACTAGCAAAACAAGTAAGATTTAAAAGAAAAAATGCTAGTCTAAAAAAAGTAAAAATCAAATTAATATTAATATTACCAATCCTCGGCAATGGTGTCAAAAACATGATACGTTCAAAACTCGGAAGTGCATGGATCATGAATTATAGTACTAAAGATATTTTTCCTATAAGGATTGAATATTAAATACTAATATTTCTACTTATGTTCCTAGCAAGGAAATGAATAAAGTAATTAAGAAAATCAAAATATAAATTGAAATAACTAAAATTGAAGGAAAATTGAATGATAAAAACATAGAGCTTAGGTTTAGTTTCACTATTCCAATTTGATCATAAACACATTATCAAACAAAAATAGTGATTTTAATTAAGGGTATTTGTTCTAAAATACCTAAAGACTCTCTCAAATTCAATTAGGCATGTTAAGATTAAGATTTAACCTACTCTCATGATTAAGAAATTAATCCTAACTCATTAAGCTCCTTAATAACTATTTTACCCCCGAAGAGTTCGCCTACTCTCGTGGTCGAGTGATCTAAGTCCTATGAATCTTAAGCTAATAAATTTCCCTAACTCTCATTGGTGAATTTACCTATAAACATGCAAACAAGCTTCCAAGAATGAAAGCATAAAACAAATACAACTCAAAGAATTAACTAAAAATCATATTAAATAATTAAGCTCTAGCGTTCAATCACACTATGGAATAGTTACTTCTAGCCTAAACTCTAATGGAAATTTAGCCATACATAATTATGGCAAAGCACATAAACATGTTCAAAGAATTAAAAGATGAAAAAGAAAAAAAAATAAAACTCTTTTGATCTTGTACACATCTCTTTTAATCTTCATTTTGCTCTTGTTTTTTACTTCAAAAATATGGAATCAATCTCCCCTTTGAACCTTTTTAATGATCCCTTTTTTATATGAAACTAATGAAAACCTATTTGCCTTTGAATTTCTGAGTCCTCCTAAAAAAAAGGAAACTTTTTGTGCCTAACACCACTTTAGCATCACTTCAACATGGGCATGCAGCTTTTTAATTCAGGATTCCAACATCTTACATTGGTTGCACACCTCCAGTGTTAAAACCCCGTCAGGCCATTCCTTACTATTCATGGATTCCTTTAATGAAATCTCCTATAAAATAGGAACAACTAATTAGGAATTTAATTAAAACTCCTCATTTGACTAGAATTAAACCAAAAATAATAGAATCCTAAATAAAATAAGAATTATAATATTTCTCAATTCTACCCAAATTTAACTAATTTATTATTCAAAATTTATTAAGAATCAACTCGAAACATATGTAGAAATAGCACACATTATTAGACTCAGAGGTTTCGAAAATAAATTATCATACAAATTGATTTATTACATGTATATGGTGTTGTAATTCTAAAATTAAGGATATCCCTCATATTTTAAAGAATATTGAGGCAACAAGAGATGGTAAGTGAGTGAGATTGATTTCTTTAGCACCATTAAATATATTATTTTGTCCTTCCTTGTTATTTTTTTCAATCTCCCATTTGTTTTCTTCCTTTTGTAATTATTTTTTTGGAGGGTTTGTGGAGGTTTTTTAACTGGTGGCCTTCTTATTTTCTTTTTAGGCTTTAGGTGGTGAAGCTTTTTAATTTGGAGATAGATAGCATAGGCATCCAATATTCAATATTATGAGGAATAATCAGAATTATAAGTCAATATATACTGTAAACTTTCCATCTCTTATATGTACACTCTTTTTGAAAGAAAAGAAGATGCAGTAGGTATGTAAAAATGAGCATTTAATGGGAATGAGAACTTTTTAATGGTATATATTCAATGATCTTGGTTGAGCAATAAGTTGATATATATTATGATCAAAGATGCAAGTAATATAATTATTTGTGTTCTTAGATTTCTAAATTGATATTTGCATTTCTTCTTATGATACCTTCTAATATCAATCTTATTTAAAAAAAATTGTAACTCTTATGTGGAGCAATGTTTTATGGAATCATCAAAATTGGCATTAGAAATTCCACATCTTGCAACTGGCAAGTATTTTTTCTAATTTCATCAACTATAATGTCTATATATTCATGTTAACTTAGACCATTTACTACTCTTGATTTAAATTTTTGCTAGGAAAATGAAAATAACTCATGATTTTTTATAATGAATTTTTTAATAGCTGCCATATGATAACTATGGTTTTTTAGTAGTCTCTACTATCAACTCTAAAATAGAATTAAAGTCTTTTACACTACCAACTTAAGCATTTCTTTAAGCTTTTCTATACAACCATTAGGAGTTTAGTAATATTAGAAAAGATTATAATTTACTTGACATAAAAGTAGTTAGGGTCCTAGATGAATGGCACAACAATTTTGATTTGAAAGGGGGCAAAATTGGTTATCAAAACATCAACAATGGCATTGGCACCATTTTGACCTGTTTATTTTGATTTGCTTTAATTGGATATTGTTATAGGAAAAAATTTAACCTTTTGGTTTTCATTTAATAGTTGTTTGGTCTTAGTTTACAAATATTTGTAGTTCATTCTTTCAGCATACCATATAAAAATATGTAGGTGTTATTACAAGTGGCTGCATAGATATACAGATGTTATCGAAATTATTACCAAAATATTAGTTGATTGTCTTGCTAATATTATAACCAAGATTATTTCTAACAATTAGTTTTGTCTTTTTATAGAATTAACATATTTTTTATTGCATTGTTGGTGCCTTAGATGAAAATAATTTGCTCAATAAGACTTATTTTAAAGGTAATATGGCCATAAAGTGGATATTAGAAAGGCTTTTGATACTATTGATTGGGATTTTTTGCTTAATGTCTTAGAAGCCTTCAAACTTTCTTTAGAATTTAGGGACTGGATTCTATCTCTATTTACATCTTCTAGGCTTTTCTATCATGATTAATAGGAAGTCTAAAGGGTACTTTTTTTGTTCTCATGGTGCTGGACAGGGAGATCCTTTGTCTCCCTTTTTGTTTTTGCTTAGTTGAAGATTTTCTTAGTAGATTGTTATGTTTAAAAGTATTGCAAAGTGATTTGCAGCCCATGGTTCAAACTAGAAGTTCCAATTTCCCAACTCATTTTTTTATGCAGATGACATGCTTTTGATTGGGAAAGCTACTCTTCAAAATATTAGAGTTATTAATGATATTTTTCAGACATATAGGAGACTTTCAAGTCAAAATATTAATTGGTCAAAGTTTGAAATATTTTATAGCGCTGCTATTTCTCATAAATGGATTGAAAAGATTCATCATAATATGGCTTTACAAAAAGGGTCTCTTCCATTTAATTATTTAAGGGGTTCCTTTATTTGTAGGAGCTCTTAAAAAGCAATAGTTGCAACCAATTATAGATAAAATCTGTAATAATTTTTCTAAATAGAAAGGTAATGCTTTATCATTTATAGGCATATTGGTTTTGATTAAGTTAGTTATCACCAGTTCTTTTTCCCATTTATGGATGGTCATATTCTTTGCTTTGCTGTATCCAGTGATGCATGTGGAATTTTTTATGGCATGGTAATGTGGATGAAAGAAAGCTAATTACCATCCTTTCGAAGTTATGCTATCTTTGTCGAAAAGAAGGTGGTCTCAGGTTAAAATAATTAAAGCACTTAAATGAGGCAATGCTCAGTAAAATTGCTTGAAAATTGGTAAGTTCTTTTATGTGTATAATTTTACATGTATTTTAGTTGAATATTAATGGATTTTGAATAAATAATTAGAATAATTGGGTAGTAATTGAGTTAAATTGCAAAAAAATTTAGATCAATAGTTTTTATTTATTTTAGTATAATTCTAGTTTAATTAGGAGTTTTTATTTAAATTTTCACTAAATTTCTCTTTTGTTATAGGAAATTCTAGCAAAATTCCAAAAATGGCATGGAGTGGCATGATACCATTTCAGACATGGCTTGGCAAAGCCATGTCTGTGACTGCGGCTACCTTTGGAACATAAAGAATTCTTAACATGACCTGGTGAAGCCGTGTTTCAACCAATGTGATAATCTACCCAAACGCTAAAAGAGTTTAGAAGTCATTACCATATCAAGTATGGCCATGTCTGAAGTTGTGTTGGAAACTTATAATGTGACATCACTTTAGATAAGGCTATATCCGTGCCATTTGTCACAATTAAAGTATGTTCCTTACTAAAAAAGGAAGGCTTTTTCAGGGGTTATGATGTTTCCTACCAAGTTCACCTTATGTAAGGAGATTTAGGAGAGTCTTGAAGCAATCTTTGATCAGGAAGAAGAGGCCACAAATAAGAGCCAAACAAGATCGAAGGAGATTTGTACAAGAATTGAAGAGTTTATTGTTATTAATTCTTCTTCTTCTTTAATTTTATAATTATGTTTATGATTTTTTCCAATATCATATGTGGCTAATTTTCTTTTATGGTTTACTTTAGGTGTAGATATTCCATGGCGTGATTGAATGTAAGTTTTTATTCATTTGATTTTTAGTTAATTCTATGAGTTGCATTTAATGTATGCTTTCATTTTTTGCCAGCTTGTCTGCATGTTTATGTGTAGATTCACCAATGAGAGTTAGGAGAATTTATTAGCTTATGACTCAAAGGACTTAGACCACTAGACCATGAGAATATGCAAGCTCTTTAAGGAACCATGAAAATAGACAGGGTCTCCGATGGTAAATTAATTATTAAGAAACTTAATGAGTTTTAATTAACTTCTTTAACCATGAGAGTAGGTTAAACTTTAATCTTAACATGCTTAATGGAAATTGAGAGAATCTTTAGGTATTTTAGAACAATTACCCTTAACTAAAATCATTGTCTTTTGTTTGATAATGTGTTTATGATTTAATTGGAATAGTGACACTCAACATAGGCTCTAAGCTTCTAATCATTTTATCTTAATTTAATTTACATTACTTTGATTTATATTTTATTTATTGAAACAGTTTTATTCGATTTACTAGCTAAAATCATAATTAAAGATATTAGTACTAAATATACAATCCTCATAGGAATGATAACTCTTCATACTGCAATCATTATTCATGCACTTGTGGGTTTTGAATGCAACATTCTTCATCTGGCTTTCCTATTTTTATGCTTAGGTAGTGATTTCTCAATAGGTCAGGCACTCCTCGAGATTCTTTCTTTCACTATTTGATTTTTCTCTTTATTAAGAACATCTATCATTCTTTTTGCTTGGATTCATTATGGCTAATCAGTTTGGATAGTCAGTTAAACTTTTAAACCGATGAATGGGTGGTTCCAACAGTGGCAAATGAACTTCAGATTTTAGTAAAAGAATAGAAAAGTATTTAGGAACCAGTTTTGCATTTTTTTTTATTAGTTGATGGGTAGGATCTTTCCCATATTTCTAATAATGAGGTGATGGTCAATATTTATGCTATTTCTCTAATTAAAGAGGATCATAAAGTTTGTATATGGACTCCAGTTAAAGATGGCATTCAACTAACTATAATTACATTTTTCTTATGAAGTTGCCCCATGGCACTCTTTCATTTGGAAAGAGTTTCTTCCTCCTTTAAGATCTTTCACTTGTTGGAGATCAATTATAGGTTTTCTACAATTCGATTAAAAAAGGATTTTCTTATCCTTCTCAATGTGCTTTGTGATTACAGCAATAAGAAGATAAACATCATTTATTCTTATATTGTCCTTTTATAGTTATTATTTGGCATGTTGTTTCTATGCCCTTTAATACATAAATTTTATTATTAAGCTCTCTACCGAAGCCGGTTTTAGATAAAATGCATCATTCATTCAGTTCTCAGGTCAAAGTATTATGGTGTTCCACCATCATTATTAGGATATGGAAAATATGGAAATTTTGAAATGCAACTATTTTTAAGTATCAAATGCATAATTATTTTAATAATTTATGTATTTTGCACTTATTAATGTTGGGTTTCATGATTCGATACACAATGAAAAAGTAAATTTTGACTCACAAACCCAAACCCGGATCCAAGTAATTCAATTAATTGATTAAATCTAAGGTTTTTGTTTTCTTACCACAAATGCAGAAAAGGCAAGAAATCTAGAAGGAAGAGAGGAAATTCACTCCAATGACACCCTACCTCGAGCTTTTAATTTAGCAGTTCAGATTTGAGACGTCTCCAAAAGAATCTGTCCTCCACAAGTGTCCACACAAATAGCCCTTGATTTTTGAAATAAATATTTGTGTGCTAGCACCTTATCTTGATTTCTTACAAATCAATAATTAAAAAGAACTACGCGTTTTTTTTTAAGAGAGAAAATGAATTTTATGGTAGAATAATGAAAGTGTACAAAACCCTAGAGTGTATATATATATATATATATATATATATACAATTAAATTAGGGTTTCACTTGCCAAACAACCTTTTGGTAATTTCTCACTTATTCTTATTTTGATTTTGTTTAAAATTAAATCAAAAATAATATTCTATTTATTTAAGATAACCTTTACCTTAAATAAATAAATATTTTATATATTTATTTTCACAGAGCTTATTTAAGCTTATTAAACCCATATTCGTTTAGCCTTGTTAAAAGTGTGTGACATGTAGGTTCATATAACGTTGGCATTAGCCCTTAAATCTCTATTTAGGCCTATAAGTCATAAGTGGCCTCTAGCAAGACATTATGACTACCCAAGTCATGTGAAGTCAATAATCCGACATAACTTAATATACAGTGAATATTCTAGTCTCTTTGTTACATTATATCTTGATTAAATATAAGGCATAGATTATGTCATCCTTATATAATTCAATCATATAATTTCTTGATTCCAAGTAGAAAGAGAATGATAACTCTTTATTAATTTACTTTAGCATGGCCATGCATTTTCCTCAGTCTATCTTATCAAGGGGCTCATATATATCTTACTCATATTAAATGAGGGACAAATTCCTTCTTTATCACTCATGTTCCTCACATAAATCATTTTGTACCCAACAACAACCTATTTTATCATTCAATTAATGATAATGTAAGAATGTGTCAAAATACAAAATAGTTATGTAGAAATCCATGGTGATTTCAAGGTCAAAGGACTAAGCCAATATTATTGTGATGAGAATTACTTATGACAATTATCTACGTAGTATTCTCATGATGGCTCAATCCAACACTTTATTTCTCAAATAAGTACCTATGAGTTGACTTAATATCTTATATTCATGATTAGTAACCCATAATCATCAATTAACACCATACTAGCCATAATACATTATTATGACTAGGGATAATTTGAATAGAACTCATATTTAATCTAAGGGTTTTATTATTAAGTCATATATCATAACATAAAATGATAATGAAAAATGCCTCTTTATTAAATAAAATGATAAAGTCAAAACATTGTTATACATGATTGCCCTAGTGCATATCACTAACAATCTCCCACTTGCAATAGGCCCAATCTATATTAAAACTAATACCCATGGACCTAGTATGACTCTTATGCTTAGGCTATAGAAGAGGCTTAGCCAGTGGATCGGCAACATTATCATTTGTAGGTACTCTGCATATCTTCACGTCTCCTCTCTCAATGATTTCTTGAATAAGATGATAATGCTTGAGTATGTTTTTGGATCTCTGATGTGATATGGGCTCCTTAGCTTGAGCTATAGCTACATTATTTTCATAATATAAGTTCACTGGATCTAATATACTACGAATAACACCTAGTCCAATTATGAACTTCTTAATCCAAACAGTCTCCTTAGCTACTTTTGAGGCATTTATATACTCAGCTTCTATTATAGAATCAGTAATGGTGTCTTGCTAGGAACTCCTCTAGCTCACTGCACCTCCATTCAATCAAAACACATAACTTGACTATGATTAAAAATCATCTTTATCAGTTTAGAAGTTGGCATTTGTGTAACCATTTACAACTAGCTTATCTTCCTTACCACCGTGTAGTAAAAATGCATCCTTAGTTCTTCCCAAATACTTAAGGATATTTTTAACTATCATCTGGTGACTTTCACCTAGGTCTGACTAGTTACTGCTTATTGTGCTTAAGGCATATGAAACATCAGGTTGAGTACGCAACATTGGATATATGATAGATCTAATAGCATAAGCATATCGAATCTTACTCATGCAGTTTCGCTCATCTTGTGTCATAGGTCACTGAGTATTGCTGAGACTAATTCTATATGACATTGGCAAGAATCCTCTATTATAGTCTTGCATATTAACCTATTTAATACCTTATCAATGTAAGTGCTCTAACTTAAGCCAATAAGCCTTTTAGATCTATCTCTATAGATCTTTATGCCTAATATATAAGTGGCTTCACCCAAGTCTTTCATTGAAAACAATTCCCTAGCCATGATTTAACATTTTTTAAAATAGGGATATAATTTCCAATGAGTTAAATGTCATCAACATATAACACTAGAAACATAATTGTGCTCCCACTAACCTTTTTGTAGACATAAGATTCATCTTCATTCTTAATGAAGCCAAAATCTTTGACTGCTTCTTCAAAATGATGATTCCAACTCCGAGATGCTTGCTTCAGTCCATAAATGGACCTTTGAAGCTTGCATACCTTTCTAGAATTCTTAAGATTGACAAAACCCTCTATATGTGTCATGTACACATCCTCAAGTAGGTTTCCATTAAGAAACGCTATTTTGACATCCATTTGCCATTTCTCATAGTCATAGTGTGCAGCTACAACAAGGAGAATCTGAATAGATTTCATCATAGCAACTGATGAAAATGTTTCATCATAGTCTATACTATGTGTTTGTTTGAAACCCTTTCCAATTAGTCTTACCTTAAAGGTATGCACATTGTCATCCAAGTCTATTTTCTTTTTATAAACCCATTTTCATCCAATAGTTTTTAAGTCATCAGTTGGGTCAATCAAGGTCAAAACTTGATTATCATACATTGATTGCATTTCTAACTTCATGGCTTCTAGCCATTTCTCAGAGTTATGACTATTTATGGCCTCTTGACAGGATGTGGGCTCACTTTGATCCATACCAACACATCATGATCATTAGTTATGAGAAATCCATATCTCATAGGGATTTAATGTGTCCTACCAAACCTCCTTAGGCCTTCTGGTACTTGTACAGGTTCAACAGTTACTTGTTAATGTTGGGAACCTGATGCAAACGCAGCGGAAAAATTAAAATTTTGTCACGTTCCCAAGCCTGGATCCATTTAATTTGACTAATTGATTAAATCTAGGGTTTTTAATAATCTTACCAAAATGCAGAAGAGGCAAGATTTTCTGGAAGGATGAGAGGAGGTTCACACCGGCGACACCTTACATCGAGCTTTTTGGCTTGGTTGTTCGGATCAAGACGTCTCCAAAAGGATGCGTCCTCTATAGGTATCCACACGAACAGCCCTTCACAAAACGAATTTGAGTGTATGTGCTAGCAACCTCTTGACTGTCTCACAAATCAAGAACAAAAGGAAAAACTCTGTCTTTGTTTTCTAAGAGGAAAGAAAACGAATTTGGAGGCAAAAACAAGTGTGTGAAACCCTAGAGAATATAACATATTTATAGACTCCAAATTAGGGTTTCACTTACCAATGACCTTTTGGTAATTTTTCATTTATTATATTCTGATTTTGTTTAAAAACAAATCAAAAATAATATCTTATTTATTTATTTAAAATAACATTTATCTTAAATAAATAAACAAATAAATAAAACACTTTAATTATTTATTTCTACAGAGTTTATTTTGGGCTTATTAAACCCATATCCGTTTTGGGCTTGTTCTAAGTGTGTGACCCTGTAGGTTCACATAACATTGGCAGTGGGCCTAAATCTCTATTTAGACCTACAAGTCATAAATGGCCTCTAGCAAGACATTATGACTACCCAAGTCATGTGAGATTTAGGCCTACAAGTCATAAGTGGCCTCTAGAAAGACATTATGACTACCCAAGTCATGTGAAGTCAATAATCCGACATAACCTAATTACAGTGAATTTTATTGTCCCTTTATCACATGATATCTTAATTGAACATAAGGCATAGAATGTCATCCTTATATAGTTCAATATTATGACTTGATTCCAAGTAGACTGAAAATGATAACTCTTTATCAATTCATTTCAGCATGGCCATGTATTTTCATTCAGTCTATCTCATCAAGGGGCCTTTAGATATCTTTCTCATATTAATGAGGGATAAATTCCTTCTAAATCACTCACATTCCTCATATAACTAATTTTATATCCAACAACATTCTTTTAATCATCCGGTTAAAGACAATGTTAGAATGTGTTAAAACATAAAATAGCTATGTAGAAATCCATGATGATTTCAAGGTCAAAGGATCGAAATAAAATTACTGTGATAAGAAATACTTATGACAATAATCTATGTAGTATTCTCATAGTGGGTCAATCCAGTACATGATCTCTCATCATGTACCTATGAGTTGACTTAATATCTCATATTTATGATTAGTAAAACATAACCATCAGTCAACATCATACTAGCCTTAATACTTTAATATTCATATAATGAATAAATGGCTAAGGATAATTAGAATAGAACTCTTATTTTAATCTAAGGGTTTTACTATCAAGTCACATACTTGATGGCCTTAGTAATAATTAACCATTCATGTAATTATCATAAAATCAAATGATAATATAATACCTCTTTATTAACAAAATAAGAAAGTCAATACATAATCACAAATGATTGACCTAGTGCATATCACTAACAATTAATCCATATGCAATTCCATACTTAGTACAATACTATTTTATGGGTCTTCAATTTCTTCAAGTTGGACTGTACTCCCACTAGATCCTTTGGAAATAAATTCTCTTTCCAAAAATACACCATTTCTAGCAACAAACACTTTATTCTCAGAAGCATTGTAGAAATAATATCCTTTAGTTACTTTAGGATATCCCACAAAAAGGCATTTATCATATTTGGGTGCTAGTTTATATGGGATTTGATGCTTCACATAAGCATCACATCCCCAAATCTTAAGAAAAGATAAACTGGGAGGTTTTCTAGTCCACATCTCATATGGTGTCTTTTCAACTGCCTTATTTGGAACTCTATTCAAAATGAATGCAACAGTTTCTAAAGCATATCTCCAAAAAGAGATTGGAAGATTAGATTAACTCATAATTGATTGAACCATATCCAATAAAGTCTAATTTCTTCGTTCGGACACACCATTCTAATATGATGTATATGGAGGAGTCAATTGTGAAATAATCCCACAATCTCTAAGATGATCTATAAATTATTGGCTTAAATATTCACCACCTTAATTAGATCTTAGTGTTTTATTATTTTTACCATGTTGGTTTTGTACTTCATTCTTGAAAACTTTGAACTTTACAAAAGTTTTGGATTTATGTTTCATTAGATAAAAATAGTCATATCTACTGAAATCATCTATGAAAGAGATGAAATACTGTAAACCTCTTCTAGTAGTTGAGCTTAATGGTCCATATATATCTGAATGTATAAGGTCCAATAAATCGTTAGCTCTCTCGCATTTTCCAATAAAAGGTGTTTTAGTCATTTTTCCTAATAAACAAGATTCACATGTTTCAAATGATTCATAATTAAATGAATTCAAAAGCCCATTTTGGTGAAGCTTTAAAATGTGTTTCTCATTTATGTGGCCTAAATGACAATGGCTGAGATAGGTAGTGTTTAAATTATTAGATTTAATATTCTTTCTATCAATGTTATAGATTGACTTTTCATTACTGTCTTTAACATTTAGAACATAAAGACCAGTAGTGCATGGAGCAAATCCATAGAAAATGTTATCATAATAAATATTGCATTTATTATTCCTAATAATAAATTCAAAACCTTTCTTGTCCAAATAAGAAACAAAAATAATATTCCTACACATAGTAGGCATATAATAACAATTTTCCAAATTTAAAACAAGTCCACTAGGCAAAGTTAACTCATAAGTCCCTACAACTAAAGTAGCAACTCTTGCTCCATTGCCAACTTGTAGGTCCATTTCGCCTCTAGCCAATGATCTACTCTTTTTTAGAACCTGCACTTTAGTACAAATGTAAGATCATAATATAATATCTAATACCTAAGAATCAGAAGTAGACAAATTAATTTCTATAACATGAATACCTAAAGAGGTAGTTGCACTACCTTTATTATTGTTCAGATCATTCAAATATAGCTTGCAATTTCTTTTCCAATGACTTGGTTAATTGAAAAAAAAAAAAGCATATTCCCTCCTTTGGTGGCTTTGCTTCGGGTTCAGCTTTGAACTTGGGCTTGGACTTTGGTTTTGGCTTTGAAAGCCTTTGGGAGTCTTGCCCTTGCCCTTTCCAACCTTTTTCATACCCTTTCCCTTATTGACCATTAGAATATCCTTAGTGGAATTCTTAATGTTCTTTTTAGCAATTTTAAACATCCCATGCAACTCTGAAATAGTATTGTCCATACTATGCATATTGAAATCCATGCTGAAACCATCATAAGCTTTAGGCAAAGATTAGAGAATGATATTAATAGCCAATTCTTGTTCAATCTTGAGACCAAGCTTGTCCAAGTGTTCAAGATGACCCTTCATCTTGAGAACATGAGGACTAACAGAGCCGCTAACAATCAACTTCTAGGAGAGCAATGCCCTAATGGTATTGAACCTTTCAATTCTAGCTTTCTCTTGGAACATTTCCTTGAGATTTCCTATCATAGTATAAGCCTCCATTTCCATTATTTTCTTTTAAAGCTCAAACTCCATGCATCCAAGCATGAAACAAGTGACATCAATTGAATCATTGAGATGCTTACTATAAGCATTCTTTTATGCTCTAGGACCATTAGTAGCTGGTTCCTCTAGGATGGGTTGATCAAGGATATATTCCTTTCTTTCTTGCCTAAGAATAATTGTTAGGTTTTTGTACTATTTAAGAAAGTTAGTCCCATTTAGCTTATCTTTCTTAAAGATTGATCATAGTGACATGGTAGGTGCAGTGTTTAATGTCATTATCTACACCAAATATATGTAGAGTACATTCAAGTTTTATAATGAAAGAGGCATAAGAAACTCCCACTAAATTTTTTTAAATTATAAAACCCTCAAAATAATTTCAACAATTAAAATTTCTTAGTGGGCCAAGATCTATATTTCACCCTACTTCAAGTAAGCTTTGGCTTATCACTTAAAGTGTGGCTATTTAGGTAGGTAACACTTTACCAATTACATCTCATGTAATTCTTGGATAAGCATAGGATATTGACATCACATGTACTGATATATCATATTAAATGCCTTAGGTCCAAAATTTTTTTGATAACCTAGTTAAGTCTAACCAACTCAAACATATGGATATCACCATTATCCATCTTATCTTATTTAGATTGCTTTATACATAACGCTTTGGCATAACCTATTTATAGCAATCCAAATCTTGATAAGTGTTGATTAATGGGAGGCATTTTAATGACTTAATGTGAAATGAGGGTTTAGTTAATTTTTATCTTATTTAGTTATTGTTATATTCATCACATACATGGCATCACATGCATAACATAGTAACATAATAAGATAAACATGACATAGCATGGCCCATAACTAAGTTGATTTTCATAAGCCAATATAAAGATCAAAGGTCAAACCTACGTGATATTACAAATACAAATTGAGCCTTCAATTTGGATCTCCATCTTCTGCTATGGACCTCCTCCTTAGGCTCCCACCTTGGATCTCCATCATAGGACTCCAACTTGAATTTGTATATTGGGTCTTGATTTACATTACATATTGTAATTAAAGCTATTCTATTACTATCTATTAAAATAAAATAATTACAACAAACAAAATGACTCGCAGGCCAAATTTTTAAAAATTACAACCCAATAAAATAAAATCTAATCACATTGGTTCAAGGGCCATGCTATGCACCATGCATTTAAGAATAAACACATATTCTAAAATAATTCAATTTCTAAAATAATTAACTTATTATGTTAAAAAATGCATGAAAAATCCATTCAAGGTCAAGGGGCAGCACCCCTAGAGGGGTCCAAGGGCAATGCCCTTGAAGGTAAATGATTCACCTTAACTCTTTGAATGAGTTATTGCCAAAACCCTAAAACATCAATAATTTTCATAATCAAATTACTATTTGATTGATCTATTCAAAATAGACCATTTTTATGTTTAGCATTTAAACAACCGCCACCATTAACCCTAATTTACTCAAAATCATATTACAAAATAATTAATTTATTCCAAATAGATTTATTCTATATAATCTGTTTAACACTTAAAATACTGTGCTTGACAGAAATATGTATAATCAAAAAATTCACATTTCATAGATAAACAGAAATTGAATTTGTTTAGACATAAGACTTATTTTTATTTCTTAAAATGATATGCATAACATATAAAATATTAATTCTGTTCACTTTTTAATCACATTAAATGATTATAAACATTAATCAAATTAATGCTTAATACTATTTTCATATAGATTGTAATTAATCGTCACAAAATCAAACTATTTGGATAAAACTTTTGAAAACTCCTTTTAAAAAATGAATCACTCAACCACAAATATATCACATATACATAGAATCAAATTAATCAAATTACAAGTGGCTCTGATACCACTTTTGGGTTTCATGATTCTATGTGTAGCGAAAAAATAAAATTTGAATCACAAACCCGAACCCAAATCCAAGTAATTTAATTAATTAACTAAATCTAAGGTTTTCATTTTCTTACCACAAACACAGAAGAGGCAAGAAATCTAGAAGGAAGAGAGGAGGTTCACTCCAGTGACACCCTACCTCGAGCTTTTAATTTAGCAATTTGGATTTGAGATGTCTCTAAAAGAATCCATCATCCACAAGTGTCCACACGAACAACCCTTTATTTTGAAAATGAATATTTGTGTGTTAGCACCTTCTCTTGATTTCTCACAAAAAAAGAATTAAAAAGAACTCTGTGTTTTTTTATAAAGAGAGAAAATGAATTTGGTGGCAGAATAATAAGAGTGCATAAAACCCTAGAGAATATAACATATTTATAGACATTTAAATTAGGGTTTCACTTGCCAAACAACCTTTTAGTAATTTCTCACTTATTCTTATTCTGATTTTATTTAAAATTAAATAAAAAATAATATGCTAATAAATTTAAGATAACTTTTACCTTAAATAAATAAATAAATATTTTATTTATTTATTTCCATATAGCTTATTTGGGCTTGTTAAACCCATATTCATTTTAGGCTTGTTCAAAGTGTGTGACCCTATAGGTTCACGTGATGTTGGCAATGGGCCTTAAATCTCTATTTAGGCCTACAAGTCATAAGTGCCCTCTAGTAAGACATTATGACTACCCAAGTCATGTGAAGTTAATAATCTGACATAACCTAATATACAGTGAATATTCTGGTCCTTTTGTCACATATTATCTTGATTGAATATAAGGTGTAGATTATGTCATCCTTATAAAATTCAATCATATAATTTCTTAATTCCAAGTAGACTAAGAATGATAACTCTTTATCAATGTACTTTAGCATGGCCCAGCATTTTCCTCAGTCTATCTTATAAAGGGGCCTATAGATATCTTACTCATATTAAATAAGCGACAAACTCCTTCTCAATTACTCACATTCCTCACATAACTCATTTTATACCCAACAACAACTTATTTTATCATTCAGTTAGTGATAATGTAAGATTGTGTCAAAATACAAAATAGTTATGTAGAAATCCATGGTGATTTCAAGGTCAAATGACTAAGCCAATATTACTGTGATGAGAATTACTTATGACAATGATCTGTGTAGTATTCTTAAGATTGGTCAATCCAGCACTTTATTTCTCAAATAAGTACCTATGAGTTGACTTAATGTCTCATATTCATGATTAGTAAAACATAATCATCAACCAATACCATACTAGCCATAATACATTGTTATGACTAGGGATAATTTGAATAGAACTCATATTTAATCTAAGGGTTTTACTATCAAGTCACATACTTGATGACCTTAGTAAGGATTGACTATTCAAGTAATTATCATAACATAAAATGATAATGAAAAATGCCTCTTTATTAAATAAAATGATAAATTCAAAACATGGTCATACATGATTAACCTAGTGCATATCACTAATAATTAAAAATCCAAGGTATTGCTTGTCCTACTCTAAAAATAATTCCAATCACTTGGAATCCACCACCGTGTCATTGGATCAAAGTGAATATGGATGGGCCATGTTTGGGTTCTCCAAGAGTGGCTGGAGCTGTGGCATTTTTAAAACTCCATCGAGATTTCATAGAGGTGCTTTCTCCTTTGGGTTAGGCTATGAGTTTGCATATGTGGAAAAAAATAAGTGCTGCTATGTATGCTATTGACATTTCTTGGCATAAGGGATAGCATATGTTAGGGTTAGAATGTGATTCATCTTTAGTAGTTCAACTTCTAATCAAAAAATCAAAGAATGTCCCTTGGCAGCTCATGCACATATGGCTTCAATGTCTCTTTTACATTTCCCAAATGACCTTCAAGGTGTCCTATATTTATAAAGAGGGCAATTTAGTTGCGGATGCACTTGCCAAGCACGATATTATAGCTTCAACCCCTTCTTAGTGGGACTCAACTCCCAGTTTTTATGATTATTTGATGTGTAGTGATTTTAATAGGCAATCAGTTTATAGGTTTTGTTAGTTGGTGTTAGCTTCATGTAAGTTGATGCTATTGGTTTTTTGGCCTTTTATGACTTTTGTTGTTAGATTCTTTTTGTATTACTCTTTTTTATTTTTAATTTATTTCTCTTAAAAGAAAGAAGCGTGATGCAAATGCTAAGAGGGTGTTAATCTAGTTGAGATTCTTAGGTGTGTTTTTTTTATTTCTCGACTCTAATTTTTTACTAAAAAAAAGATGCTATTAAAAAGACTTCTAATGTTATATTTCAAAGATAGCATTTAATTAAGTTTCAAAAAGTTATACTATGCCCTTTGGTTTCTTATAACATTCATGTGTTTTAATTTTAAACTTCTCCATATATTCTTTTGTTATGTAATTGCCATAAATATGAGTTTCATAGGCTTCCATTTGAACTTCTTTCACCCTTTCCATTTTCACCTTAAAATCTTTATCTTTTTTGCTATCTTTTATACTTATATGTTTTCTTTTAAACTTCTTAGTAAAGGCATGCACCTTCACTAAGATTATTTATTAAAGAGAAAAAATAATATAACATAAACAACCACATAGGCAATGGGAAGAAAAGATAAAAAAATTTTCCACTCTTCACACACTAACCCTGAGCAAATCCAAAAGAAGATAGCCATTGAGAAGTTTGAGAATGAGACCTCGTTTATGGCCTATTACCAGTGAGTATTGGTTTAAATTTTCCTTTCTTCTTTTTCTTCACATAAGCAACCTGCCAGTCATCGTCTTTATCAACCATATCTACCCATGACTATTCTAAAACCATCTTCATCTGATGTTGAGCCATTAGTTAATTATCTGATAATTTATTAGAACTGGAAAGTGCATCTTAATTTAAAGGTAATTCCTTCCCAAACGAGGAAGCACCATTTACTAATGAAGTATGAATATCATCATTCTACTATTGCTGACCATCAAGCAAAGGCTTATGATTTAAAACCCTATCCATGGCTTCATCATCCACCTCTAAAGGAGGAAGATCTATAGTTGCACCTGAATGAGTAGTATTTATAAGAAGATTTTTTTCATTTTAGGAGTAGGATCAGTAGTAGTACCATCATAATTGAGTATAACTCCCATTATAGTCTCCTCATGAACTACAGTGTTGTTTTGCTGTTTATTTAAATTAGTTTCATCATTTGGTATCTTAAGAGAATTAAACACATTTGAAACTAGAACATCAGCACATTTTTGCTTCCAAATTTTTTTTGTATCCATAGGTTTCTTAGGAACATTCAAAACAGTAAATCATTTTGTTATTCTACATTCTTGACGAATGTGCCCAATATTTGAACAAACGAAGTAGAAGGAAGGTAAATTTTCATACACAACTTTAATAAAAAAAACTCTAACCAATTCTTTCAATAAGTAAACGATCATGCAATTAATGAGATAAATCAAAATTATTGAGAACACGTGCATAAGGGCTAAATTCCCCTTTGATTGTTGCATTATCAATTTTTAGAGATACTCCAATCCTTTGAGTAATGGAAGCTAAGATTTTTAAATGCTAATTTTCCTAAGATAGCTTATTGAAATGAATCCATACTTGAGCATTCATAGATTTTTGGGCATAAGGATCAAAATCAAGTGTCTAATGGTGCAACATAAGAATCCCTAGTTTTAGAGCAAGATAACCTTGGCCCCAAACTATATTTTTCTCTATGGTTGAATTCAATATTATGGGATTAAATCTGTGGCCTAATGATATCAGCTTCCAGTCAGAAGAAAGACCCCACATTATTGAAAGATTCTTCTTTAAGTCTTGTAGCTTCCATGGTGTCTCCCCTTTCGACAAAACAACTCTTGCAATTAAGGCATGTTGACAAACAACCAGTTCTTGTTTATAAAGTTTTTTATTAATCTGGATTACTATGTAACCACCCTTGTTTGATGTCACTATGCCATCGGATTACAAAACTATTGAACTTGCATCAGCTTAGGTGAAAGGCTTAAAGATTGGTTTGGTGCATGAAATAGGAATAGATGTAGCTAGGATAAGGTTATTAGTTGAAGAAGATATTATAGTAGCATATGACATCTTCTCAATTTGCAATGGCATATTATGAGCAAGGTCAAGACCTAGGAAACCCTTAGCTCAAAATAAAGTAGCATGTCCCACATGATTAGTATAAGAACAAGGGATAGGAATACCAATTGAATCCATATGAGGGTTCAGCGATGGTGGCATCCTAGGTTTTGACCTCTTTCAAAGTTTCAAAATTCATAAAATATTATTAGTAATATTGTGGATATATAAAGTGATTAGTGTTTAACCTAGTTGGGTTACATTAAAATCCAAGAGTTTTAATTTTTGGTACCTACTAGATCTTGAACCTGTGACCTCTAGGGTCATAGATGCCTTTCCTTGCCATTTGATCTAGGCATTCCTTTGCGACATCGATGCTCGCACATAGTCGCTTATATATGGCTAAAAAAATATCTCTTAAAATTCTCAAGTAATGGTTGCTCATCTCACTAGAAGTAAAGAAATCCAATTCAAAATCCAACCTACAGAGATGAGTGTTTCACTATGTACAAGAACTTTTTTGTTTTAAGGGTGTCTAAAGCTTGAGATAGGCATAAAAAAATGTAGCATAACAAGTAAAGTCTAACAAAAAATTCAAGAATGTGTCTCTCATGTTAGACAAGAATTATATACTGAAAAATTGCGAGACAAATTCAAAGACTAGCTTTGGGACATGAAAGGATGAACTCAATTATCTTTATGCTAACTCCTATGTTTTGAGTCCTTTAATTGAAAATATTTGCATATTTAGTATGTGTAATTTCTATTCTTATCAAGATAGATGATCATCACCTCATCATTTGAAATCATCTAGATGTTTGTCTATTAAGACTTGGCTAGTTATACTCAATTCAATTGGCATAGATAATGTTATTATATCATTTCTACTTTGTGAAACACAAACTTTAAAGTGATTTTTTTCCATAATATTTGGCCACCATGCACAACCTCTCTTTTACCAAAGTTGAATAACATTAATTAGATTATTATTAGTTTTTATGTTCTTAAACCAGCACTATAAATATCTAATTATTATTTCATAAAAATTCATTTTTAAAAAAGTAAATTCACCCGCCCAACGCATGGGCATTTGCCTAGTTATATAACAATTCTGACTTTTAATGAGTTAAAAGGTTAAACTAATAAAAATTCAGTATTTAATTAAAAGTGACAAAAATTGAAATCTAATGGCACATGAATAAACTTTAGATGACTTGATATTATTGATTTAATCTTTTAAGTTATCCAAGGTCAAAATCATTATAAAATTTCTCCTATTCCTTTCGCTCATAATATAAAAAAAAAAATTTACTCTAAAGTAGAAAAAATAGCACAATTTTTTTGTCCGAACTGTTACTAAAATCTAACTCATTCGATTTAACCCAAGCAAGATTGTAAAGATAATAAATATCTCTTAACAATTAATTTAACACAATTGTATACACTATGACTCGAATCTAAAATATCACTTAAATGAAAATAATCTTTTATCAGTCGATCCAACTGTTATTGCTATATATATATATATATATATATATATATATATATATATATATATAAAGGAGAAGCACAATACCTCTTTAAACGACTTCTCTTAAAAAAAGTTTAAACAACATTAAGCACAGTTAAATATGTTATATTGTTACAACAAATGTTTTTTCCCAAATAAATGCTTCGAATTTTCATACCGTTAATTAAAAAAAATGACATTTCAATTTTCAAAACAACGTTTGAAAAAAAAATCCCATATGCATGTAGCTTTTTTTTTAATAAGGTGCCCATTCATTTTATGAGTGCTTTTTACATTTTTTCTAACAAAAAAAAATGTAATTCACTACATACATGACTTTAATTATTTTAGAGTTAATACACTTCTATAACTTTAAAGCCCTCATTAAAAAAAATACTCCCTCCATTCTTTTTTATTTGTTGTTTTAAAGAAAGTATGAAATTCCATTTAATTATCACTTTTATACAATCAATAAAATTTAAATAAATCCTTTTTTTTTTCAATTTTATCCTTATCTTTATCTGTATAAAGTTATTACTGCTCAATACAAAATTTTAGCCTTTCAAAAATTAAGGGTACTTTAGTCTTTCAACTCATTTGTCTCCTAAATTTAAGACTAATTAATTTTTTCTTAATATAAGTGAAACTCTCTAAAATGACAAATAAAAAGGAACAGAAGGAGTACTAACATATAATTATAAGTTTAGAAAACTAATGGACACCTATACGAGAAACAATCACAATCTTCTGTCCAATTTCAGGAACTTTTATCCCCACATAATTTTTTTTCTCTTTTTTCCTATCCTCCTATGATCTTCCACATTTAGATGAAAATGCAGTATATATATATATATATATATATATATATATATATATATATATATATATATATATATATATATATATATATATATAGATGTTGCTGATTTTTTCTATTTTTCTTTTCTTTCTTATATTTCTCACATCTATATATATATATATATATATATATATATATATATATATATATATAAGTAATTTGGTACCCTATTTGCCATTCTTACTGAGATTCCAAATTTATATTGTAAGTGAATTAGTTTTTTTAGAGTAAGTATTTTACATGTCTTCATTTGTTTTATATATAATTCAAAAAATTTTCATTTACGAAATAAGACATTGATATCATAAACAACTATGAGGCCTGTTTGAATTTTTTTTCATGTTTTTTCAAATAAAAATGGATCTTTTTCCTTTGTTTTTGAATGTTTCAAACTTTAATTCTAATGAAAATTTAATGAAAGATAGATTATTTTGTAGAATATTTTTTTACATTAATAAAGTGTTTCAATCAATGAAATTAAAAGTTGTTAGAATTATTTAATGTTTTTTAATTTCTTCAAAATATATTGTAATATTTGGATATATTTTAAAGTTTTTTATTAATTTTTCTCCTATATATACATTGTGGCATCATTATATTTATAGAATTTAAAATTTTATAAAAAGAAACAAATATAATAAGAAATAAAGGATTAAGTTGTTACTATCACAATTTAACGAAGATTGCTTAACCCTTTTTTAAAAAAATTTGAACCAATTTTATTTATCAAGTTCAAGTTTAACGAACATATTACATAAATAATTTGTAGTTTTGATTATATAAAAATATTTTTTAATAAAATTATTTTAATTTTCTATTTATATATAACGTATTAATTATTTCCATTCATAGTGTGGTATTTCATATATTTCTTTTTATTATACCGATTGAAGTATTTTGAAATGAGTGTTTGGATTAAAATATTTTGAAATGAGCTCAATAATCAATATTTTCAGCAAGAGCACACAAATCTATAGAGCAGGAAAACGTTTTTAATAACCTTAATTTGGTGGACCAATTTGTCACCAACCACCAAATGTCAAATTACTACGGAACTAAAATGGAGATTTGTATACAGTCAATGTATAGATAAATGGATATATACATCAATGTCAAATTCCAAAATTTAATTGTTTTCTGCATTAATAATGTTAGAATTCGACATTGGTGGATTACTACTCTCAGAATTTTGTACTCTCCCTCAATCGCTTGTCTACCCATTCGAGTTTTGACTAACACGCTCACTGTTATGATCTACCTAGAGTACTAACTCATTGGCACCTCTGGTGAGGCACCACATGCATTTGGTTCACCCTCATAGCGAGCAACATAAGTGCAACTTCCCACATTCACTTCACCTTTGCTGGGATTATGTACTTTTGGTTCTTTCTTGCTGAATTCTCTTAACAACATGAGCATCCTACTCCTTAATGAAGCATCAAAATTAGAGGCCACCAGGATATGCATGTTTTCATGAAAGAACATGGTAATATATGATAGGAAACCTATAGCCGAAACTCCACCAGCAATCGTGAGTAGCCCCTAGAAACTATCGAGGTCAAGACCCCTAGAAGAAATTGAGCTATTCTGATATAGGTACTTGCTCTGCTCTCCAAACCACTCATCTTCAATTCTTCACATTTCATCGCCCTATAACACTTTCACAATCGCCCTTGACATGTTGTGCGCTAGAGGAGAACCGTTAGGAAAGACCTAAAAAATTGCAAGTTGTTGAGACTTGCCTAATCTTTAAGTATTGGCCATTGAATTTTTGAAAAAGAAGAAAAGAAAAAGGGTACTTACAAAGCCAACCCCATCAGTTTTAAACTATTAGGTGCTTCGACCTAGCATTTTCAAAATAAACGTAGGTGCTTCAACCAAGATATAGTTAGAACAATATCAGGATAAAATGAGCCTCATGTAAGGCAGCGTATCAAAAGCAGCTGCAAGACCAAGGCTTTTTCTAGTTCTTTCTGAAATTAGCTTGTGTAATTCTTCAAGAGAATCGTAGGGCACGAGCTGGTTATCCTGAAAACCTGAATTTTTTAGAATTCCATAAACAAAAGAACCATGTTGGTACCCTACCAAATGTTGGTAGGCCCCTCCTAGTGGAGCCCACAAGCTTTAAAAAAAATTATGAAAAGTCACATTTTGCTGCACCAAATTCAATGCAGCAAATGTGGAAAGTTTGCTTTTTTTTTTTCTTTTATGTATGCCTAATGCCTATATAAAGGCATTTAGATGGAGTGAAATATGTATGTAAGGAGAGGCAAGCAACAAGTGAAAAGCAAAAGAGAGGTGTGCTCTCGTAAGGGTAACCAAAGCAATTTTGCTTTGACGAGTGTGAGAAAATTTGAAGGGTTTGGAAATTTTTTTTTCCCAAATGGTGAGTGACAAACTAGTAAGATAGTTATTTTTGGGGGTACTTAGAAAACACTTTGAGTGCCATTATTTTGGTGAGAATTTTTATTGTATACCTTTAGTGTTGATCTAAAGAAGACTCTCTTTTGTACCTATTATTTTTATAGTGGAAGAAAATCTTAGATTTTTTCCTATGGACATAGCCTAAGAATTAAGGATGAACCACATTAAAATATTTGTGTCATTATTATTATTTATATGGCAGGTTTTACCGCCTATTATTATTTATACGGCTTATTTTACTCACCTATTGGCTGGTTTAACCGCATCCATTTATTTATTTGTTTGATTATTTCTATAGTAATTTTTATTTTGTCTCTGTGAACATTATTCCTTTGCACCAACTCTGTTAATTTTCCTAATAAGTAGTATCAAAGCTATTGGTTCTTATTTTAGAGGCATTATTAAATACTGCAATGATGGAGGCTAAGACTAGCAAGATGGTCAGTTTAAATGGCACAAATTACCACATATGGAGAAACAAGATAAAGGATATCTTATTTGTGATGAAGTTGCATCTACCAATTTTTGCTATAACAAAACCCGAAGGGAAGGCGAATGAGGAATGGGCATTTGAGCATGAGCAAGTGTGTGGCTTCATCGGGCAGTACATTGAAGATAATGTGTACAACCACATTTGTAATGAAACTCATGCACATATGTTATGGAGCAAGCTTGAGAAGTTGTATGCTTCAAAGACCAACAATAACAAATTATTTTATCTGACAAAATTAATGCAGATAAAATATCGAGAAGGCTCTTTTGTTGTCGATCACTTGAATTAAATGCAAGGAATCATGAATCAACTGTTGGAAATGGGCATAAATTTTGACAATGAAATTCTTGCTCTTATGGTACTGGCTTCTCTGCTAGAGTCATAGGAAACTTTAAAGATTTCATTTACAAACTATGCACCAAACTGTGTAGTGAATATGGAATTTGTCAAAAGTGATATTCTGAATGAAGAGATGAGATGTAGATCAAAGGGTGCCTCTTCAACACATTTAGATATCCATGTTATAAGTTCCAGGGGGAGAAGTGAGACTCAAAGCTCAAAGAAAAAATATAAGAGCAGAGAAAAGTCAAACAAGTATACAAATATTAAATGCCATTACTACAAAAAGAAAGGCCACATCAAGAAGTTTTGTCAAAATTTTAAGGACAAGAATAAAGGCAAAGATGTAAGAAAAGATGACAGCAGTAATGATGATAAAGCAAATCTCCTCTGAGAATTCAATGTTCTTTTTTATGATGATATTGTTAATATTCCTACCCATAAGACTAGCTAGGTGATTGACAATGGTGCTTCCATTCACGCTACACCTTGAAGAGAATTCTTCTCATCCTACACTCTAAGAGATTATGGATTTATGAAGATGAGAAATGAAAATTGAACAAGAGTTTCTAGTGGAGGAGATGTGTGTTTGGAAATGACGAATGGCACAAGACTAATCTTGAAAAATTTCAAGCATGTTCTAGATATTCGCCTGAATTTGATCTCAATAGGCAAGCTTGATGATGAAGATTTTTGCAACACCTTCCACAACGGCCGATGGAAACTCACTAAAGGCTCACTAATGGTGGCTAAAGGTAAAAAGGACTCAATACTATACTTTATGCATGCAAATGTCTATAAAGACATAGTGAATATTATGGAGAAAGACAGTACAGTCGAGTTATGGCATTGAAGACTTGGCCACATACGTGAGAAAGGGATGACAATGCTGGCCAAGAAAAATGTGTTATCTAGAGTAGATCTTATGCATCTAGAGAAATGTGCCAATTATTTTGCAGGAAAGTAAAACAAGGTTGCTTTCAAGAGTTCTCCTCCTTTCCATAATGAAGAATGTGCTGGATTTAATTCATTCAAACTTATGTGGCCAATGCCAAAGTCACTTGGTTGTTGTCAATACTTTATGACTTTCATTAATGATCATTTTCAAAAAACATGGGCATACACCTTGAAGTTAAAAGATCAAGTACTAAATGTCTTCCAGGAATTTCACATCCTAGTAGGGAGACAAACTGGCAAGAAGTTTAATTGCATTCGGACAGACAATGGTGGAGAGTATTCTGGACCATTTGATGCTTATGGTAAAGAGCATAGTATATGACATCAAATGACACCTCCAAAGACACCATAGTTAAATGGTTTAGTTGAGAGGATGAATAAGACTTTGATAGAAAGAATCAGATCATTGCTTTCATATTCAAAACTACCTAGGACATTTTAGGGTAAAGCTTAACTTACAATACTGCATATGCTAAACCTTTCACTACGTGTTCCTTTACAATTTGACACTCCAAAAAGGGTGTGGTTAGGAAAAGACGTTTCCTATGGTTATTTATGAGTTTTTAGGTATAAAGCCTTTGTGTATATTCCTAAGGATGAGATGTCCAAACTTGATGTCAATACATAATAGTGTGTATTCATTTGCTATGGTCAAGAACAACTTGTCTATAGATTTTATGATCCATTCCAAAAGAAGCTTGTTAGAAGTTGTGATGCTATGCTTATTGAAGATAAGACAAGTGAAGATATTACCAAAGTTGAGAAGAATATTCCAGCTCTGAAGATAATTTAAATTTGAAGTTATTTCCTCCAACAATGATGCCAAAGGAAGTTGGAGATGAAAATGAAGTTATTCCACCAGAAGTAGTAGATGAAGATGCTCCCATTAAGATTCCATTTGAAAATGATGATGATGATGTCCATGATCAACCACTGGCAGATAAGGCTTCTCCAGTGCCACTAAGGAGATCTAATAGAAACAGACAACCTTCTACCAGATATCCTAGAGACCAGTTTATGTTACTAACTGATAGGGGAGAGCCAAAAAATTTTGAAGAAGCTATAAATGATGAGCACACACATAAATGGTTTGAAGCCATGTAGGACAAGATGAAATCTTTGCATGAAAATAAGACATTTGAGCTGGTGAAGTTTCCTGAAGGCAAAAAAGCTTTAAAGAATAAGTGGGTGTTCAGTATCAAGCATGAAGAACATAGACTCTGGCCACTATTCAAAGCTAGACTGGTTCTAAAAGGATTCAACCAAAGAAAGGGTATTAACTTTAATGATATTTTTATCTCCAGTCATGAAGATGACATTCATCCATACTATGCTGAGTTTAGCAACAAGTCTTGATCTGGAGATTGAGCAAATGGACGTTAAAACTGCCTTCCTTCATGGTGATTTGGAAGAGAAAATATTTATAAAGCGGCTAAAGGGTTTCAAAGAAAAGGGAAAAGAGGACTATGTTTGTAGATTGAAGAAAAGCTTGTATGGCTTGAAATAAACACCAAGCAATGGTATAAGAAGTTTAAGTCTATTATGAAGGAGCAAGGCTATAAGAAGACCACTTGAGACCATTGTGTATTTGTTCGAAAACTCTCTAATGATGACTTTATTGTGTTATTGTTCTAAGTGGATGACATGTTAATTATTGAATGGAATGTTTCCAGAATCAGTAGCCTGAAGAAGTAGTTCAGTAAGTCTTTTGCTATAAAAGACTTGGGACCAGCAAAGCAAATTCTTACCATGAAGATTATTAGAGAAAAAGGCATCAAGAAGCTATGGTTATCATAAGAGAAGTATATTAAGAAGGTACTTCAGAGGTTCATCATGCACAATGCTAAAGCGGTTAGTTGTCCTCTTTTTAATCACTTTATATTGACTTCTCAACAAATCCCTTCCATTGATAAAGAGAAGGAAGAGATGGATAGAGTTCTATATGCTTCAACAGTTGGTAGTTTAATATAAGCCATGGTGTGTACATGGCCTTATATTGCACACTCAATTAAAGTTATGAGTCGGTTCCTTTCAAATCTTGAAAAGGAACATTGGGTTGCGATGAAATGGATTTTCAAGTATCTTTGTGGAACATCAAAAATATGTTTGTGTTTTAGAGATGCCAAACCTATGTTAGCTGGATACACAAATGCAGATATGGCAGGAGATGTTAATTCAAGAAAATCAACTATGTGTTGCAATCAAAACTATAAAAATGTGTTGCTTTATCTACCACTGAAGTAGAGTTCATTGTAGCAATGGAAGCTTATAAAGAGTTGCTATGGATGAAGAAGTTCTGAAATGAACTTGGTTTTTAGCAAGACAAATGCAAGCTATTTTGTGATAGTTAGAGTGCTATCCACTTGGTAAGAATTCCTCTTTTCATTCAAGATCATAGCACATTTATGTGAGATATCATTGGATGTGGGACGTATTGGAGAAGAAGCTATTGCAGCTTGAAAAGATCCATACTAATGAAAATGGATTAGACATGTTAATAAAGATTTTATAAAAATAGAAGTTCAAATTCTGTCAATTGGCCACCGAAATGGTGATGACCTCTACACAGTCGAAGGGGGAGAATTGTTGTGGGTCCCTCCTAGTGCAGCCCACAAGTTTTAAAAAAACTATGAAAAGTCACATTTTGCCACACTGAATTCAGTGCAACAAATGTGGAAAGTTTACTTATTTCTTTTTATTCTTTTGTGTATACTTAATGCCTATATAAAGGCATTTAGATGGAGTGAAATATGTATGCAAAGAGAGGCAAGCAACAAGTGAAAAGCAAAAGAGAGGTGTGTACTCGTGAAGGTAACTAAAGCAATTTTGCTTTGATGAATAAGAGAATTTTAAGGGTTTGAAATTTTTTTTTCCAATGGATAAGTGACAAAATAGTGAGATAATTATTTTTGGGTTGTTTGGGAAATATTTTGAGTGCCACTATTTTGGTGAGAATTTTTATTTTATACCTTTAGTGTTGATCTAGAGAATACTCTCTCTTATATTTACTGTTTTTATAGTAGAAGAAAATTTTAGATTTTATCCCATAGACGTAGCCCTAAAATTAAGGATGAACCACATTAAAATATTTTTGTCATTATTATTATTTATACAACAAATTTTACCGCCTATTTTACTCATCCATTGGTTAGTTTAACTGTCTCTATTTATTTATTCATTTGATTATTTCTATAGTAATTTATATTTTATGTATGTAAAAATTATTCTGCTGCATAAGCTTCATTAATTTTCCCAACACAAATCCCTATTTCGAATGAGTTCAGTTACATCAGTAATTTCAGATTCAAGCTGCTTGACTAGAAGTAAGCTTGCCAAACTAGCCATATAACTTTGGGTCAGTATAAGCAGAACAAAACTCCACACTATAATTACTAGTCCTACCCAGTTGTTAAACACCCTCTGCCATGAAATTTATTTCAGATTGAATCAAGAAGACCTTTTTAAAATAAATTGGCAACAATGAGATATAAAGGGAACGAGATTACATACGATGTGCAAAAACCATGGTGAAGAAGGAAAACCACAAGCTAGTATCAACTTGATAGTAAACAGATCCTTGGAAATCTTCATTTCTTCTGTGTTCAAGAAACCAAACCACAAATCCAATGAAGAGAAATGACAAGAAGGTGATCGCCCAAAGATAGCTCGATAAAAGCTTCAAGCAAAATTACTGCACTACTTTTCTTGTTGCCTTTCATAGACGCAAACAATGATACATGACATTCAGTAAATAGGGCTTTTTATCAATTTAGGGTAAAAAAGAAAAAAAAAATTCTATTTAGGGTGGATATAAAAATAATTCTAAATTTGAGGTAGTTTAAAAAGTTATTATCAATTTTGAATATTTTTAAATGCTGTGGCATTAAATACATAGCACCGCCATTTTAACTAGCGGAAAAACAACTCTGCCAGTCAAATAGCAGAGTTGTGTTTTTTAAAATTGAAAATTAACATTTGCGCCACTTGAAGTAGCGGTATATATATATATATATATATATATATATAAAGGGCAACTTTGAAAAAGCCACTGCATTTGTTATTTTTCTTATTTTAATATTATTATTATGACTATAATTTGTTTTAATTATAATAATATTAAAAATAATATTATAATAATGATAATATTGTACCTTTTTTGTTTTTAATTATAATATTAATATGATTATATTTAATCATATATATATATTTCGAGTTTAGTCAAGCACGAGTGTAATAGTTAATTAATTAATTCAACCTCAAGTTTTAAAAATGAAGTTCAATCGTATTCGATTTGAGTTTTAAATTTTAAAATTGAACCAATCTTGAATTTGAAATGATAATAATAATAACAATAATAATTATTATTATTATTATTATTATTGTTAATTAAGAAAAGGGAAAAACATTATTATTATTATTAATTGATTTAATCTTTTTAATTGATTTTAAAAATGTATTTATGGAGTAGTTAGTTTGGCCAAATATTAAAGAGTGTTAGTAATTTTTCCTATATTATTATTATTATTAAAAAAAGAGAGAATGAATATTTTAAAATAACTTAATAATTTTATTACTATTAATTCAAAAAATGAAATAAAATAATAATAAGAATAATAAGCAAAATTACTATATTAAAATTTATGTTATTATTATTATTATTGTTCCATCATTAAAATTATATGTATTATACAAAAAATTAATAAAACATAAATTAATAAATTTATATTATAAGCATTGTTCCATATTTAAATTAATAAAATAGAAAAAAGAAAACAGAAAATCTATAGCATCAAATGTAGATATTATTATTATTATTATTATTATTATTGAACCATCTTTAAATTAATAAAACCTAAAAAGTTAGAAAATTTAAAAAGAAAATATTTTGAGCTGGGAACTGAACCTAGTCCGTATGGCTATAGCTATTAAAGGATTAAGGCACTATAAAGTCATTCAATTAAGCCCTATGAGCTGCTCCTTTTCTACTTTTCATTTTAATATCAAGTGTTTGTTGCAATTTTTATTTTATTTTTTCAATTAATCCAAATGAAGTCGGCCACTTGAAGTGGCGGACTTCGTAAGTACTTTTTTGTCTTTTTTTAGTCCATCAGTTTGATTGACAAATTTACTTTTCTTCTTTTTATTTTTTTATTTTTTTCACCTTAAAATTGAAATTTTTTTGGAAAACACCCTAAATTAGATAAAATGTTTAAAGTTTTACCTAAGTTGATAAAAAGCCCCAGTAAATGGCTGTGTGAAGTCTGCGTACAACGTCCTGTTCCCTATTATAGTTGTACCACAGCATCATATTTCTATATGCATTGAACAAAAATCAGACTACCATGAATCATACTGGTGTAATGATCAAGTGTCTGTCTCTAATACAGAATGTTAGTAGCTTGAATATTCCTGAAGTCCTAAAAACGAAATTGAAGTAGAGAGAAAAGGATTCAGATCTTACCCCTAAGTAGACTTGATAGATCAAATCGTTGTAAGTTCCAGCAGCCTTTCCTTCAGCATTGCCGAAGGGGATGTAATCATAGGCAACAGCATAAGGTAATTCCTTCACCGCAGCATAAAAAATATCTATGCAATATCCTCTAACTTTTGTAATGTTAGTTACAGGATCTCTTGTCACATTAACCACTGTAGTGAAGCCAATCTTCACTGGCACCCCTATTCGCAATCTCTTCCCATTTGTCGGAACCTCCCAACCTTTTGGAACAATGGTTGAATCTCCTGACCATATAATGGTTGCCAGATTATTGGATTATTAAAAGTAGAAGTTGAATTTGTTGGGAACTTCAAGTTTTTAATAATTCCATTTACTGTTGTCCAAAATCCAACCCCTCTTGGTCCAGCATCGTTCACATCAACATTTTGGAAAGCTGGTGCTTGCTGTAGCTGCTGATTAACGAAAAGAAAATCTCCTGCAATACCTTTGAAACTAGTATTTGATAATTCTTGAACAACTGCTGTACCATTTCTAGAGATGCCGAAATTATCAAGATCAGTTAGATTGCTAGAAACATTTTCCTTTTGGAAGCTAAAGGTTGTTGTTCCAGCTTCCTCAATAGCCATGGCTAATGCTCTTGTGGCATCATAAGCCCACAGTCCTTAAACATTCAACTCTGCATCGACCAAGTCAGGATAATCCAGATAAAATTTCTGTTTTCATCGGACTCGAAATGATTCTAACTCTTCTGTTACTGGAACATAAGTTTTAAGCCCTAACGCACCTTGCATAGAATCAATGACTGAACGATCCAATGAACTTAACAAGTTGGTCATCGCATCAGTCATCATCCATACATATCCTGGATTCATCATACCAATCTCCTTTGCTTTCGTGAACAGCCGAGCGCCCGGAGAGGGTGACATGTACAAGAGGTCCAGTGATTGCTTGTACTTCCACATTTTTTTACCAAGTCGAAAGCTCTCTGTTTACGAAAGGAAAATTAAAAAATAATCTAAGAATATTTTAGTTTCTACTTCTCTTAACCAAAAGTCAGCAAGGATTAGTGGTAATACCTGCAGAATTACATCTTTTCATTAGTTTGCAATTTGCACAGTCCGATTTGGACCATTAAAAATTATTTAAACTTAAAAATTGACAATCAAAGTCCAATAGTTCGGCTTAGCTCAAAATCTTATTTTAAATTTATAAATACGTATTTATTTTTTTTATCGTGATATAAGTAACATTTTTTGAAACTTAAAAATTCTCACATTTCAGCGGACTTTAAACTAAAAAATTAAACTGTAAAACTATTTTCTAAAAAATTTTGACTGCCTTTTTTTCTTCTCCAATATTAAATAATCACATAAATTCCAACTGTTTTAGTGTCATGAATTTCAAAAGGGGCAAAATTTTTCCATGCCAGATTTTTCACTTTTTTTTAAACTAAAAATCTTTTCAAGAACTTTTTAATTCCAAGTAATGAAAATGGAAGTCTTTGAACTTCAACGAAACCTTCATTCTATGCATATGTTTAAACAAGCGGCCGTAAAACATAGCTAGAAAGAATGAAAGAAGGGACGAAACTGCTGCAGCTGCATCAATGACATCTCCATTGGAGTTTCGAGTGTGAAGAACCATCCTAGTTTTGTAGTGACCGTGGTTGGCATAGAAGTCAACGAGTGACATGTTGATACAACTCAACCACAAGTTGCCAGCCCCACCACCATAATCATAAAAAACTACACCTACTTTCGCCAAGTTCTGAGCTATTGCCATTTCCAATAACAGAAATATACATACACAATGAAAGAATACGGAACATATACCACATTTTGAAGGGATTAACTTCCTCACCATTATGATTTGGTTCACTGCGTAACACTATTCTTCTTTTTTGTCCACTTTTAATGCCATATATAATATATAGTGGCAGTTGACAATAATGTTATAAGTTACTAGTTGAAACTAGAGCTCAAAAATAATTTTCTTTTCCCTAAAGAAAAGGGGGTGTTTTTCCGGGAATTTTCCATTTGATTGCTTCTTTAAGAAAAGGGGATCTTTCTTTCTGACTTCTCTATTTTCTTGAATGGGCGGTATCTACATGACTTTGTCAAGGAATATAAATTAATACAAAAACAAATTAAATAGATTCTGCATTAGATTCTTTGGTATTTTTGACTTTGAGGTTCTACTTCATATGTTTATTGTTAAATTACCACTCCATTTTATGTTTGATAAAAGTGATTTAATATTTATTTTTCATGAAAATTTCACGCTTGATATTAATTTTGTCAGAATTATTAGATTATTTCATCTGATTGATATGTACATGAAACTTTTAGAATTTGAATTATTAGCCTATTAAAATTGTGAAATTATTTTGAAAAAGAAAATTATTTTCTTAAAGTGTCAGTATTTTGAATGTTAAATTCTAATTAATTCAATTTAATTCAGATAATATGATAAATATAACAAAAAATTTGCTAATAACTTAGTTAATACTTAATACCACTATAGACACCACTTTTAATATAATACATGTATATTATAATTCGTTTGACCTTATTCTTCATTAAAAAATTATTCCAATTTTGTCGGCAAAGGGGAAAATAAATTTTCCTTTCCCACTTACGAGGCTTAATTATTAAACAGCAAATACATTATAATACATTGTTTTCGTCAATACATGTGAGGATTAATGACATTGATTTATTATTTCAAGAATTGTTTCTGTTGGTAAACGTGTTTCCTGATTATAACGGTCAGGAAGCACAATAATGCACAGATCGTCATGCGGGATTACTAGTCCATTTGTAAGATTGTGATCAGCATCAGAAGGAAGTGACATTTCTGACATTTGCTCGGCAGTGATATTTGTATGAATTGAATCCGAAGACGGGAAAATTCAATCCATTTCTATCACCATTTACTACATCTTTCTTGAAAAAATGGGATCTGAAATCTTTATCGATAAAAATTCTGAGCAAATCAAGAATCCTTCGATGCCATGTTGAAACTGCAGAATCACGAGAAGAAGGCATCAAAACTTCCCTGTTATGGTGTATAAACATGGCAATGTATATGATTAGAGCTAGAACTGAAACTATTCCAGTAATCAAGAATATCCCCCATAAACTATTTAGACCAAGCCTATTAGAAGGAACTGAGTTGCTACGGTATGGGCAGAGCACTGTCTGAGGGCCAAACCATTTTCTTTTTATTTCCTTGATTTTATCTCCTTCTGTCACTTTCAGAATAGCCCTGGATATATCAGGTGAGGAGAACCTTTAGGAAATGCCTGAATGTCACATAACTAAGAACCCCAGTTAGGCTTAGTTAAAAAGAACCCACGTAAGCAAGTTAGCAATAAGCAAATACAAGACTTAATAAAGAGAGGGAACTTACAAAACCAAGACCATCAGTGCTAAACACTTCAATGTTTGATATGTTTTTCCATCGAGAAGTTTTCAACATGGAAGTGGGTTCGACCAAGGTATACTTGGAGCAATTCTAGGCAAGAATGAGATGTACAGTAGTTGGTAAATCAAAAGCAGCAACAACCCCACCATTTCTACTTCCTTTTAATAGAAGCTCATCACATTCCTCAGCAAATTTGTATGATACTAACTTGGATTCATCAAAACCCAAGCTTTTCAATGTTGACTGAACAAAAGAACCCTTTTGGTAGCCTACACATTCTCTCTTTTTAATGAGCTCATCTATGGTGGTAACACTCGGTTGGAGTTGTTGAACGATCAAGAAGCTAGATAAACTTGCAGTGTAGCTTTGAGTGAGAATCAGTTAAACAATGCACCATATGATCACTAAAATTCTTGCCAAATTGCTCACCACTCTCTCCCCTATAATTAAAAAAAATAATTACATATACATGATTGTATCCATTGATACTAGCTGAAAAGGTTTCAAGGGAAACAAATTACTACGAGCAAAAACCATGGCTAAGAAGGAAAACCAGAAGCTGGTGCCAACTTGTTGTGAAGGATGTTAGATAATGTGTTTAGGACTACTGAGTCATAAGTTGATATGTTAAATAGTTCAAATTGTTCCTATTTTTGTGTGTGTTTGTTATTGTTTTTGTTATTCATGTTTGTTATCATGGCATGATTCTAGGGCCGTGATGTTAGTAGGTAGTTGTTATTTCAGCTATAAATTGTAATTCTTCTTATGTTGAAATTAATCAAGTTCCTTTGTTTTCTTTTCAAATTACTTTACTGTCAATTTTCTTTTATTTTATTTTTGCAACTTTGTTTTACTTTTTTGATTTAAAATTACCAACATCTGGAGGGACCTTTGTATTTACTGCCTCATGGAATCTAAAGCAAATCTCTCTGCAATTGCTTCAGTGGTGTTCAATGGAGACAACTACTAGCTTTGGGCAGTGTGTATGGAGACATATTTGGAAGCTTTGAATCTCTAGGAAGCAGTGGAAGAAGACTATGAAATTCATGCACTTCCAAACAATCCCACCATGGCACAAATAAAAGCGCACAAAGAAAAGAAGACAAAGAAATCAAAGGCAAAGGCATGATTGTTTGCTGCAATTTCATCCACCATCTTAACTCACATCATATCTCTAAAGTCAGAAAAAGAGATATGGGATTATCTTAAGATTGAATAACAAGGAGATGAGAGAATTAAAGGGATGCAAGTCTTGAATCTGATCAGAGAATTTGAACTTCAAAGAATGAAGGAATTTGAGACGATCAAAGATTACTTTGATAGACTACTTAGCATCAAAAACAAGGTGAGACTTCTTGGATTTAAATTTACTTACTCAAGAATTATAGAAAAAATTCTTGTTACAATACCTAAAAGATATGAAGCAACCATTACTAACTTGGAGAATACTAAGGATCTGTTAAAAATTTCTTTAGCATAATTACTTAACACCTTGCAAGCATAAGAATAAAGAAGATTGATGAGGGAGGATGTAATAATTAAAGGAGCTTTGGCAGTCAAGTAGCAATATAATGCCAAAAATAAAAAGAAGAAAAAGAAGATTTCTAAAGAAAATGGGGCAAGTACAAAATCAACAAATGTAAAAGGGAAGAACAAAAGCCAGAAGAAAGCCTATCCACCTTGCCAACACTATGAAAAGAAGGGCCATCCTCCATTAAAATGCTGGAGAAGGCCTGATGCTAAGTGCACTATATGTAAATAGATGGGACATAAAGCTAATATCTGAAAAAAAAATTCAATAACAAGGTGCAGCGATTAAGATTAATGATCAAGAGGAGGAGGATCCCTTGTTCGTTGCTACATGTTTCTCTAGCATCAAATCAAGTAAAAGTCGGCTTATTAATAGTGGTTGTACTAACCATACGACATATGATAAGGATCTATTCAGGGAGTTAAGTAGCACAACCTCATTAAAGGTCTGAGTTGGAAATGGCAAGTACATAACCTTGAAAGGAAAAGGAACAGTTGCAATCTCAACCTATGTAGGTACAAAGCTAATTTCTGATGTGTTGTATGTCCCTAAAATTGATTAAAACTTGTTAAGTGTTGGACAACTAATTAAAAAAGGGCTTTAAAGTTATCTTCAAAAATAGAAGTTGTTTGATTAAAGATGCAAGTGGTCAAGATATTTTCAAAGTAATAATGAAAGGGAAAAGTTTAACTCTGAAACTATTAGAGGAGGAGCAAAATTGCTTTCCCAACTAAAGAAAATATCACTGAAGTATGGCACATAAGGCTCGGGCACTATCATCATTAGTGGCTACTATAATTGAAATCCAAGAAGATGGCAAATGATAATCTAGAACTTGATGACCATGCTCCAAATTACAAACCATGTTAGTTTGGAAAGAAAAGTAGGAAACCATTTCCCAAGGTAATATAGAGAGCCTTAATGAAGTTGTAACTAATACACACTGATATTGTAGGCCCATAAAGAATGACTTCTATGAAAGGTAGTCTTTATTATGCTATTTTCATTGATGATTTCACTCGCATCCATTGGATTTTCTTTTTAAAGCATAAGTCAGAGGTGGCTCAAGTTTTCTGGAGCTTTAGAGCCAGAGTTAAGAATGAGATTAGTTATAGAATAAAAACTCTTAGATCATACCATGGCAAGGAGTATACCTCTGAAGCATTCAATCACTTGTATGAGGAGGTTAGCATCCAACATCAATTAACTACTTCATACACTCTATAACAAAATGAAGTGAGGGATGGAATAGATTCATATTTAAGATGGCGCAATGTATGCTATATGAGAAATATGTAACAAAGCAATTTTGGGATAAAAGCAACAAATACTATTATTTTCTTGTAAAATGAGCTTCCCATAAGAGTAGTGAAGGATCAAACACCCTTTAAGGCATGGTATGATTATAATCTCTGAATTTTCTTAAAATATTTGGATGCTTCTGCTTCACTCATGTTCCGCAAATCAAGAGAGATAAATTAGATAAAAGAGCACATTGATGCATTTTTATTGGCTACAGCTTGGTTGTAAAAGTATACAAAGTTTTCCAGCCATAAATAGAAAAAAATCATTATAAATAGGGATGTGCACTTTATGGAAGATGAAGAGTAGAACTAGTATGATGTAAAGAAGATGTCTCTAACCTTAAAAGTGTCAAATCTCAAGCTTCTTAACTTGAATACAACATAACAAAGCATTGAAGTTTGCTAGAATGAAATGGTGGATCATAATACAATTAGAGGTATAAGATCACTTTTTAATGTTTATCAAAGATACAATATTGATGTGCGTGAAGCTACAGATTATAAGGAAGCCAAGATAAATCAAAATTAGGTTACTGTAATGAAAGAGGAGTTGTTCATGATTGAAAGGAATAAAACATGGGAGCTGGTTGAATGACCCCAAAATAGAAAGATAATTGGAGTCAAGTGTGTGTATAAAACCAAACTTAATGTTTATGGTTCTATTAACAAGTTCAAAGTGAGGCTTGTTGTTAAAGGCTATGCTCAAATATTCAGAGTGGACTACTCTGACACCTTCACACTAGTTGCCAGACTCAAAACCATCAAGTTCTTGCTTGCTATTGCAACATAAAAGAATTGGAAGGTGTACCAATTAGATGCCAAGTCAGCATTCTTGAATAATTTTTTACAGAAGGAGATCTATGTAGAGTAACCAAAAGGCTATATAAAAGAAGGAGAAGAAAATAAGGTTTACCTTCTAAAAAAAGGTGCTTTACAGATTAAAGCAAGCTCCACAAGCTTGGTACAATAGGATTGATGAAGTTCTGCAAAACTTGGGATTTGCTAAAAGCTTATCTGGATTAACATTATACATCAAGCATGATGGAACTAACAATCACATCATCTTAATATATGTGGATGATTTGCTTGTGATAGGAAACAACATAAGTATTTTGGAAAATTTTGAGCAAAAGGTGATGGAGATTTTTTAGATGATAGATCTTGGATTGATGACGTTCTTTCTTTGAATGGAAATCAAGCAGATTAAGTTTGAAGTCTTCATCTGTTAAAATAAATATAATGAGGAGATTTTGAAAAAGTTTAAACTTGAAGAATGCAAATAGATGGGCACTCCAATGAGCTTAAAGAAGAAGCATTATAAAGAAGATGGAGCAGAGAAGATTGACCAGCTATATTTCAGAAATATGATTAGTTGCTTAATGTATTTGACACTAACTCAACTAGATATTCTGAATGCTACAAGCATTTTATCTCGATTTATGCATTGTGCAAGTGAAGAGCATCTCAAGGCTACAAATAAGGTACTTAGATATATGAAAGGTACATCTGATTTGGGAATTAAATTCATAAGGAGCAAAGAGTTCAAGCTAGTAAGTTTTTCAGACAGCGATTGGGGAGGTTCCATTGATGATATGAAGAGCACTTCATGCTATTGTTTCGCACTTGGTTCTGGTGTTTTCTCATGGAGCTTAAAAAAAAGAAATTATAACTTTCACTGTTGAAGAAGAGTTCATTATTGCAACAATTGCAGTTAATCAAGATTTATGGTTAAGGAAGATTTTAATTAATCCTAGCTTAAAGTAGAATCAAAGCACAAAGATTCATGTTGACAACCAAGCTGCTATTTTCATCTCTCAAAATCCTATATTTCATGAAAAAACTAAGCACTTTAATATTAAGTTATTTTTCTCAAGGGAGGTACAGAAAGATGGAGCTGTTACTTTTGTTTACTACAAAATATAAGATCAAGCTAATGATGTTTTCATTAAGCTGTTGCCAATTAGAAAGTTTGAATTTCTAAGGACAAAACTTAGTATTTATAGCTCCTAAAGCAAGGAGTGTTAGATAATGTGTTTAAGACTACTGAGTCATAAGTTGATATGTTGAATGGTTTAAATTGTTCCTATTTTTTTGTGTTTGTTATTGTTTTTGTTATTCATGCTTGTTATCATGGCATGATTATAGGGCTATAATCTTAGTAGGTAGTTATTATTTTTAGCTATAAATTGTAATGTCTTTTGATGTTGAAATTAGTCAAGTTCCTTTGTTTTCTTTTCAAATTACTTTGATGTTAATTTTATTTTGTTTTATTTCTGTAACTTTTTTTCTTTTATGATTTAAAATTACCAATAAAGGAGTTCCATGAAAATCTTCATTGATCATGTGCCCAAGAACCTAAACTACAAATCCAATAAAGAAGAAGAAGCACAAACTTGTTACCTAAAGATCCCATGTTAATGGCTTTAAGAATACCCAAGCTTTTGTGATATTATCATTTGTGATCAGCACAATTATTGTTATTCATACTAATTCCACATATAGTAGAGTGAAGTCCATGTACAAGGACCTGTTGGCCATAATTAATATGTCAACATTATACTCATATTTAGCAAAACAAGTACAAAAATGATGACCATAAAAATGTAGGAGATGCATAATTAAAACTAGTATTTTACCCCATGGCACACTTATTCTATTAAATTGTTGTAACTTCTATCACTCTTGCCATCAGGATTGGTGAAGGGAATGTACTCATAAGTCATAATGTATGGTAGTTATGCTACTATAACATCGAAAAGATCTATACATTATCCTTTCATTTTTTATATGTTCGTGATAGGATCTCTTGTAATATTCAGAAATTGAGTGAAGCCTTACTTTATTGGCACTCCAATTCTTAGTTTCTTTCCATTGATTGGAATCTCCCATCCTTTGGGAACTGAAGTTGTATCTCCTAGCCATATAATGGTGTTGATACTGGTATTAGAAGGAGGATTGTAGCCCTATGTTGTTGATGACTTCAATATTTTAACATGCACTTTTTCAAGTACCCAAAATCCTACCCTTCTTGCTCCATCAATATTCATATTAAGTATTTGGAATACTGATAAATGTAATTGGCTATTAATAAAGTTATAATTTCATGTAATGCCTTTGAATTTGGTGCTTGAAAAATCTTGTCGAAGGTCTGCACCAATTTTAGATATTCCAAAGCTTTCGAGATCAGTTGAAATAGCCCTAGAAACATTTGCCTTAAAGAAGCCAAAATTTTGAGTCCTTGCTGCTACTTTCTCAATTGCCATTGCCAATGCAACAGTAGGATTATATGCCCATAATCCATAAATGTTAAGTTCAGTATCAATTATGTCATGATGCTCATGATAAGACTTCTTTTTCCGTTGAGCCTAAAAATTCTCTATCTTTTTAGTTCTTAGAACATAAGGTTTAACACCCAAGACCCTTTGCATTGACTCAATGTCAAGATAGTCCATTGAATTCAAGAAATCTATCATGCCATTTGTCATTATCCAAACATAGCCTTTACTCATCATTCCTATCTCTTTAGCTATGAGAAATAGCCAGATGCCAAGCATAGGAAGCATATGCAAAATTAAGACTCGAGTTTGCATTGACTTCAGCGTATATAGTTCTCCTATAATTTCATCATTTATGGCTCTCAGAGATATCAAGCTCCGGCAGGTTACATGAGCATCAATTAAATAAGGTATGATTCCTACCCTAAATTCATTGTCTACATAGATAGACATAGCTTCTTTCCATCCAAAAGCTTGGACTATTGCACTTATAGCCTTGATGTGACATGAATCATTTCGTGTAGCTCCTGATGGAAGCTAGATAAGGACTTGTTGCTAAAAATGATATGTTGGATACTTGAGCTTTTTCTCTGAGGTCAATAACAAAGTTTTCCTACATTGATGTCGTTGGCCCTAGTACTAGAATGTTGATATTTTATGATGAAAATTTAGTGAGAAGATACAAATCTTGTCACTAAATGCTTAACTTTTTTAGTTTTAGTGAGGAATGTAAAATACTCTCACTAAAACTCCTCAAAAATATTATATTTAATAAGAGTGATTTAACTTCCTAGTTATTAATATATACAACCCATCGCCATTGAGTTAAAAAAAAGGCGTTATCTTTCCCACTAAATAAAAAACTAAATATTTTTTTTACCAAGTCTCTTTTTCTATTTCTCTAACTAAAAAATCTCCCAAATCAAAAATTCATTTTTGCAATCCTAAAACCCTATTTGATAATCTCAGTTTAAAAAGAAAAATGAAAAATCAAAATTACAATTTAGCTAAATCCAGCGATCACTATAAGAAAAGATGATGTCATCTCACTCTCTAAAATCATCATAGAGCATTGGTTGTGACTCCTTTCAATTAGCTCAAAGCCTATCATTAAACCACTCAAAGAAGGAGGATCAGTTGTTGGTGCTCGTAGCATGATGATTCCAACTGCTAAGCCTTTTATTTCTTTTGTTTCCGAAACTTCTGTTTTCAATAAGAAGAAAATTTCTCTTACTTGCCATTATGAAGTTTTGAATAATTTCTATTTTTTATTATTCTATTATTGAATGAACATAAAGATTTTTCCTTTTTCAATTTATTGCTATTTTAATTGATGTTGTGGTAAACTGGTAGTAAATTGTGAGAGGTGGCAGGGATTTGTTCAAATTGTTGCTTCATACTTTGAAAAAAAATAAAGCAAAGTTGGTGTAATTAAGGGTTCTCAAGTGTATTTGACAAAATAATTGGTGTAATTGGGGGTTCTCAAGTGTATTTGAAAAAATAATTGGTGTAATTGGGAGTTCTTAAGTGAATTTGAATAAATAATTATAGTTTTAAATCTTCCAAATTTTTTTAATGATTTTTACCCTTTTTTTTTATTGTAACTTAAAAGGGACATGCCCAAGCTCAAAATTTAAAGAATTCTTTAGTTGTGGGTCCCTTTGAACAAGTGGGGTTGAATATTGTTGTCAGTGGAATATAGGTGATCACAACCAATAAATGTTTTTATGTCTTAAACTGAAATTTTTCTCTGCATATCCTTCTCTTTATCAACGTTTTAACTTATGTTTCATTTCATGGAAAATTCATGATTTGGTCTTTTGGATAGATTTACCATCAATAGTATGTATCATGTCTTAATATTTTTAGTAATCTTTATTACTGCACATGTATATGAACTGTGGATTGTATTACTACTATAGGTTAATTTAATTGAATCAGTTGTATATGTCAAGATTGCATTAAATGGTATTAACAAATGAGTCTTTTAAAAAAAACAAAACAAAACAAAACAAATGAGTCACTATTAAATTTAGATTTCCAATTGAGTTTTGGTCTTATCCTACATTTTTATTGGAACAATTATACACAAGGTGTCCAAGCACTTATAGATTTTTCTATTAGGTTGATGGTCTATTTAGGACAAAGATACCTAGAATATTTGCAATTTAAGATGTTAAGCATTCCCATTGAAGGTATATATATCTCATAGATTTGATTTGATCCTTCTTATTAATATATTATAATATAGTTTTATAGAAAAATTATTTTACCATGTACAGATGTACAACTACACGTGACTTTAACTAGCACTTGAGGTTAAATATTTTAAAATTTTCTTAGGCTTATAATATACTCCAGTTTCTTCAATTATCTTTATATGCTCCTGTCCAAGTATAAAGGGAGCCTAAGAAAAAAATGGTGGCAGACGACTGATCAATTACCATGCCACATTACAATATATTCAACTTCTAATTATTGTTTTTATTTTACACAGACTCAATAACAATAGATAAACTATAAAAATTCCCAAGGAAATTGCTAGTACTTTGAGTCTCCAAGATTTGTAAGTATCTTTTTTTTCTTCTTAATTCAATTAATGTTTGTGTTTCTTTAATTAATTAACTTTTGATGATTAATAGTGGTAAACTCAATGGTGTAAGTTTGTATTGCAATTAGATGTTAATGTTGTGGCTCATTTAGGAAAATTATATTATTAAGTTAAAGTCTTGATTTTATAAAAATTTCAATGCTAAATTGAATTTTAAGGTTTATCATTAATCTGACATGTAACTAAGATTACATCGATGCTTTTAAAATTCTCATTTAACATATACTTTCGAGTTATCCTAAGTTTATTTCATTGAATTTCTTTGCATTTATTTGAATTTATTATACACATTATATATAATGCATTTTATTGGTATTACTCCTATTATAACCTTCTTGTTGGAAGTGTATTTACTAAACATGTTATATATAATGTATTATTAATTGATCTTTTTATTAGGGAATGGATTTATTTTTTATGTTCTATGATTTCTTATCTTTATCTTTTGTTTTTTGGCATTTGTGTCTATTCATGTTCCTTTTTTTCTATTATAGAAAGAACAAATTTTCTTGTTGCAGTGGAAAATTTTTTGATCATATTTTCAGTTGAAACAAAGTGTTGAATGGTACTTGTAGTGGTGAATTATACGTTTTAGAGGTTTTCGACTTAAGATTCTTAGTGGATATACAATATTTTTTTTATATTGAGCTTGTATGGGATTCAGGTTTTTACCTAAAATAAATTCCAACTCTTTAATTAATAATGGGTTTGTGTAGGACTCAAGATTTATGCTTTGAAGAACTTAAAAGATGTTATCTTTTTTATTTTGTTGGTTGACTAGGATTTGCTACTTTGCTTTCAAAGCAGACAATGTGCAAGTAAGTTTTGCTTTATAATCACTTTTGCATGTTTTCTTTTGTGAATGCTAATCAAGATAATGATCTTAGTGTTTTTTAAAAAAAATTATAGAGTTATCTAAGTAGTGGCAACTTTTAGAAAAATAAAAATTAGATTTGTTTGTGGAATTGAATTGAAATTGGGTTTTGGGAATTGAAATTTACTTGATTTTTGGATAATTAGTTTAAACTCTTATATAGTGAATCAAATTTGTACTCAAAAACTAGCTGTCTATAGGAGTTATGTGGTGAAAGGGAGATTGTAGATCTGGTACCTAAGTACCCACTATGTTATTTCTAATGAAATCTACATGATTCTTAGGGTAGTGTGCTAATAATTTGCAGCAACCAGCTGCCTATGACTTGTTAGTTTAGCAATAGCATATATGGCTGCATTTGTCACGTGTTAGTTTTTGCTTATTTTTTCAGATTAGTTTGCTTCTTATTTTTGTTTTTGGTTGGCCTGAATTACCTTCCATTTTCATATATTTACCCATTTATCTAGTTTTTTAACTAATTGGTTTGTAAAGGTTTGGAAATGCTTTTACACTTATTTTATTTTTGTGCAAAATATATATCTGAATTCAGAACTTCAACATTTATTGTGTAGTTCATATTTTTTGCTAGTTTTTGTATATGTTTTAGCTCTATATGCCTAGTTTAGCAGGAAAAAGAATCAGGCCCTTTGGCATTATATGGAACAAGTTATTCACTCTCAGATCTAAGGTGTTACATTTTGAGACATTATCATCAACTTGTTCTATTTTCTTAATGCAAATTCACACATTGAGTTTCAAAGACCAATAAAAGTCCTTTTCTTGAAGCTAAATCATTTCTTTTTCCATTCCTCCACATCAATAGTAGGATACTTGCAACTTTGGTTATGTTTTGCTTTTCAGTTTGTTTTGTAAGCAATCTTCATTTAAGATAAGAATGACTATTATTTAGGCAATCCTTTTTCTCTCTAATTTTGTTTTCATCTTTCATTGCTATGTGAATTTTTATTACTATTAAGATAAAAATGAAAATTTTTTTTGTAAGCAACTTTTTGCTCATAAAACATAGGTAATTTTACTAATATTAATATATTAATATAATTTAGTAGTTTTGATATATATGTTTTTTATTGTTTTGTAGGTAGATTGAGATACGATTGACTTTGACTATGCACAAGCCATTCAACAACTAGTGTTAGATTGTGATTAGTTTTTTGGGACAACTTCTTGAAAGATGTTGACATATAATCATATTATGAACAAGTTTTTGGATTTCTTTCTATTTAATACTTTAATAATTAATATTGTTATTATGTTTTAATTAATATATTTAGCATGGTTCTCAATTATTTGTGCAATAAATTTTAATTCTATTATTTATTGTTTTAGTAATTATAAATCAATCAATTTTTATATTATTATTGAAAAAAAAATTGTCATTATAGTATTTTTAATGGCATAATAAATGTTTTTTAATGACGAGAAATGACATCGTTATTCTTGTTTATTAACGATAGTTATTAACTTTTAATGACGGGAATAGCTCTTGCTATTGAAGACCTATAACTATAGACATATACCTTTCAATGATGGGAAATTACATCATTGTTGAGAGTTTATAGCGATAGGATACCATCCCATCATTATTTGTTTTAACGACGGGATTCTTGTTCCCATCACTATTTACTTTTAACTATGGATCCTATAATGATGGTTCATTATGGTAATTTTCATGTCATTTAAAATTTTTAATGATGGGAAATGCACTTTTAATGATGAAATTTCCTTTTGCTAAAACTTATTTTTTCTAGTAGTGTCCTATGATTGCTTTTACTTCAACATTTTTAATCAAGCTCAGAGCTGTGGTTTGAAATGAAAGAAAAAGCAAGTTAAAATTAGAATTGTTGAATTCTTTCTAAATATTTTAATGGGAAAGTGCCGGTGATTCTATATTTTGTTTTTTTTTGTCATAACCTTTTAAATTTAAGTTCTATTACATTCTAACTAATTTGGTTTAATCGGAATAGGAATATAAGCAATAAAGATTTTATAACAATTAATTTAATGTAACAGCATATACTATGAGTCAAATTCAAAACACAACTTGAATGAAAACAGTTCTCTACCAAATGATAAGAATGTTTGTTGATGGTGATTCTATGATTTAACTAATTCTTCAGTCATCTTTGTTTAATTTTAAGTTGTCAAATTCAAATAAATAACTTAACAAGCAATATCAATTGGGCGCCCATCCTTAAAACATCCCTTTTCTCAAAAATTGTTATTATAATTATTTTTACCGGCTTAGATTTTTCTGTAATTTTTTTTCTGCTACATATATAATTTTAGACTGTTCAAGATTGTAATAAAGAATATTATCCTGGTAAAAAATGTGATCACCTACATTTGGTTGCAGTGATATTTATTCCGTTTGTTTGTTGAATAATTGCTGGATAACATTTGTATTTTCTTTTATCTGGTCTGAATCCCTTCAAATTTTGATTTCTTCCAATATCCTCAAGCCCCAATTTGATGAACAAATTCTTATTAAATATTCATGCAATGGTCAAAACTTATTCTTCAAAACTAAAATAAATTTGATATATTAAATTTGACATATTTGCATCAATTTACTTTCTCGACTTACAAATTTACCTTTAAACACCTAATTTTATCAAAATAAGACTCATAGACGCTTTTGACATTATTTTGAGTTGTTTAATGATATTTTTATAAGTTAAACAAAATTATTTAAACACTTAATTGAAACTTCCTAAAAAAATATTTAAAAATATAATTTATGAGTGATATTTTTAGAAAGTTATATGTTAAATTTATTAATGGGGCAACTTATTTATAAATTTTGTGTGTGTTCACATATATATGAGCATGCATGCACAGTTTTTAAAAATTATTTAAAAAATAATTTTAATTTGTAATTGACACAAAGGAAGGTTCAACAAAAATAAAATAAAATAAAGAACAAATAGATAAAAAGGATAACTATGGCAATTAGTTGATACTAAGAATACCTGGAAAAAAATCTCTCTATTAATATGTTTGGTTTAAGAATACTAAGGATAATAGGCATAAAAATTTATTGATTCTCAAAGAATACTCGAAAAATTGGAAAAAAATAGAAATCTCTATTAAAATTAATCAAAGCTAACTCAAATAACACTAAGACTTATATATTTATAGGGTGGCACAATCCTTAATTTTATTAAGGAAATAAAATAAAAACAATCGTAACTAAGGTAGAAAATTAAATTCCTAACAGTGTTAAATTGTAAATAATAATAATAATAATAATAATAATAATAATAATAATAATAATAAATAATTATATATGTTGTCTGTTGTTCTGAAAACTCGTTTCAAAGCTTGTTACTCTATATCATTCCCTCTAAGGTATAGAAAATTCGCCCTTGAATTTTGCCCAAATATTGCAAAAGAAAGTTGCTCATAGATGCATAGAACACCATAAATTCATCTTCAACTTATAATTCCTTCAAAATAGATATTAAAAGAATGTAAGAATAAAGAATTTTATCAATGCCAATGAAATCAATATATTCAACATCGCCCTCTTCTTCCTCATCAAATATTGGTTCATCTCCAATAAATACATTTGCATCCTCACCAATATCAATTTCATAAAATAAACTCTTTTTATGATACTCTTCTTTCTCCTCGTCATCACTAATCTCCCAAAATAAGTCTAAATCATGTTCATATACATCATCATCACAATATCATCTTCTTGTCATGATTAACAAGGATCAATTCGGCTCTAATACCAACTGACGTAGTGGAAGGTTGAACAATAATAAAATAAAATAAAGAACAAAGGGATAAAAGGGATAACTATTGCAATCTGTTGATTCTAAGAATACTCAAAAAACAATCTTCCATTAATCTATTTAGTCAAAGAATACTCAGAATAATAGCCATCAAAATTCATTGATTCTTAAAGAATACCTGAAAATTGGAGAAAAATAGAAATCTCTATTAAAATTAATCAAAGCTAAACTCAAATAGCCCTAAGACTTACATAGTTATAAGGTGGCACAAACCCAAATTTTATTTAGGAAATAAAATGAAAACAATCCTAAATAAGGTTGGAAATCAAATTCCTAACAATGCCAAATTATAATTGTAACACCCGTACCCTTGACTATATGTCAAGTGCTCCATGTAGTTAGAATAGAGTATTGACTCAAGTCATGACTTGTACTCAGTTAAGGAGTGAGAATTTTTTAATTTTGATGACACTTAAAATGAGTGAAATTATGAGAATAAAAATGATTAGGAATAAAAATTAATGAAGAGTGAAGATTAAAAGTTAAGGTATGATATGGATTCAATTGACATAAAATAATTGTCCTATAATGACCAATTGAAAGTTCAAGGATTAATAGGTAATTTGAATGTCTCATTAAGGGCCTAAAATGTTATTTTTGAAATTGAATATATCTGAAATAGCTCTAGAACCATCCTCCACCACCATTCCATGTATAGATATGTATAGATTAAAAGACTAGGAGAAAACTTAGGACAACTTAAAAAAGGAAGAAAGGAGATGAAGAGAAAACTTTATTCTACTAGTTAGTGTTGAATTTTCAAGTGGATTTTTGGAGATCTAAAACACTTTTGAGGCTTTAATCATCATTCTAAAAGCACGTGGTGATTAATTTGGTAAGTGATTTTAGTGTTTTTGTGGATTTAAGTTAAGGTTTATCAGTTTAAATTTTCGGGTTTGATATTCTTGACTTTTTAGTCTCGGTATTTTATTTATATCTTAAGCTAGAAAACTCCAAATTAGGTGTGATTTGATTCTTAAGAAACTTTGAAAAGTCCTCTATAATTGTAGTTTTGAGTCAGAGTTGATTTGCTCTACTTGGAGGTTGAACAAAGTCATACTTTTGGTTGCTCATTTTGTCAAAGTAATTGAGCTTATTGTGATTCGACAATAATAAATTTCTTTGTAGTTATTTAATTGGGTTTAAAGTTATATAGAAAATATTAGATGGATAGATCTAACTCTGTGTAAAATTTGACCATCAAATTCTATTTCTACAATGCCCAATAATTTTTTCGAGTTATCCCTGAAACTGCCATAATAGGGTAAGAGAGAATTCTGTTTTGTGCATGTGATGAGTTTGATTTTTAATTATTTTAAGTGGGTCAAAAATTCATTATCTTTTCTTAATTTAATTTTGTTTTCTTTAAACTCTCAACGAACGTGCTTCTTGGATAGTCATTAAAATATGTTTTAGGTCTTGGATGAATATATTTTAGAGCAAGAACAACCTGAATTCTTGTTGGAGTTTTTCTTAGTATCAAATCTTATTTCGTAAAGCTCAACTTCTTGTACAAAATTTTCAAGGACATTTGGTTCATCCTTTTAATATATTTTCATGACAATTTTTGTAAAATTAAGCTTTTAAAATGGTTTTACTGAAAATGAAAGTTCTAGACTAACTTTTATCTTTTTTGGTAAAATCAAGTTCAATCTTGATTTTTGATAGTGCAAATGGATTTAGTAACCTTTGAAATTGAGCAAGAACTTTTGAAACATTCTTAGTTATATTTTTAAACTATTTTGAGTATTTGAACTGATCTAAAAAAAATTAGGTGAAATTCATGGTTTAAGTATATGTTAAATTCAACCATGTTGTTTATGTAGGCCAAAATATTAATCTATAAATCAAGATCAAAAGGCTAGTATCATAAGTTAAAGGTGTAGTGAAGTTATATAGAAAGTAAAGAATTAAACTAAGTGACGGCATCACATTGTTATTACATATTATTAATTTGTTGGGGCTGTAGACCATTTCATATTTATTGATTTCAACACTCTTATGCTTTTAGCTACGCATGGTGATTTGAAGGGAAATTTCAGTTCATAGAAACTTTGTTGGATTTATTATTAGAAATTATTCTATTTATTTCTTTAGTCATCGTTTGTCTTTTGAATAAAGTTTATAATTGTGAGCTTAGAATCTTATTAAATGCTTATTAATTTCATTCTAGGAACTGATTCAATCACTGCCGTAGAGCACATACACGTCCAACCTAATTAGTGTCTTGTGTCAGTAAATAGCAGTGAGTGGTTAATTATATAGCAAGGCTTTAAATTTATATTGTGTATATAGATATAGATAATATTATTATATTCCTTAACATGTTCATTATTTTATATAAATTAACAAATTTCTTACAAATAAGTTTTACCAGCTTATTAATATTTTATAGCTTAATTAAATTGTTTAGCATTTCTAAGAAATTTGGGAACAAATACCTATATATTTATTATTGTTGCAGTTAAAGCGATTTAAGATAGCATAATATTTAATTTATATTTTAAATTCAGTGAATAATTCTCAGTGAGCATATTTTACATTTAATTTTAGCAAATATAAGGTAGCAATAAATTTATATTTATTATTTTGAACTTGGCAAATAGTTTCAATAATATATGTTTTGAATTTAGCTTCAGCAAATATTTTAGCAATACACATTATTATTATTTTTATCATTTTTACATTATTATAGTAGTAAATGACAACAAGTAACTTCTATATTCAAAATTTATATCTTTAACTATATTTTTGAAGTGGGTTAATGTATCTAACTAAATATAGGACTCCTACTATGAATTCCTTTTGCCTGACAGTGTTGCAGAACTACCATGGCCACTGCCTTTGTAATGAATTTTATGGGTTAAGGAGATATGTTTGCTCCATCGGTCCCTAAATCAATTGAAAAATCATATGCTTCAGCTGTCATTGATCCTCCATTAGTCTCTTCCGACGACACACCTGCCTCCAATAAGGGAGGTTTCATCACCATTAAGATTGATCGACACCTATATGGGCAACAATTATTAGCATGCCAACATGCTTTGATTGCCTGCATAACTTTTAAAATTAAAACAGAAACTCAATTTTGTTTGAAGTTTATCTAGCAACTGGAGATTAATCTCATTGGGACGTGGGTACTACCACATTATACTTACTTCTAATGAGGAGAAAAACCTTGTTTGGGGCAGAGGCTTAGTTGCTTTAAAACCTGGAATTCTTCGTTTACAACCATGGTCTCCTAATTTTGATCCAACCATACAGAAATCCTCTAATACTCAAATATGGGTTTGATTTTATTGATTGCAATGGGAATATTGGCACCCTAAGATATTAGTTTCTATAGTTAGAGGTATTGGAGTTCCTCTAAAAATTGAATTGTCAAAGGTGAATTTGGGCACTATGCCCGTATTTTAATTGATGTTGATATGTCCGCACCTCTTTTGGAAAATCTCCTTATAGAAAGAATTGGCAAAAGTTTCTTTATTGATGTAGTATATGAAAACCTCCCCAATTTTTGCACTCTATGTTCTAATATTGGCCATCATGTAAGGCTTGTGGTTTGGGAGAGAAACCAATAGTGCCAATTAACATAATAAAGGACAACATGAAAAAAGTTTGGAAGCAGAAAACTACTCAGAAAAAAGAGATTCCAATTTAGAATGTTTTTGAGAAATTAACATAGAGGAAGCCTAGGATAAAAGAGGTAAATGTTGTAAGCCATTGAATCGTACATGATTGACTATCTAGCAACCTTCTAAAACATGTTGATTTGCGTACAAATACCAAAAAATAGGAATCCAATAATTCGTTGATTAGTAAAAATACCAAATTTGGGAAAAATAATAATTCTGAATATTCAATTTAACAAAATCTGTCTCAAAACAACTGAAAGAGTCAAATAAATAATTTCTAAGAAAAAAAACCCTAAAAAATGGAGAAAAGACTAAGAACCAAAAGAAAAAGGAATCAACTTTAAACTGAATTTTAAGGCCCTAAACAATTGAATTTGGGCTTGAAGTTGGACTACTATTGAGCAATTATGTAACACCCATTATGGAGCTCTGAGTCACCTTCAATTTGACATATTTGGGTGCTATGGTTCAATCGAGGCCGCAAGTTAAGTTAACTTGAAGTTCATGTGTGCATGGCCCACTTGTCAAACCCATCCATGTATGCCAATGCAATTTGGTCCACATCATTCCCCCTAAGTAACATAAAATTCAGCCTTGAATTTGACAAAACATCATCATCAAAAGAATCACCAGTGAAAGGAATCAAATGCTTCACATTAAACACATTTACAGTGTGAACATGGCTTGACAGCTTCAAATGATAAGCATTGGGGTTAATTTTTTCCACCACCTCCACTGGACCAATCTTTTTGGCAGATAGCTTATTATACTTCCTAGTTGGAAAGCAATCCTTAGTCAAGACTACCCATACAAAATCACCCACCTCAAACTCTAAATGTCTAAATTTGTTATCTATAAGCTAGTTGTATTTACAGTTACCAGTAGATAGATTTTCAAAAACTATCTTATGTATATCCTACAGACCTAAAATGAAATTTGCTACTTTCCTATGGACTCTCATATTGCTAGGCAGAGACATCAAGTCAAAGAAGAGCTCTCGGTTGAACTGAATAAACAACCTAAAAAGGGCTACAACCTGTGCTTTGATTAATAGCATGGTTATGAGCCAATTCTTCCTAACATAGCTTCTGATCCCAACCCTTCACATGATACGCAATTAGACAACGCAAGAATTTTTTGAATGACATATTCACCACCTCAGTCTTCCCATTTATTTGAGGGTGATAGGCACTACTAAAATTCAGTTGAGTATTGACCATCTTCCACAGGTTGTGCTAAAAGTGAGTAAGGAAACAGTTATCTCTATCAAAGACAATAGAGGTAAGCAACCCATGAAGATGACACACATCTCCAAAGAACAATTGTGCCACATTTATAGCCTTTATAGTCTTCTTGTAAGGAATAAAGTGAACGATCTTAGAAAATCTATTAACAACAAAAAAAATGGAATCATTACCTCACTGTGTTTGTAGCAAGTCTAACATAAAGTCCTTACTAATATTAGTCCAAGGTTGAGATGGGACTAATAAAGATATGTACAGCCTTGCATTTTTTGTTGTCCCCTTAGAAACTTGATAGATTTTACACCTCTACATATATTTTTCAACCTTTTTATGAATTTAGGGCCAAAAGTAGGAGGCCTGAATTAGCTGCAAAGTCCTCCCTCTACCAACGTGCCCTTCTCTATGCAATTCATTAATTATTTATAAGCAAAGACTACAATATGGAATACACAGTTGGTTACCCTTAAATAAAAACCCATCTTACAGCAAAAATTATGTTTTTCTTCCAGCCTATATATCTTGTATCACTATAGAAAAATAAGGGTCAGAAGTATGCATATCATGAAAAGAATCAAACCCAAGCACCTCGACCCTCAAGGTAACCAGTAAAAAATTTTAATGGCTTAAAGCATCAGCCACTCGATTAGTAATTCTAGATTTATGTTTCACCACATAAGTAAACCTCTCCAAATAAGCCACCCATCTTGCATGGTGAGGAGGTAGTTTATCATGCTAATGTAAATGTCTCAAGGAATCATGATTTGTGTATAAAATAAATTCTCTATGAAACAAATAATGACACCAATGCCTCACTACCTGCACTGCTGCATAAAATTCAATATCATAAGTTTTGTAATTAAGTTTTGAACTAGATAATTTCTCATTGAAAAAGGACATAAGTTTTCCATTTTAACTCAATACTACTCTAATTTCCACCTTAGATGCATATGTATGTAACTCAAAGGGTTGAGAAAAATTTGGAAGCACTAAGATTAGTGCAATTGTAAAGCATTCTTTAATCAATTTAAAGGCTCATGTGCTTCATTTGTCCACTCAAGCCTACTACCTTTCATTCAATCTGCAATTAAAGACATAATTATGCTGAAATTAGTAATAAAACACCTATAAAATGATGCCAGGCCATGGAAACTCCTCACTTCAGTCAGGTCGTTGGTCTAGGCCACTCTTTCACTACTATAAACTTTATTGCATCAACCTTTAAACCAGCTCCTGACACTACATACCCTAAGAATAGCACTTTAAGGGCCATAAATATGCATTTCTTCATGCCATCATAGAACTTCTCCCTATGCAACACACTAAAAACCTCCCTAACATGTTGTATGTGATCATCAAGGTTAGCACTATATATAAGAATATCATCAAAATACAACAAAATGAATATGCCAATAAAAGGCCTAAATAGTTTATTCATAACTCACATAAAAGTACTAGGAGCATTATATAAGCCAAATGGCATTACAAGCCATTTATACAACCCCTCCCTAGTCTTGAATGTTGTTTTCCACTTATTCCTAGGCCTAACATAAATTTGATAGTACCCACTCTTCAAATCAAGCTTAGTGAAAATAGTAGCACCATTAATCTGATCAAGCAAATCATCTAAATGAGGAATAGGGAATTTGTACCTTACAGTAATTTTATTAATGGCCCTACTATCCACAGATATACACCAAGAAATATCTTTTTTAAGTGTCAAAATGGCAGGTATAGTACAAGGACTCATGCTCTCTCTAATATGGCCCTTAATTAGCAGCTCCTCCATTTGTATATGCAAGTCCTCATGCTCACTAGGGCTCATCCTATAATGTGGTCTATTGGGCAAGGATGCTCTAGGCACTAAATCAATGTGGTGTTGAAAGTCACGTAATGGGAGCAGCGCTTCCAGTAGCTCTTTAAGAAACAAGTCACTAAATTCTATAATAAGTGGAGCCATAATATTTGGAACATGAACTAAATCTATCACCTCCTTCCCCAAAAACATATACCGTATTTCTGATTGTTATAACTCTTTATCGAATTGGGCCACAGATAGTAGGGTATTACCCCAACACCTTCATGTTTAGGCTTCTCCAACACATGTCTACTAGGCAGTAATATGATTTTAACTCCATCAAATATGAAACTATATGTATTAGTTCATCCATTATGAGTGACATACTGCTAAGGCCCACCTAAAAGAAAGTGGAATGCATTTAGCAACTACATCACACCAAATAATATCTTTATATTTTAGGTCAATTGAAAAAGGAACCAAGGCACATTTAGACACTAATACTTCACCACCCTTTTTTTAGCCAAGCTAGCTTATAGGACTTGGAATGTTTTTTAGCTTGAATTTTCAATTTTTGGATAGCCTTATCAAACATAATATTTTCACAACTTCCACCGTCAATCATAAAATGACATACCTTATTTTGGATGGTATCTATGGACCAAAAAATGTTGCTTCACCACCAATCATCCTTATCTACAGCTTTTGGAGTCAAACAGGTTCGTCTAACCACCAATGTAACCCCAACATCTCCCTTTAATTACACCTCTTCAATTAATACCTCATCATACATAGTTGCACCTTCAATCTTTACCCCATATTTATTATAGTCATTTGTTTCATTGAACAAAGCTTTCTCTGTAGCAGCCTTTTTACATTCAACTTGTATATGGCCAAGTTCTCCATAAATGAAGCATTACTTACCACCATTGCCAATTGTTCTATTAAATTGCCCAATTGCTCTATTAAATTGCCTCAACCCACTACTTTTGATAGTTATTTTATTCGCACCACCACTACTTCCAATGCCAACACTTACAATTATAGCATTAACAATGCATCGTGACTACTTCTCCACTATTAGCACCCTCTGATGAGTAGTAGAAATAGAGACAGGATCAAACATGTTCACAGTATCCTAAATCTACAACTTCAAACCCCCAATGTATCGTGACACCAATTGATCCTCCATCTCTTGAATTTTTTTTCTAGCAATCAGTTGGTAGAATTCAATGGTATACTCATCCACTGATTTCAGGCCCTGTTTTAGATTTTGCAGTAACTAGTACATCAACCTCTAATAATTATATGGCAGGAATATGGCTCGCATGTGTTTCTTTATCTTCTCCCAGGTGTTGATTTTTTCCTTACCTAACCGGTGCGAGTCAATTTCAGTTGGTGCCACTACACCTTAGCTCTTACATGTAACTTAGTTGCCATTAAAGACACACATTTGTCTTCTGGCACCCCCTTAAATTTTAAGATCTCCTCAATTATAACTAGCCAATCAAGGAATTCTTCAGGTTGAAGGCTGCCATGGAATTCTAGAATTTTAGTTTGCATTCCAGTCTCCCAATGTTGCCTATCCCCTTTTATAATAACCCTTTGATGTTTGCATGGTACTTCATCATACCCTTCCTCATCCTCATCCGAACATCCATCAATAGATGCCCTATGGCAATTTTGGTTATAGTTAATTCTATTATGGTTGGCCATTAGGGTAGCCATCCTTTCATTTAACTACTTAATCATTTGACCTATCTGCCCTATTATTTACTCAACATGCTCAAATCATTACTCAACTCATTGATCAGCCTCATGCTCATACACCTTATCTAAGCGCTGCTACTATTGTCTCCTTTATGCCATTTTTTCTTTTTTTATAACACTAGGAATGAACACCTCTCTAATACTAAATAATGCAGTGAAAGCTTAGGATAAAAGAGATAAATGTTGTAAGTTATTGAATAGCACACAATTGACCATCTAGTAACCTTTTATAACCTATTGATTTGCACACAAATACCAAAAATAAGCATCCAAGAATTCACTGATTCATAAGAATATCAAATTTGGGAGAAATAATAATTTTGAATATTCAAAGAGATAAATAAATAGTATTTAGGAAAAAACCCTAAAACAAAAAAGGAAAAAGACTAAAAATCCAAAAGTAAAAAGGAATAAACTTTAAACTAAATTTTGAGTACTTAAATAAAAGAATTTAGGCCTAATGTTGGATTATTATAAAGAAATTTTATAGCACCCATTATGGAGCTCTGAGTCAGCTTTAATTTGATATACTATGGGCCCCATGGTTCAATCGAGGCCACAAGTTAGGTCCACTTGAAGCTTATGTGTACATGGCCCGCTTGTCAAACCCATCCATGTATACCAATACAATGTAGTCCACATAAAAAATTGTCTACTGCATCATTGAATGAAACATCTATAGCTTCTCAGACTGTCTCTGATCAAGATGATACATCCTTTTTACCTAAAGATTTTGCTATTGTCCCCATAGATGCAACAAACAATGATTCAGGTCCCATTGTTCCAATTGATATACAACAGACATCTTTTACCGAGGATGATTTTATTCCGTATGAGCAACCTAATAAACCTCCTTTAGATGAGAATGTTGTTAATGATGAGGAAATTTTTCTACAAAAAAAATGATACTGTGCTTGGGCATCCAAAAATGATTTCTTGGGTAGATGGAAGTGATTTAGCATAACCTTGGCAAGCAATTCAGTGAAAAAGGTCAATTTCTAGGTCAATGAAATATAAAGTTTCTCTTTCCAAAAAAGTTTCTAAGAAATAAAAAAGACTTAATTTATGAAGTTTGTTTCTTAGAATTACAAAGCTATGGATAATTCCTACACTCTTCAATATTTACATAATTTATGCCTTTTGCATAAACCTTAAGCTCTTTGTTTAGTTGAGCCTATAGTTAATTTTGACTCTATTCCTCTTTAATTTTGGAATATTTTGGGATTGAAGATTGCTGCTTTTAATAATTCAGTCCTTCTATCTTTATAGGTCCTAGTTTCATATAATTGGATTATTGATGTAGCTTTTTCCAGTAATTAGTATATCACTATTTCTTTCATTATTGATAACAAGTCATACTAGTGTACTTTTGTTTATGGAAGAACTTTTTATTTGTCTCAACACTTTCTTTTGGAGGACCTTCATCACTTAACCTCTTTTTGTCATCATAGCCGGTTCATCATGGTGCTTATCTTAGTACATATGAAAAGACAAGTCATCCTCCCTCTTTTATATTATGCAGGTACTTTGCCTCTATGATTAGTTATTATGGTCTTACTGATTTAAATTCTTTGGGTGCCTTTTTTACTTGGATGAATGGTCCTCGTGGTATTGCTAGAGTTAAAGAGAGACTTAATAGAATTCTCTATAATTAAAATTACTTCTATAATTGGACTTCAGTTCAAAGTATAACATTATTTAAGCATTGTTCATATCATAACCTGATTCTATTGAGCTATTCACTTTATATTACTCCTTCTCTTTTTTGATTCAGGTCAATGTGGCTTTCTCATAAGACCTTTGATGCCTTAGTTTGGGATAAATGGAATAAGGCTACGGTGTATCACTCTTATATGAGACATCTGATGGTCAAGTTGAAGCATTTTTGCCAAATTCTTCATTCTTGGAATTTGAATGTTTTTTGTGATGTCCAGCATAAGGTTAATTATACTTCTCTTGCTTTAGATGATGTTTAAAAATGGATTTCCAATAAGGGGATTTCTAAGAATCTTCATAAGCAAGAGTTAGATTGTCATAAGGTCTTGGATGATTGTCTTATTCAGCAAGAGTTATTTTATAAGGAAAAGAGCATAATTCAATGGCTTATAGGTGGGGATTAGAATACTAGTTTCTATCATTCATATGTCACTAAACAATGATTTCAATTGGGTATTAAGTTAGAAGTAAATGGGTCTTTGACTAATAGTCTTGATCTTATTCAGTCTCATGTTATTTCTTTTTTCCAAGACTTATTCTCTAACACTTCTAGCCCCAATCCTCTTGATTCGATTAGTGACATTATTCCTAGCCTTGTGATAGAGGTTAACAATGATTTGCTTGTGTGGGTGCCTAGTAAGGAGGATATTTTTGCTACTGTTACGCACATGGATGGTTCAAACGCTCCAGGTTTAGATGGGTTCATAGGTGATTTTTTTACTCATTATTGGGACATTGTTGGCAATAATGTTTGCACAATAGTTTAGGAATTTTTTTTTCATGGTTAGCTTGAGTAGGATTTGAATTCAAGTCACATGATTCTTATTTCGAAAGTCCCAAGTGCTACTTCTATTATTAACTTTAGGCCTATTATTCTTAGTAATTTTATTTTCAAAATTATTACTAAAATTTTAGCATATCATTTGGCTAACATAGCTTCTAAAATTGTCTCTAAAGAGCATTTTGGTTTTATTAAAGGGCAACATATAGAACACTGTATTTGCAAGGGCTTCTGAATGTGTTAATGTTTTAAATAGAAAATGCATATTTTTTCACTTGGCTATGAAGATTAATATTTGTAAGGCATTCAATACAATGAAAAAGGATTTTATTCTGGAAGCTTTGGTTTTGGTAACAAATTCTGGTTTTATATTTTGTCTGTTTTTAATTCTTCTTAGATTTCCATCATTAGCAATGGTTATCCAAAGGGTTATTTTCAATATTCAAGGGGAGTGCACCAAGGGGACATTCTTTCCCCTTTACTTTTTTACATTGCTAAAGTTTTTTTAAGCCATTGGATTGCTTCTTTGATGGATAATGGCTCTTTTCATATAATGGATGCGGGTTGAAATTTAAAGGCTCCCTCCCATTTTCTATATGCTAATGATATGGTGTTTTTTGCTAAAGCATTGTCTTATAACATTAATTTGATTGTTCATAATTTTTATACTTATGAAGCTCTCTCAGGCCAATGTGTTAATTGGGAGAAATCACATCTTTTCCTTAGACCTTCGATGTCTAAACACCATGCTGCTTCTCTTTTGCACCTTTCTCATATGAAGTTGGGCTCTTTACCTTTTAGATATTTGGGTTCTCCTTTATTTTATGGGGCCCCTAAGTCTTCCCATTTTCAGTCCATTGCTTATTTGATTCTATCGAATTCTGATAGTTGGAAAGGCAAATTGCTCTTTATGGCAGGTAGGGTTTGCTTTGTGAATTTAATGATTCAAAGTTCTTTCATCCACAGTTTTATGGTGTATAAATGGCCTCTTAAACTTTTAAGCAGGATGATTAAATCCATTTATAAGTTCATCTTAACTGGGTCTACTACCTTTAAAAAACTTATGACATTTTCTTAGTCCTCTTATTATTCTCCCAAATTGAAAGGTGGTTTGGGCTTAAAGAATTTATCTATTCTAAATAATTCTCTTTTATATAAATTGGCTACATGTTTGTATTTGTTAGATGGCTTTATTTTTTCTTTCCTTCGAGCAAGGTTCTTTGACTTTATTAATAAGCCAGGGATTGTCCCTTCTTCGGTGTGGAGCTCTATTAAGGTGATTTATTCCCATTTTTTTACTGAATCATTTTGGATTTTTAGTGCTAGTTCTCAACTAAGTTTCTAGCATGATAATTGGATAGGAAGTAGCATTATAGATAAGCTTAATTTGCTCATTTATCATTGCAAGTTCCTTTTTGTTATAATTTTATATTTTTAGATTGATAGACAATGGAAGCTTCCTAGTTTGCTAACTATTTATTTCCTCAGCTTTCAAATCAAATTGTTTCTCATGCGACATCTTTTTTAAAAAAAGATATACTAGTATATACAAGCTCTTCTAATGGAACTGTGACTATGAAAAGTGTGTATCATTATCTTTGGAATTGTCATTCTCCTAAATGATGGTGCAAAGTCATATGGAAAAATTTTATTCCTCCATCCCATTCCATTTTATGTTGGAAGATATTCTTAGACAAACCCTTAACTTCATATAATTTACAAAAGAAAGGTATTTAATCTACTTCAATCTGACATTAAAGGTATTCAATCTGCTTCAATCTATTATTTATATTAGTCTTCTGATGAAATTGTCTCTCATCTTTTTATTGGTTGTCCTTATGCAACGATGTTGTGGTCTGCCATTGGTGATTTTTTTTATTTGAAGGTTTAGGTTCATTATGTTTCACCTCTTTTGCTTTTTAATTGGTATGTGATGTTTGTTTAAGCACTCAAATGAAGCCACTTTTCATTACTATAGTGTTTTAGCTTTTTTGTCTATTTGGGATACTAAAAATAAAGCTATTTTTTATAATGATTAGGTTTTAATTTTTCAATCCATTCGCTCAATTTTGTGAGTAGTATGTGAGTGTGATACTTTTAAAATTGGTTTAATTAGTGGCTCTCAATCTGAACTGCTTATATTGCATCAGCTAGGTATTTCTTCCATTCCTTAAATGGCTCCCTCTATTGTTACGATTCATTGGCAATTGCCCTTGCCTGGTGTTTTAAAAGTTAATATTGATGATTGTAGTTTGGGGTCGCCTAGCAAGCTTAGTAGAGGTGGCATTTTCATAAATAGTCTTAGTCTGGTTAAAGGTTATTTTGCTATTCCTTTAGGAAGCAGATTTGCTTTTGAGGCAGAATATAGCTTGGCTATATATGTTGTTGATAAAGCATAGGATTTGGATTGGCATGTTTTTATATGGTTAATCTTTTTTTATCTACTTTAATTAATGCCCTTGGCATTTGCTTAAGGATTGGTCCAGATATCTTCATTGGATTTCTCTTATGCATTTTCATGTCTCTCACATTTATAGGGAAGGAAATATGGTTGTCGATCGTTTGGCTCATGAAGGTACTTTTATTGATGAGGAAAGATGGTGACATAACGCTTCTATTTTTTGTAATGGTTTCTTATCTCATGGCTTTGGTCATAAGAAGTGTAGATTTTGTTAATTCTTTGGATTGGTTCTGTTTTATTTTTGGCTTTTAATAATATTTTTGGAGATTTCTTATGATGAAGGATGCTAAGAGGGTGTCAGCCTATCTGAGTTTCTCTGGTGCACCTTTAAATCTTTCTCCGAGCTTTATTCAAAAAAAGTAAATTCTATATTTAGCTTGATTTATATGAATAATTTAGTTTATAAATAAATTTATACACTCGTAATATATATCCTTTAGATTACACCATGATGACTTGTGTCTTATCTTAGCATTATATATATATTATTTCAACAATATTACTCAACAACTATCTTTGAGATAGCACTTAGTTGTACATATAGCCTTGGGGGCATACAACTAGGTGGTTAGCCCTTTGGGGGCAGCTCTGCACATGTGTATAACCAGTAGTTATATACACTTGGACTGTTCAACGTCATCACGCGCCCAGTGTATTAGCTTTTAGCATAATGTTTTGACTATATATTATATGAGTATGTGAAATATCTATTTTTTATGCTCTTTTAGCTTTTGTAGTTTTTTTTATGCTTTTTTAGATTTTGCAGCAAATTTGTTAGCTATAGATTTATGTTATTTTAGAAAATGCAAATTAATTAAATCTTAGCTTATTACTAATTTACATGTGAGTAATCACCAGGTTTGTAATTATTACTAAGTATTTTCCTTAATACTCCTTGAAATGCTAGCTTTTCTTACAAATTGTCTTAACTATTGTTTAGATGAAAATATTTAGCAGCTTTGTATCCTTTATCAAGGAATATGATTTTAAAAGTGTAATATTTAATAGAAAACAATATTTGTTTCCACTTGTTATATCTTTAACCACTCACTGAGTATTTTTATACTCACCCCCCTCTTTCTTAAATTTTTACAAATCCTTTAGAGAATCAATAGTAATATCCAGTGTCTATAAGAGGTTGTGCCAACAATTATGATATTTTCTCTTTTGTGTTAACATATGTTATTTCTTTGAGTTTAGAAGTTACACATGTATAGTAATTTAGTAGTGGACTACTTTTCAAGGAGAACTCAAAATGTATTTATTATTTAGTATTTAGAGTTGCTCTTTAGTTAGGGGAGTGGGTGTGACAATAAATAAAAATTAAATAATAATAATAATAATAATAATAATAATAATAATAATAATAATAATAATAATAATAATAATAATAATAATAATAATAATAATAAAATTATATATGTTCTCCATTGTTTTACAAACTTATTCCAAGACTTACTGCTCCACATCAGTAATATTACTTTTAAAATAATTATATATATCAAAATGATTTTATACTTTTGTTTCAGCAAAAATCTATTTATCAAAAAGTATTTTTAATATTTTAAAAAAATTATGCCAAGTTACTTTAGAAAAAATAGAGATATAAGTAAAAATTATTAGAATAAGCATGAATAATAATAAATTTAAAATATAAAATTTTTTAAATTTATTAGATAGTTTTATTTTACTTTTTAATATAAACTTTCTTATTTTTGAAATTAAACGCTACTTTTGATATTAAAAACATAATTTAAATAGCAATTAAATAAATAAAACTTACGAAATTGGTTCATGTTATTTATTTTGTTGTTTTTGTAATATATGGTATATATTTCAAATATATTTCTATTAAATTTTAATTAAAAAAACGGGATGAAGGGACTATATTTAACCTTTATGAAAATATATGGAGTAAAATTTTTTTATTTTTACTAATCTAGTTGGAGAACTTAAAGACAATGAAAATAAGTTTTAAAAAAGTGTTGGAGCAAAATAAATTTTTATAATATTATAGAGGAATTTGCGGAAGCCGCTGGAGTAAGCGCCTCCGCTACCTCTGCCTTTAATCTGTTTCTAAATTCTTAAAAATACACCAAAATTTAAAAAGATTGTAAATGTAAGAAGCTAAATAAAACAAAAAAAAAAAAGTGAATATCTAGATTTTAAATAAAACACATTTCTTTCACAATTATTTGTAGTTAGTCTTTATAACATGTAACATTTGTTTAAAGTCATACTCTCTTTACCTACACCTTTATTTTCAATTTTTTTTAAATTTGGGAAGAGGCAATAATTAAATATCTAATTCTTAATTTTTATATGTTTTAAAGTAAATTATACTATTAAACTATTCAACCTTTACTTAATTTTTAATTCTTTATAATTTCGCAAACTAATTTAAATGGATGTACATGTATTATGTAATTAATTAAGTTCAAGTTATGAAAATGAAAAGCTTTATCTAATGAAGTGTTAATTAAAGAATTAATGCTTTCAATTCAAATATGGTGAATTTATTTTTCCTTTTGTATAATATAGGGTAGCGGAGAGAAGTCACACCATTTTTTTTTTTATTTCAACTACTTATATTTAGAGTTCATTTAATTTTTATTAATTTAATTCAGTTCTGATAAGACCATAGAAATAATAAAAAAAATTTAAAAATTATTTAATATAACTTCATATATTATAACTTAAATTTAAAATTTCATTGTCAATGAAGAAGTATCAAGTGGTAACTTATTTCTAAAAACATTATGAATTGTAGAGTTCAAATTATATCGTCGTCAATTTAAAAAGAAATGAATGCCTATTATACAATTTATTAATATTTAGTACATATGATTTCCCTATTTATTAAAAAAAAATCTTCATTAAATGAAATTAATTTTTTGTCAGTTAATTTTAACGTTGTTGATAGACCAGCCATTTTTCACAAGTGAACGCTGGGACGAGTCATTTTAGGGAAGGTTTGATATATAATCAGCCCTCATTTTATACTGGTTCCAACCTGTCTTATACACGCCAACATTTTTAGACGACCTTCAATAACATTCCAACAGTAAACAGACTAGAACTACAATTTATTTGTTTATTAATGTTGGATATCATAATCTTTCTGATACTTTATAACTATTTTTTGCTTTGAATTGCACCTTGTATCATCTGCGGTTACAAAAAATGAAAAAAAAAAAAAAGTATATAAATTAAGCTAATAATATAAATGTTTTGACACATCAATATATTATTTAATACACGCACTCAAATGTATTTTTGAAAAATTAATTTATTATTTAATACATGCACTCACTGAGTAATAGAAACATGAAGAAATGGAAATAATGAAGCAAAAAAGATTGAATAGAGACATAAATAATGGCCAGAGAGAGAGAGAGGAAAAATTAAATAACCTGCTGCAGCTGCAGCAACAACATCTTTGTTGGAGTCTCTAGTGTGGAGGAGCCTGGTTTTGTTGTGAGAATGGGCAGCATAAAACTGAGAGAGGGACATGCTGATAGAGCTCAATCCTACTCTTCCAATCCAATCATCAAAGTCAAGAATCACACCTACATCAACTCCCAAATTTTCATTTCTTGCCATTACCATCTTCCCACAAATAAGGAAGAAAATGAAGGAGAAAACGACATAATTTTTTATCATCTTCATCTTCATCTTCATCTTGATACCCCAAATTGAGCAGTGGTTTCAGCTTTTATTCTGTATGTTAAATGAAGCTTTTGAACAGAAGAAAGTGACATACTTGTAAAGATCATGTCTATAGGTGAAAATCAATCACCATGATTTACAAGGAAATTTCAGTACATGAAAATAAAAAATTATTATATATTATTAATAAATATATATTTTAATCAACAATTGATAAAGGGTTGTTCTCATTTAAACGACTTATCTTATTTGAGTCATGTTATATGTAGTCCATTAAATTAATTATTGTTAGACCTTTGTCACTGTTATGATTTTATCTGAGTTGAATTGAATCAATCAAAATTTAATATACTCTAAATAAAGATAAATAAGAAAAAAAAAGTGTGTATTCAATGTAGCTTGACTTTGATAAGTAGATTTACTCTTTAATTAATCTATTGATTAGAATTTGAAACTAAAAGAAAAAAAAATCTGATTAGTATATATAATAGTAAAATATTTTCATTCACCAATAAAATTCATGACTTATTATAACTCATTGTTATATTTGTTGGGTTGATCAATGAGAAATACGAGAGCTGTTTAGTAATATATCTCATCTAAAGACCAAAATTGTGAAGTGCATGTCTAGCAAGTTCAACCATGAGGTAGCATCTAAGTCTATTAATTCTCTCATAAAAAATAAACATGAAGGTCCAACTCCATAATTAAAAATTATAATATATGCTAATTTTTTTTACCAAATTACAGTAGAGGTATGAGACTCAAACTGTAGTCTTTAAGTGTTATTGGAAGTCATTTTGGAAATTAGATTAGAACTTGCCGGCCTAATACATGCAAATCAAACTTATTTTAATTGGTCTTTTCATATTTTAATTGAACTAGTTAACGTTCAATTAACGAATATTTAATAAAATTTATTACGTGGAGACATGTAATTTGTCCAATTCCTTAATAATTTTCTAGTTCTATTATTATATTAGTATTAAATATTTGGAATAGCATAATAAAAATGTAATCCAATATTCAACATGTATTCTTGATTCTTATGTTAGTAGTTAATTAATCAATTCAATTGTTTGAAATTTTTATTTATATTCAGATTATAGTTTCACATATATACAAAATGCAATTAAAACATATCTAAATCGAATTTATTATTGATGTATAGTAGCAATTTTGTTAGTTAAGACTGTTTCAGAAAATTTAATTTTTTTTAAATAACTCACCCTCTAATTGATTTAATATAATAAGTTTACTACAACTTGCGGTTTACGAGAAGTATTTTCTCCATTAGGGGACAAATGACAGTGAACGTGTCTATTGACGTACTTTTTTCCTTTCAAACTTCAAATATCGACAACTATTTTTTCATCAGTTAATATATATATATATATTCCCCTCAATTGTGGGAGTAGTGGTGGATCTTAATTCCGATTTTTTGGGGCCAAATTAAAAGCATATAAGCAGTAAAAAGTCTAAAACAAATTCCTTCAACAATATTATTTTAGCTAACATTAATTAAGTTCAAGCAAAAAAAAGGAAAAAAAAGAGAAATTGTAGATAATTTATTTGAATATTTTATTATAGAGGACCAAATATTAATAATACATTAGTTTTTTTATAATTTTAATTATATAATATATATATAAAAAGAAATTTTAAACTTTTAGAATGGTCATGACCCTTCTATATCCCTTCAAACTCTGTCCCTGTGTGGAAGTATATTATTAAATCTTTATATTTTATTTTATTTTTTTCTAAACTATCCATATATTTAAAATTTGCTGAATTTTAATCAATTCGATTTGAAAAAAAAAACATAAAAAAAAAATAATAAAATTTTGTAAAAATTAATTGAATGTCATTACATATATCACAATTCGAATCTAAAATATCATTTAAATGAAAATAATTTTTATTGACTGATCTTTAGAATTGTTGATTGTATCTTTTAATTTTATTGAAACCAAATCAAACTATTAAATAAGTTTTGGAACTACTTTGACATTTTTTATTTTTTATTTTTATTTTTTTTATTTTTTAATGTTTTTGAGAATTCTAGTTGGTTTTTACATTACAATTGACTTAATTTTGAGAACAAAGTTGTTACCCTAAATACATAGTTTTGAAAAACTCTAAACCTAATCTGACTCCGCCTGGAGTGTTTTCCGTCGTCAGAGCTGCCTTCCGACAGCCTTGACGCTCCTCCCTATGGAATGCCTAAGCCATAAATAGATGTTCTCTTTTGGCAAGCCGATCCCCGTAGAAAAACCTTCTTACGCCAATGTTGTCGCCAACAATAGCTCCTCTATTTTTGCAATCGAAAGCAATACTCCAACCAACAAAGGTGGCTATATTGCAATCAAAATCAACCATGAATTATATGAGCAACAACTCTCAGTTTGTCAACCTGCTTTGATTGCAAGAGTCTTTCTCTCCAAAGGCAAAACTCCACGGAAATTGGGAGATCTCAAACGAAAATTATCTCTAACATGGGGAATTACCAAAAAATGGAAATCGGTCTCTCTTGGACGTGGCTTCTACTATGTAATTTTAAAGTCCATTGTTGAAAAGAATTTGGTTTGGAGTCGGGGTACAATTGCTTTGAAACCTGGAATATTGCATCTTCAACATTGGATGCCAGACTTTGATCCTATGGCTCAAAAATCTACCATAACTCAAGCATGGGTACGATTTTATAAACTCCCTTGGGAGTGTTGGCATCCAAAAATTTTAGCTTCTATTGCTCAAGGCGTAGGAATCCCATTAAGATTGACAATGATATGCTTTATGGAGAATTTAGGCATTATGCTAGGGTACTTATTGATATTGATCTTTCATCATCTTTGACAGAAAATCTCCTCATCGAAAGAGTTGGCAAAAGTTTTTTCATCAATGTTGTGTATGAAAATTTGCCCTTCTTCTGCCATATCTCCTCCAACGTTGGTAACTCATCTCAACATTGTAGGTGAGGGACAAAAAAAGGGTTATCTTATGCGCCTAATGCAAGGACAGACAAGAAAGATGAATCCAAGAGGGCCTGGAAACCAAAATCATAATTCCTGTTAGTAACGCTTTCCATAAGCTTTAAGTTGACACTGATAATACAAGCGATAATCTTGATGAATCTGCTCCAAGTGATCTTCTTATGGTTGTTGTTGCAAATGAGAGGGATGACACTAATGTTGAGGCTGTTCAAACAATGGATACTATTCTGCATGATAACCTGGATGTAGTCACCACTGATGTCCAAGATAGCCTAGATATTGAGAGGGATTCGAAGATTACGCATAATGATCAGAGGGTTCATCAAACTGATGTTGTTACTGAGATTAAAACTCCTCGCAGGGTTGTAGAGAATGATGATATAAAAACAAACTTGGTTTTGGGTAGGGATTTGAATAATTCACATTTGCTTGATGCTCAACAACAACATCAAGACAGTGAAAAAATTTCATAGGCAGATGCAGTGAATTTGGAGGAAGAGTAATGGACCACAGTCTCTCGAAAAAAGCCTAAACAACAGAAATACAAGGTAACTTTATCCAAAAGAGTTGTTAAAAAACCCGACAAACTTAATTTATGAAGATTTTCTTCTAGATTTGTCAAGGTATGGGGAATTCACATACCCAACACTTTTTATCTTTTTTCTATAGACAATATTCTCCTGATTTTGTATGCATTGTGGAACCAATGGTTCAGTTTGCTTCTATTGAGGCTAACTTTCAGTCAAGTTTACAATTGAATTTAATTGCTTAAAATCCTAGACCTTTACCTTTTATTTGGGTTCTAGGAAAATGTGGTGGCCCTACTCTTTTCATGCATTTGAATAATCAACATGTTACTTTTGATGTGTTAGTTGCTAATAAGTTGCAAAGACTTTCCTTTTGTGTATGCCAGTGTTTAGCGAAATCGAAGGTTGGCTCTCTGGGAGGATCTTGTTAGTTTGTTATCTACTTTTAACTCTAGTTGGAGTGTTATTGGTGACTTCAATTTAGTTTTGGGTGCTCATGAAAAAATGAGAAAGTCTCCTGTTTTGGGGCCTTGTAGAGAATTTTAGGCTTTCATTGATGATTGTCTTCTTTCAGCTATTCCATCTCGTGGTGCATAATATACATGGACTAATGGCCGTCATGAAACTCATAGGATGGATAGCAAGTTAGATAGAGCTCTGGGAAATTTTCAATTATTTAATGATTGGAATGTTATTTCTTATTCTGTGCTACCTAGACACCATTCAGATCATTCTCCATTATTGCTCTTTTTTATTCTGATGATAGAGTGATTTCCAGATTTAGGTTTTAAGCTATGTGGGTAACGCATCCAGACCTTCGTGATTTCACTTTAAATTCTTGGTCTTACCCGATAGATAGGCTTTACCCCATGTAGTATTTAGGTGCTAAATTGAAACAGCTTCGAGCTGCTCTTAAAGGATGGAACCGAACTTCTTTTGGTCACCTTGAAGACAATGTTCATAAAGCCAATTCTTTTCTCCAAGAAGTGCAATCTGATATTTCTATTCATGGCTATTCGTATGAGCTCCAAAACTAGGAAATACAAGCCTATGAGGATTTAGATAAATGTCTACTTCTACAAGAAATATTTTATAAAGAAAGAAGCTGAATTAAATGGCTTGTAGTAGGAGATCACAATACTACATTCTTCCATCATCACTTTGCAAGGAACTCTTCTAAATAAGGGATCCACCATCTTCAAGTTGATGGCATAATCACTGATAATAAATCAATAATTGAGCATCATATTATTGATTTTTACCAAGACTTGTTTAAGGCTAACAATTTAGTTTCTTCTAGAATTAATTTAATTGATTCAGTTATCCTTTCTATATCCATTGAGGTAGAGAATTCTTTTATTGTGGGTTGCCCTTCAGATGAGGAAATCAGAGTAACTGTTTTTAATATGGATGCACATAGTGCTCCTAGGCCTGATGGTTTTGTTGGGATCTTTTAGAAAACATATTGGGAGGTGGTGAAAGAGGATGTTTATTCTGCGGTACATAGTTTTTTCATCTCTAGTATTATCACTTCAGGAATTAATTCTAGTTTTATGGTTTTAATTCCTAAAGTGTATGATTCAATTGCTATTGGACAATTTTGGCCTATAGTTCTTAGCAATTTCGGCATAAAGATTGCTACCAAAATTCTTGCTGATCATCTAACTTTTATTACTACTCTATTATTTCTTGTAATCAATTTGGCTTTCTCAAAAATTGCTAAATTTCGGATTGCGTAGCTGGAGCTTCAGAGGGGATTAATTTGTTGAATAAAACATGCTTTAGAGGTAACATGACTTTAAAGATTAATATTCGTAAAGCCTTTGACACTATGGATATGGATTGAAATTTCTTGCTTGATGTGTTGGAAGCTTTTGACTTTTCTTTAACTTTTAGACACTGAATTCTATCTTTGTTTTCTTCTTCGAGACTTTCTATTATGATTAATGGGAGAGCACAAGGATATTTTTCTTTCTCTAGAGGTGGTAGACAGGGAGACCCAGTTTCTCCTCTTTTATATTGTTCAGGTGAGGATTTTCTTAGTTGATTTCTATCTACTAAAATTGACCAAGGCTCCATTACTCCTATGCAGCATACCATGTATGGATTCTTCCCTTCACAATTTCTTTATGCTGATGATGTATTACTTTTTATCAGGGCAACTCTTAAGAATATTCGAGCCATAAATGATGTTTTCAACATTTATAGCCATATGTCGGGTCAAGTTATAAATTAACATAAATCTGAAATCTTCTGTGGGCCAACTATCTCTGAGCATCGAATTAATAAAATTCGTCAGGTGGTTAGTATCAAATGGCGTATTCTCCCTTTTTCCTTATTTTAGTGTTCCACTTTTTTCAGGTGTCCTAAGGAGGTGCTGGTTCAAGCCTCTTGCTGACAAAATTTGTAGTAAATTTTCCAAATGGAAGGGTAGATCACTGTCCATGGCAGGCCGAATAACATTGATCAAATCAGTTATCACCAGCTCCATGTTGCACTCCTTTACTATTTATCGTTGGCTTCAATCTTTACTTTCTTATGTGGAGCACTGTATGAGGAATATTTTGTGGACGAGCTCCATTCATGACAAGAAGCTTGTTTCAGTTCCTTGGAAGATTGCTTGTCTTCTAGTAAGAGAAGGATGTATAGGCATTAAACTCCTCAAATAGTTGAATGATGCAATGTTAAGGAAATTAGCTTGGAAGATGATAAGTACTAATAATTTTCCTATTACTATTCTTCAAAATAGATTCCTTTACCCTTCGGGTATTCCTCAGGACTCTTACGTCCAGTCCTCTATTTGGTGCTTGATTAAGCGGCTTTATTCATATCTTCGCTCTGAAGTTTTATGGTTGATTGGGAATAATAGTCATATTAAGTTATGGACTGATGAATGGGTTATACCTTCAGTTGCTATTTAGCTTTTGGCTAACCATTAAAGAGCAAAGATATTCGGTTGATTTAGTGCCCAATTTTCGTGTTAATGATGGTTGGCATCTTCAGCATATTTCTAATGATAATGTGAAGAATTCTATTACTGTTGTTTCAGCCATTAAACATGACACCGATTTATGTATTTTGACTACTGTTCCAAATGGAATCCATACAGTGAAGGGTATGTATAATCATCTCAAATTACTAAACCCATTGTTCCATGGCATTCTTTTGTTTGGAAGGAATTTCTTCCTCTATCAAGATCTCTAATTTGTTGGCGTGCGATTTTGGGATTCCTCCCCTCTGATGACAATCTCTAAAAGAAAGGATTACAATTTGCCTCCCATTGTTGTTTATACGCTGATCATATGGAGCATGGTGGACATCTGTTCACTCGATGCTCTTTTGCAGCTGCTTTATGGCACGCTGTTTCTTCTTTATTTGGTAAACATCTTAAGACTTTAGGTTCTTTGTTGGATTTAATTCTTGATGCTATGCAGAATTCTTTTAGTTCTCAACTTGCCGTTCTTTGGAATACGGCAATTATTAATGAGGTGATCATCATCTAGAAAATGAGGAATGCTCTTATTTTTTAGGATCAATAGCCAAATATTCATTTAGCTTGGCGGTTCATTTGGAATTCTGTTAAAGGGTCTGATTTCTTCTGACTTGGGGGGATGTTCAATTCGATGGAAGAATTCAAAATTCTTAAGCTTCTGCGCATTCAAGGGATTCCTGGGTGTGCTCCAAAAACCATTTCAGTGACTTGGCAACCTCCAGGAGATGGTTCTACTTCTGGTTCACCAGGAGATGCTACAGCTGGCGAAATTTTCAAAACGGCCTTAGGATTTCCAAGAGGTGCATTTGCTTTCCCTAAAGGGCAGAATTATGCTTTCATTGCTAAACTCTGCACTGCAATATATGTTGTTCATGTTGCTTGGACTAAAGGTTGGAGATTTCTGTGGCTGGAATGTGATTCGATTTATGTAGTCAACCTTTTCCAGACTTGCTCAACACGGGTTCCTTGAAGAATTTAGTAGCAATGGTTGCAATGTCTGCACTTCACCTCCCAAATGCATTTTTGTGCGTTGCACATTTATTGTGAAGGAAACTCGGCAACATATGCTCTTGCAAAACATGGGGTCTTAGCTTCCTTAGCTTTGTGGTGGGACTCAACACCAAATTTTTGTAATTCTTTTATCTGTAATGATTTTAGTAGGCGTTGTTCCTATCGCTTTTGTTATGTTTCTTTGTGAATCTTGACTCTTACGTATTTGGATATTATTTTTATTTTTAATTTTATTTGATTTAGACAACATAAGCATGAAATATATATTAAGAAAGTGTTAACCAGTTGAGATGCTCGGGTGTATACTTAATCTCTGAACTCCAGCTTTTCACTTAAAAAAACCATAACAATATATATAAAAGTGACTATTCATCAAGTGTCCAGCCAAGACTAGATTTTTATATTAATAATTCCAATAATTTGGATTTGTGTATTCTTTAATTATACATATTTGGGCTATGTAAACATACATACGTGGATTAATTTTCAGAACAAGAACTGATTAATTTTTAAAATAAAAAGTGAATATCTCTGGTTGATGAAGATGACGATCACGTCTTTTTCAGAGCCTTTTACAATACTATTTCGAGGAAACATCTTTCTTAAACATATAGTCAATGTAAGAAAATAAATACAGCCTTTTCATTTATAAGTTAAATAATAGTTAAAAATTCATTATAAAATTATAAATTTAGATTTTGCTTAATAAAAATTTAATTATTCTATGATAATTTTTATAAAAAATAATAATAGCGATTAATGTATAAATCGTTATTTGCATAAAAATATATTTTGTTTTGTTTTGTTTTAGCAAACTCTTATATTTCGTGAAAGATGGAATTCATAGCTCATACATTTTAAGATGGAGACTTCTGAATGAATCAAAGAAATTATATTTTGTCCTTAGTGATGGAATTCCATTTGCTTCGGTGGAAAGGGAAAAAGCAATGCAATAATGCACTTCCAAGCACTTTAAAGCTAAGGTTGAGAAGCAAAGTAGATCTTACATCAAAACTCTTCACACTAACAGAGGTGGAGAATTCTTGTCCAAAGAATTTGATCATTTTGTGAAGAAAATGGCATTCAGAGAGAATTATCAACTCTTTATACCCTGGAGAAAAATGGCATCACCAAGCGAAAAAATTGAACTATTGTAGAGATGGCAAGAAGCTTATTGCAAGCAAAGGGACTACCAAATGATTTTTGGGCTGAAGCTGTTGCAACATCAGTTTATTTGTTGAATATCTGACCCACAAAAGTTGCCATGAATCAGACACCACTAGAAGCATAACGTGGCACAAAACCATCTGTAAGTCATTTAAGAGTCTTTGGTTGTATAACTTATGCTTTGGTAAACTCTCAAATTGATAAAAAATTTGATGAAAATCTGAAAAATGTATTCTTATTGGTTATTGTACTCAATCCAAAGCATATAGATTGTATAACCCTCTTAATGGCAAGATTATAATAAGAAGAGATGTAGTATTTGATGAGAAGGCAAGCTGGGATTGGTAAGAAAGTGAAGGGGAGATACAAGAATGTGTTCCTTTGATCAATATAAGTCAAGAGTCAACTTCAACAAATTCACCAACAAGTTCTTCTACATAAACATCAACTTAAGCACCTACAACACCTGAAAATCAAAGCATTTCAATCTCAAATAAAGAGTCCTCGATTGAAACACCACTAAGAAAGCTTGGATCCTTAACTAATTTATATGCATCTTGTCACTTTGCTTTTACAGTTTCAGATCCTATAAACTTTGAAGAGGTAGCTAAAAAATAAGAATGGAAGGGAGCTATTATGGAAGAATTGACAGCAATTGAAAAGAATGGAACATGGGAAATGGTTGACTTACCAGAAGGAAAAAATGCAATTGGTCTCAAATGGATATTCAAGACAAAATTTGGTGCATATAGGAGCATACAAAAGCACAAAGCTCAACTTGTGGTGAAGGGATATGCACAGTAATATGGTGTGGATTTTGAAGAAACATTTTCTCCATTAGCTCGTTTTAAAACTGTGAGAATTGTTTTGGCATTGGCTGCTCAACTTCAATGGCTTGTTTATCAATTTGATGTGAAGTCAGCATTTTTAAATGGAGAATTGCAAGAGGAGGTTTACATCACACAGCCAAAAGGCTTTATCATTGAAGGCAAAGAAATAAAGGTGTACAAGTTGAGAAAGGCACTATATGGGTTAAAGCAGGCTCCTCGGGCATGGTACAACAAAATTGATGGGTATTTTCAGCAACATGGATTCATGAGAAGTGAGAATGAGCCCACCTTATATGTAAAGAAGGAAGGTAAATAAGATTTCATTATTGTTTGTCTTTACATTGATGATATCATTTATACAAGTTCTTATAATTCCCTTATGGTTGAATTGAAGTCACAAATGATTGGTAAGTTTGAAATGTCAGATATGGGTTTATTGCATTATTTTTTTTGACTTGAAGTTCAACAAGCAGAAGATGGAATATTTATTTCCCAACAAAAATATGCCAAAGATCTTCTAAAGAAATTTGGCATGATTAATTGTAAGTCAGTAGCCACACCCATGAATGTTAATGAAAAATTGCAGCATGAAGATGGAGCAGAAATGGATGATGTTTAGAGGTTTAGAAGCTTAGTTGGAGGCTTAATTTATTTAACCCACACTCGACTCAATATTGCATTTTCTGTTGGCATGATTTCCAGGTTTATGCAACATCCTTCAAAGCTTCATTTTGGAGCAGCAAACCGGGTCTTGCGTTACATCGCTGGAACAATGAATTATGGGATATGGTACTCAAACGTCTCCAATTTCAGATTATGTGGGTTCATAGACAGTGATTGGGCTGGTTCACTGGATGATAGAAGGAGTGTTTTAGCAAATGTTTTCAGCATTGGGTCTGGAGTGATCACATGGAGCTCAAAGAAGCAAGCAACGGTAGCATTATCTTCCTCAGAAGCTGAATATGTTGCCGCCACTTCAGCAGCTTGTCAAGCCATTTGGTTAAGAAGAATGTTATCTGAACTTCAACAAGAGCAAAAGGAAGCAACTGAAATATTTTGTGATAACAAAGCTACCATTTTCATGACAAAAAATCCAGCATATTGATATGCATTTCCATTTCATTTGGGATCTAGTTGCAAAGGAAGAGATAACTTTGAAGTACTGCAGCACTGATGAGCAGGTGGCTGACATACTGACAAAAACTTTGCCAAGAGAGAAGTTTGTTCACTTTAGAGGTCTGCTTGGTGTTTGCAATTTTAAATCAAGGGAGAGTGTTGAAGAATGATTCAAAATTTGACTCAGTCTAAGATATTTTTTTTGGTTGTAGATATTGCTGCTTAAATTTCTGTTTTGGATAAATAAAGTAGTGCCTAGAATATCTGATGTTAGTTCAGATTTTTCAGTCGTTCAGTTTGTTTGTAAGCCTATAAATAGGCAGTTTTAGTCTTGGAATAATGGGCATCAGTTCAGAAAATAATTTCTGCATTTTGCTTTCTTATTCTCTGCTGTTATCTCTTGTTTCAGCACTCTGTTCTTTTAAATTTCCACCAACAGTTAAACTGGCAGTGTAACTTTGAGTTAGAATCAGTAATAGGAAACACCAAATGATGATCACTACTCTACTCAAGTTGCTAACCACTCGCTCTCCTGTAAAAATTTATTAGCATAAGCTGACTTTGACTGCATATAATCAAGAAAGAATAATGAATCAAGGAGGTGAAGAGAAATTGTACGATGTGCAAAAACCATGGTTGAGAAGGAAAACCAGAAACTAGCGCCTATTTGACGTGAAGCAGTTCCTTGAAAATCATTATTGATTCTGTATTCAAGAACCCAAATCACAAATGCAATGAAAATAAAGAAGCAAATGCTTGTGAACCAAAGCTCCGATGTCAATGGCTTCAAGAAGGCCCATCCACCTCCCGTGTCTTCTTCGGCTGGAACTATCATGCATACACCGGAACTCATATAAGGCAACGGGTAATCGACATACAAAGACCTGTTGGCAACAATAGTCACATCTCCTACTGCAGCATCAAAATTCTGTTGGAAGTAATTGATCCATTAGAATTCTGTCTAATAGCTTAGTAATGAAACAAAATATATGGAAGATCTGTTTTACCCCATAGTTAGTACACTTGATCCACTAATTCGTTGTAAGTTCCAGAAAAGTGAACATACTCAAAATTTGGAATATACTGTATAGATTTAATGGCTTCTTCGAAAACACCTATGGAGTATCCCTTTACTTCATATTTGTTTTTAGCGTTGTTTACCGTCACATCCACAAATTGTCTGAAACCGGACGTGGGCACTCCCACTCGCATTCGTGACCCGTTTCTTGGAATTGCCCAACCCTGAGGAATATAACTCGAATCCCCTGGCCATACGATTGGAAAATGGCCGGATTTAGAACTAGAATTCTTTGCGGCTGAATCTTTCAAGCTTTTGACAAGTTCCTTTCTTGGTGTCCATAATCCGACCCTTCTTGGGCAATCATTATTCACATTAAATACCTGGAGAACTGACGACTGTAGCTGTCCATCAACAAAGAACTCTCCAGTCAGGCATCTAAAGCTAATATTTGATAATGCACGCACAAGGTTCTGACCATTTTCACAAACTCTATGAGTTTCAAGAAATGGTGGATTGCTACAAGCTTCTTCAATTGCCATGGCCAAGTCCAAGGTAGCATCATAGGCTGATTCTCCATCAATGTTCAATTCTACATCGACCATGTCGGGTTGTTCTTGATAAAACTTCTTTTTCCATCGATCTCGAAAATCTTTTGAACTTTTGGTTTCAGGAACATAAGGTCTAATACCCAATACACCTTGCATAGAATCAATGACAGAAAGATTGAATGAAGGTAAGAAATTTGCAATCCCATCAGTCAAGATCCAAATATAGCCTTCCTCCATCATTCCAAGTTCTTTAGCTACAGTGAAAAACCGAGAGCCGAGATCAGGAAACATGTGCACAATGAATACTCTAGTTGGCTGTTCATTCAAATTTTTAAGCATTTCCCAGATTTGATCGTGGTTTGCTGATGGAGAAATGTGACTCCAGTGTGAAACCTGGACATCTACAGCTTGGAAAGCATTTTTTTAATAATCCTGAAAAGCATTTGTTAAATAAGGGATAATTTCCCGTCCGTATTCATTATCAACGAAGATGGGCACTACTCGTCTCCATCTAAAGAGCTTGAATATTGCAGCCATGGCCTTGGCTTGACTATCTGCTTTACTTCTTGTAGCTCTGAAAAAATATGGATTCTGGTTGGAAATAAGAGAGAAACTGGATTCGGAGAAAGCTATGATAGGCACTTGAGCTTTTTCTCCAAGTTCAGTGATGAATTGGGTCTGAACTGACGTTGCTGATCCTAATAATATTGCTTGCACTTTCTTGTCATTTATCAACTCCATTGCTGCATCAAAGGAAGTGGGGAAAAAAAAAACGAACAGAATATTCATGGACGAATTTTTACATGAAAATAAATAAGGAGAAATGATATACTCTATCCTCAAATTTAAATTTAGTCCAATTGTCAATTAAATCCTATTTTAAAAGTTATTTTAATTTGTTTCTTTAACTTCATAAAGTGTATTAATTCTATCCAATTTTTTGGAATGATCTAATTGTATTTTTAAAAATTACTTTTAGATATTTATAAAATAAATTTGATCATATTTAATTTTTTTTCTTCTTTTTTAGGAAACAAAATTTGAAAATATTTTCAAATTTTAATTTTACCATTTTTGAAATAAATTTAAAAATTAATTTTTAAATTTTTACATAAAACTTTAACTGTTTTATGTGTCAATTAAAAATAATAAGAAAAAAAAGTGATAACTTCTGAATCAATTTATTATATAGATTATATTAATAAAAATAAAAATAAACAAAGCAAGAACTTTAACTATTATTATAAATAATAAAAAAAATTTAAATATTTTTCAGAAAAACTAGATATTTTTTATCTTCTTGACTAATATTTTTAGTATTCTAAAGTTCTCTCTTTTTTCATATCTAAATTGTTTTTGGTTTAACCTTTATTGTAAAAATTTCTAAATAATGTGGTAGAAAGTTAAGAAGTGAATTTTAAAATAGTTAAAATTTAAGGATTTTTAATGAAAAATAAAAAATTATGAAAATAGTTAGAAATTAATTTTTATATTTATATCAAGAGTGAAAAATTAGAATTTAAAAACACTTTTTACATTTTATTTTTTCTTATGGGAAAAAGGGATAAAAAATTTAATTAAGTGTCAAATTTATTTTATAGGGATCTAATAGTAATTTTTAAAAATATAATTACGTCCTCCAATGAAAATTAGATAGAATTAACACAATTTATAAATTAAAATAAATTAAAATAAATTTTAAAGTAGGATTCGATTGATAATTAGCTCCAAGTCCATATCAAAATTGATAGTGTTTCAATAAATAAATAATGCAAGTCATAATTTGACTGCTGCATTCTTGTAAATATATTTGATGCACCTAACAAATTGCCAACAAAAATTTCATAATTGAACAGAAAATCTCTACATTTAATTACTTCAAGATAAAAAATTATCAATTAATTAGTCGTAAATCTATACATAAATTGCAAATAATATACATATTTCAAAATAATTAATTAAATAATTTTCATAAATTAAAATTATAAATTAATCAAATATAAAAATAAGAACTTAAAAGATATTGCAATAGTTTCATATTATTATTTTTATTAAAAGTACATATATAATTTTTATAATATAATTGAATAATTAAAATAAAAGAAAAAATAGAAAATAGTTGAAAAAATAGGAATCTTATAGTAAGAATAAAAGACATAATTTTTTTTATGCAAATAAAGAGTAATGTTTTAGATGTAATAGAATTAGAGTGTTTTACATAAAATAAACCATTTGCATTCTAAAATAAAATTTTCTATATATATATATATTTTAATATTGTGAATTTTAATAACTCAACAAGTAACCCTTCATAAATGAATTATGAAAAGTGATATATATATATATTACTAAACAAAAATTTATTAGTATGTTTATTATTTCAAAAAAAATTTCTTATTATTTAATATATTATTTTATTTTATTTTATAGAAATTTAATAAAATAAAAACTCTATTTAAATACAAAAAATCATGATATGTTAGTGTCAATTATTCCATAGTTTTTCTATTTAATTTCCATAGGATTTATTAGTATTTTATTATATTTTATTTAGTTTATTATTTATAATTAGTGTTTTATTAGGATTAGCTTGATTTTACTCCTTTTTGAGTTTTCTAGTTAATTTATGCATTTTTTGGTATGTTTTTGTAGGAATTTATTTTCCTAAAGAGTTTGGGATTCAAGCCTATAATTAAGGAGCTATTTTATTAAGTTATTTTCGTAATTAGAAGATGTTTGAAGGAAAAAAATTATTATTTTCATCCTTGGACGAATTTAGGATATTTTTCTCTATAAATAGGCAATTTTGACTCTAAATTAAAAAAAAAGGGGGAGCCAAGTTAAGAGAGTAGTTTTGGTATTAAAGAACTCATCAAGGATTAAAGAGCTCAACAAGAATTGAAAATTGAAACGTACTTAAGTGAGTTTTATCTATTCTTCTTCTTCTTCATTCTCTTGTTATTTATTTTATTTTTGTAATTCTTTTTAAAGTCATGTTTGGCTAAACTTTATTTGAGAGTTTAGGTTATGAGTAACTATTCTATGATGTGATCGAATACAAGTTTTATTAATTTGATTTTTATTAATTTTATGAGTTGCTTTTCATGTCTTATATTCAATTAAGGGTCCAATTGATTACATGTTTATGGGTACATTCACTAACGAGAGTTAAGAGAATTTATTAGTTTTAAACTTATCGGACTTAGATCACTCGACCACGAGAGTAGACGAGCTTTTTGGGGCACCATGACAGTAAGCAGAGGTTTACGGTGGTAAACCAATAATTGTTAAGAAATTTAATGAGTTTTGATTAACTTCTTAATTAATTGAAACTCGAGAGAATTTTTAGATATTTAGAACAACTATCCTTAACTTAAATCAATATCTTTTGTTTGTTAATTTGTTCATGATCATATTGGAATAATGAAACTAAACTTAGCCTCTAAGCTTTTAATTATTTGAATTTAATTTAATTTAAATTACTTTTTTATATTTTATTTATTAAATTACTTTTATTTTACTTGCTAACTAAGAAAATATGTAAAAATATTAGTACTCAATATACAATCATCGTGGGAATGATAACCTTTTATATTGCAATTCACGATCTGTGCGCTTGCAGGTTTAAAATGCAACAAGTTTTTAACATGATACAATTTTTAATATTAATAAAAAATAAATTAAACTTGATTTACATTTTAAAAATATAGTAATCATGTTTATTGATTTATTAAAACTATTAATTTATATATTAAGTGGACTCTAAAGTTTTTTTTTTTATATTACAAATTATTTTATAGTTTATTGAATTACATTGCTTTCAAGTCGAAACTGACCAAAAATATTATTTTATTAAAGTTTTGGTGTAAATTTGTAATTCTATCATGGAATTAAGCAATCAAATAATATACATAATTCATTAATTCTAATTAATAAGTATTTCAAATTATTTAATTTGTGCTCTGATGTTATGGGTATTAATTAATAGGTTAAATGGTACTTTGACCTAATTATTCTCAAATATACCTTTAGTTTTTTTTTTCTAGTTGTACCTTTACATATTTCAATAACATAATTTCTTAATAAAAAAAATTAGAGTTGACTTAAATTTAAAAAATAATGTAAGCATATATTATTTATTAATATATAAAAATTATGAATTTATTAATTGTGAATTTATTTATTAATTTATATATTAATTTATGACTGTCTACAAGTCAAAACTGGCCAAATATATTATTTTAGTAAAGTCTTGGTGTACGTTTGCAATTTTTATGGAATCACGAAATCAAATATTCATTTTCTTTCTCTCTCCCCCCATTGTTGTCAAAGAAAAGTTTTGAGTTCTCAAGCCAAATCAGTATAACTAATATGCCAGTCATATCAGAAATTACAGCATCCTTTAGGCTATGATAATATGGTTCCAATTGCTGAAAGTTGATTAGTTTAATGATATTGTTCTCTTCAAAGCATATATAGATAAAAAATTCGATCTTCCCCCCATTTTCATGTTCAAAAGAGATAGTCTGGTTCCAATTATTTGACAATCTCGTGCAAACTAAAAGAATTGGGCAAAATTTTTGTAGAAAGATATGTTATACTTTTGAATAAACTCAAGAATTTTTTTTTTTTTTTAAATTCAAGCGAAGAATTTGATCATAAATTTATATATGGATCAAATTTCTTATTTGACAAACTATGCTGATTATATTAATGAAAGTTTCAAATAAATTTATAATAAATTTAGAAGCTCATTTAATAAAAATTTAAAATAATCTATAATTGCATTTTGTTGAAATTTTTATATTTTAAATTTTAAATTAAATATTTGTATTTCAACACAACCTTAAGCTATATATTTATGACCTCATGCATTTTATTTGATAAAATCTTTAAAAATAATTCTTAAATTTATAAGGCCTTTTTTTTTTGTTATGATATATATATATATATATATATATATATATACACACACACGATTCAAATTAAACAAAGATATAGCATGAAATCGAAACGCACAGGAAGGGAGATCAGAACCTGCTGTAGCTGCTGAAACAGTGCTGTCTCTCGTAATGCCCTTTATATACAGAAGAAATTTGGGTTTAAAGTAAGGATGGGTGTCCCTGAAGTCTGACAGGGCCAAGTTAATGCAGCTCAACACTAACCTGCCTGTCCACTCATATTCAGCATCAAAACTTGCACCAACATGCACTGTGGTTATTGCCTCTCCAGCCAATATTACAGTTTGTGATTCTGTCAACAAAGTCGCTAAAGAAACACGGAAAATGAAAGAGAGAACAAGATTGGAGCTGTTCTTTGCCATCATACACACACACAAACAAAACAATTTGTTTCTAATGCTATTGGAAGGGGAAAAAAAACATACAATTCTGCTGTAAGGAATAAAAAATAATGATCTCTCCTACTAGACAAGTACTTCAATTAAAGAAAATGTAGCATCTAACTCATTTTATCATTAAAAAAATATATATAATGGGATTAGTTAGACCCTAGTGGCTAGTCATCAGATACCAAAAATTATATATATAATTAAAACAAATCTACCATGTACCTTCCTGGATAATTTAGTTAATGTATAAGCTAATACCATTAAAATAATCATATTGTTATTCAATTAGAGGATGTACATAATAAAGAAATTAATTAATTCACTAACAAATCTTAGTAGAAGCTAACATTTTTTTTAATTATTGAAAGGGGTATGAATCCGATGCTTACAACTAATTAATTCCTATATATCCCTTGACATGTTTCTTCCTTGGGTTTTGATTACTTTTTCTTCGGGCTGTTTTTTTTCTCCCCAAATTTTTCTGGTTGGCTTGTCTTTTTCATGTGTTATTATAACTTTTTACTGTTTTCAAGCAGTCATAATACAGTGCATGTGTTACTAGCAATTATCGAATAGCATCAACATTTCCAAGGCCTTCGTATTTTCTTATTTAACAAAAATAACACAATCGTTCACCATAACCTTCTTTCTAGGAAGCATCCTCTATCTAATACAATTTTTTGTGAATAATTGCACATTGTGCGGACTGTAAACTCTTAGTTAAAAAATATATTATTTCATAAATTTTTAAAGTAATTTTTTTGGGCATAATAATTCAGTACTTGCTCACTGGTTTAATACTAATCGGAATTTCTATAACTATCACATAGTCGCATCATTATACCCGAAAAAATAGGAGAAGAGAAAGAATCTATTGTAGCTGCTGAATCGGTATTAGTTTCTAAGTTATTGGAATATATATAGTTTCTAAGGGATAATACTTCAGCATTAAAATCATGATCTCTTACTGCATAACTTATTTTACACTTTTTTAATTTGTTGTTATGAATAATCTATACAAGTAAATTTTTAAGATTTTAAGATCGTGTCAATCGTTGAATTTTAAAATGCTTTGTAATTCACTCCACATGATCTTATATTCTAGTAATTAAGTTCCTAGAATTCAAGCTCTAATACCAAATGAAATGCTATAGAAGGGGGGTGAATAAGGCTAATGAGTGTCTTAGAAAGATAAAAATGATTTTAAGGAATTAAATAAGAATTGAAAGAATGTTAAAAAGGAAGAATAAATAACACAATGATTTAAGGAGTTTAGATTCAATACTAATCCTACATGTCCACATAACTTATCCCCAAGTTAGAATTTTTAATCACCCATAATCTTATTCATAAGATTGAGATTACATAAGAGTTTTATGACTCACTCTTACAACCTTACAACTTAACTTTTCAAGGCTCATTTAAAAAATAAATCTCAAGTGTTTCAATGGATAACACTTAAACTAATTCCTTTTAGAATAAAATCTCACTTTCCATTTTCTTAATCCTAGAAAATAAAAGATCAAGAATATCTATTCTAACACTCATCAACTCTTATAAGAGTTACACAAATACAAAAATTGTTTAAGAGAGAATTTGAGAGCGTAATTGAATACTTAAGAGAGAATGAATGATAAATAAGTTTCTCAAACTTTCAATTGAACTTCATGAGTTGTTTATATAGATAAACAACTTAGATTATGGCTATTGGATGCATAGATTATGTCTCTAACATCTCTTGTTATTTTTGAATTATTTCAAATTTATTTATGTGAGAACGCCGCTCACGATCGTGAGGAGTAAACTCTGGCTCTTGAGCATCAATTTAAGGATCGATGCATTCAAAAATCTCCATTGAATACTATCAAGACTACCCTCATGAGCTGAAGCCTGCTCCTCTTAATCGTGAAGGCAGCTCATGATGAGCATTGACCATTTTGCTAAAAAATGAGCTCTTGAGGAACTATACAAGGTTGGCTCATAAGGGGCTTATGAGGTGCTCATAAGAAGACCACTGTAAGTCCAATTTTATATATTTTTGGTATATAAATGTTTCTCAAAGATTGAGGACTTCCATAGATTGACATACTTCATCAAAATGCATATTTATACTCTTTTAAAAAGTATTTTTGTCTCTAATCATGAAATAATTATTTTTGATAATCAATTAACTTCCTACACACTTAAAGGAAATAATTAGAATTTAAATTGTTGGTCAAAGTCCAAAATTAGGAGTTTGATCATGCAAATGGTCAAAAACCCCTATAAGGGAGCTTTATCTTCTCTTATCATTATCTTCTCTTAACTTCTTTTATCCTTATCTTCTTGAACTCTCTACACATTACTCTTTTATTCTAGAACCATTTATCATTTGTTAACTACAGAAATTATCTTCTAGAAAGATGTAGACAAAGGTGTAGAGTTGGCAATGTATTCTTCATAGTTCATTCACTAGTAGTGTTTTCCCAGTTCCAGGTACACCATGAATAAGTACCCTTTAATTGTTAGAAATCAGTTATGGTATTTAGACATAAATACATGTGTTGTAAGCACAAGTCTAAATAGAGTAAATTTCAAAAATTTACTCATCATAACCCTTCATAAAATGAAGAATTTCATTTGCCCAGGATTCAAATTGCATTGAAATACACAACTAAATAAATTAAGCAATATACAAACAAATAATTAATAAATTATAAGTTTGTAAACTTACTTGTTGTAGAGCTTAGTATTCCTTGTATTTAATTCCTTGAATAAAATGCTTAGCCCTCCAAATGTAAGGCCTCTAGTTTGAAACATCAAAGCCTTATCTATCACTTACTTGTGTTAATTAAACTTAGTAACTTGTACTAATTTAATTAAGAGCACTAATATAGAGTATATGTTTAGTATATGTTGTGTTTATTTTTGGTTTATGATCTCATCATAACCAAAAACACTTAGTGAATTTTACTTAACTCTTTAAGCAAAAAATCACTTAAGCATTATCTTTCCTCTCTTATCACTTACCAAGTCTCTTGACTTGCCTTAGATATATCAAAGATATATGTGTAGTAATTTTCCACTAAGGAAAAGTATGAATTAATTAATTAAGTGATTATTAAGAATGCCACCTTAGGTATACACCTAACCATCTAAATGATTAAATGACACCTTAGGCATACTTTAGAAATATCCACTTAATTACTATGACACCTTGCTTAATTCAATAATTAAGCTTGCCACCTACACATATTAATGTATAAATTTGTATGTAAAGTATACATCAAATGTATTAATTTACATATTTAATTATACATATACTTAGATATGGACTTTAATTAATCTTAGGTCCAAAACAAATATTGGCCTATGTCCAAACCAATTTGGACCATTAACATAAGTCCATAAATAAATAACAACATATATATGTATTTATTAATTTAATATATATTAATTAATATCAAATATTAATTAATAAATAATACTCTTATTTGAATTAGATTTCATGATATACTAGAATCATTGTTCAAAATATAAATCTAATTCTATTAATCTTGATTAATTGATTAAACTCTTTTAATCAATAATTAGATTAATACTATAGTGAATAAATAAAACTCTTTAAGGTGTGACTTACTAGGTTCATGTCTAAATGGCAATGAGAAAATATAATATTAACATTTAATATTATTTGAAACTCTTTTCAATTCTAAATGTGAAAATCCCAGTTATTCACATTTAGTTCTCATAAGCTGTGAGTGACCCCTAGTATCGATATCACAACTACCCAATTAGAAATGAATGCATATTATGATTCACACGAACCTGATCATAATTACCGTGCACTAAATTCCTTTCATTAAAGATCCTAATATAGCCTAGAGTCAAGGCATTATCAAACTCTAATAGCTTTATTATATGACCTGATCTTAAGTTTCAATTCTTGATAAAATACAACAAATACTAGAACTCTTTATAGTACTGAAACTCTTTTTCAGACTGTGTTGTATTTATCCTGGCCAGGAATTTATTCATCAAGAATAAACTTAGATAACATAGGATCTATCCCGGTTCACACCAGGTAATGAATCCCATCTTGGTTAAACATTCATCCCTACATTTAACTAAATAGAGCCACCACACGCCATATACCCATGTGATGATTAACACAAGTATGTAAGCGGTAACAAACTCTAACCACCTAAATGTGGATGACTATGTCACCTCAAGTCAAAAGACTATATGCACCATTATAATCTAGATTGTGATTGTTGATTATATGTGAATATCCTTGCAATCACAATACTAATGTCACTGTTCGATTAACCCATCCAATGAGTATCCACATGTCTATTCTGATTACTCATATCAAGTAGCATGAGTTTCACTACCTCCCACTATTAGTTTCTCACACTAATCAAGGAAAATAGACAGAGGTAATAGTCTAATTAATATTATCCAAATATTAATTAATTGACTACGAACAATTTATAGTAAATGTACTGAATAAATATGTAACTCATATTATCAACTCTTTGATAATAAATTTATTCAACATAATACTAAAGGATAAATACTCAAAAAAATAACATATTTATTTAAAAGAATATTTTATTGCCACAGGGATTATATACAATGTCTAAATAATTACAAGAATGCCACTAGGGCATACCTTATACTAATAATCTCCCACTTGCACTAGTGCCATTTACTAAAATATTTAAGACCCATCTTTTCAAGATGACCATCTAACTGTAGTTGTGTGAGCACTTTAGTTAGTGGATCAGCAACATTGTCAGCTGAAGCTACCTTTTGGATAACCACTTCGCCCTTTCCAACAAGTTCTCGAATAATATGAAAACGCCTTTCTATATGTTTGGATTTCTGGTGAGACCTGGGTTCCTATGCCAATGCTATGGCTCCATTGTTGTCACAATAGAGAGAAATTGGAAACTCAATGGAAGGAACAACTTGTAGTTCTATAATGAACTTCCTAATCCAAACAGCTTCTTTAGCAGCATCTGATGCAGCTATATACTCAACTTCTGTAGTGGAATCAGTAGTGATACTTTGTTTGGAACTTTTCCAGCTCACTGCATCACCATTACAGATGAAAACAAACCTGGATATAGACTTTCTATCATCCATGTCTGATTGAAAATCAGAATCTGTAAAGCCATTAATCTGTAAATCACCTTCTCCATAAGTTAAGATCAAATCTTTAGTTCTTCTCAAGTACTTAAAGATTGATTTAACAGCTATCCAGTGTTCTAAACCTGGATTGGATTGAAACCTGCTAGTCACACTAACAGCATAGGTAATGTCAGGCCTAGTACACAACATAGCATACATTAAGCTTCCTATTGCTGAAGCATAAGGAACTTTAGCCATTTGTTCCATTTCCTCGGGTGTCTTGAGAGACATACTCGGATAAATGAACACCATGCCTAAATGGTAACAATCCTCTCTTGGATTCAAGCATATTGAACCTCTTCAATATCTTTTCCAAGTAAAGACTTTGGGATAAACCTATCATTCTCTTCGATCTATCTCTATAGAGTCGAATCCCGAGAACATAAATTGCCTCCCCTAAGTCTTTCATAGAGAAAGTTTTAGATAACCAGAATTTTACAGAAGTCATCATTCCTATATCATTTCCAATTAATAAAATATCATCCACATACAAGATTAGGAAAGTGATTTGACTCCCACTAACCTTCTTGTAAACACAAGGCTCATCTTGATTCTTTATGAAATCATAAGAACAAATAGCCTCATTGAAATAATGATTCCAACTCCTGGAAGCTTGCTTTAAGCCATAGATTGATCTATTAAGCTTACACACTTTAGAGCTTTCCTTGGATTCAAAACCCTTGGGTTGCTCCATGAAAATTTCTTCCTCAAGATAACCATTAAGGAATGCAGTCTTGACATCCATTTTCCAAACCTCATAATCATAGTGTGCAGCTATAGCTAAAAGAATTCGAATGGATTTAAGCATGGCTACTGGAGAAAAGGTCTCTTCATAATCGATCCCTTCTCTTTGGCGAAACCCTTTCGCCATAAGCCTAGCTTTAAAGGTGTTAACCTTTCCATCTGCATCGATCTTTCTTTTGAAGATCCATTTACATTCAATAGGTACAATACCTATTGGAGGATCAACAAGTGTCCAGACTTCATTTGCATACATGGAATCCATTTCTGTTCTCATAGCATCAATCCATTTAGAAGAATCTTTATTAGATAAAGCTTCTTTATATGTGGTAGGATCATCTATATGAAGACTATCTTCATGAACATGCAACTTTTGCATATCATGTAGAAGGCCATATCTCTCCGGAGAATGAGATACCCTACTAGATTTTCTAGGAGTTGGTGTGATGATATTTTCAATTGGAATAGGCTCCTCGAGTTAATCAATATTCATTTGATCAGTTTGTTCTGTTTCTTTAGATGACTCTTCATCTAATATTATCTTCTTTCCTATGCCACCTTCCTTTAGAAATTCTTTCTCAAGAAAAATGGCATCTCTGCTTACAACAACTATTTGTTCAACAGGAAGATAAAAGTAATATCCTAAACTATCTTTAGGATATCCAACAAACCTTCCTTTTATCAATTTCACATCCAACTTGTCCGACTTTAATTTTTTGATAAAAGCTGGACATCCCTAAATCTTAACATGTTTAAGACTTGGTGTTCTACCATGCCATATCTCATATGGTGTAGTAGATACGGATTTGGATGGAATATGATTAAGGACATAATAGGCAGTTTGGAGTGCATGACCCCAAAGAAAAATAGGAAGATCCGTATAACTCATTATTGATTGTACCATATCCAATAAAGTACGATTTTGCCTTTCAGACACTTCATTTAATTGAGGTGTTCCAGGCGGTGTGAGTTGAGATACAATGCCATGTTCCTTTAGGAACTCAATAAACTTGGTACTCAAGTATTCACCTCCTTGATCTGATCTCAGAGTTTTAATATTTTTCCCAGTTTGGTTTTCTACTTGGGCTTTGAATTCTTTGAACTTTTCAAAAGATTCAAATTTATTCTTCATAAGAAATAAATACCCATATCTTGATAGATCATCTATAAAGGTTATAAAGTAGTAAAAACCACCTCTAGCCATTTCAGAAAATGGCCCACATACATCACTATGTATGACTTCTAATATATCAGTGGCTCTTGCCATTTGTCCTACAAATGGTGATCTAGTCATCTTGCCCTGAAGACAAGCTTCACAAGTTGTATTAGATGCGGATTCAAGATTGCTCAAGATTCTCATCTTTTCTAACTTAGTGATTCTATCTTCAGCAATATGACATAATCTTAAGTGCCATAGATGTTTAGAATTAGAAGTATTTTCAATTAGCATTGCATATTTATTGCTCATAAATTGAAGCTCATTATTATTGGAATTATTATCAATATAATATAAACCATGTATTAAATAACCCAAGCCAATAATATTACTTCCAAAGTAAATATTACATACGTCTCTTTTGAATAAAAATTCATAACCTTTTCTAGTCAAACTAGAAATAGAGACTATGTTTCTATAAGCATTAGGTACATATAATACATCATCCAATAATAAAATGTGATTACAAAGATCTATTGAAGTTGACCCTATAGCTTTAGCTGCAACACTTGCACTATTTCCAAGCTTTAAGGTTACTTTATTAGGCTTCAACTTTCTTTTATTTGCTAGATCCTGTAAAGATAAACAAATGTGAGAACTAGCACCGGTATCCAATACCCATGCATTTGATGAACCATTAGAACATTTAGAAAAGTTAGAGAAAAACATACCTTCTCCAAAATTATCCTTTCTTTTAGTCTGTAAAGACTTAAGGAACTTAGGACAATTTCTTTTCCAATGTCCTTTACCTTCACAATAGTAACAATTACCCTTGTTTGGGTCTTCCTTTACCTGTCCCTTGCCTTGAGATTTGGCTATTCTACCTGTAGGCTTGACAACATTTGTCTTGCCTTTCTTTTTAGTCTTACTAGAAGAAGTAATAAGAATAGTCTCCTTCCCCTTGCTACCTTGTATTGCCTTTTGGGCTGTTACAAGCATGTTCAATAAATTAGCAAGTGTACACTCTATTTTATTTATATGAAAATTTGCAATGGTCTGCCCAAATGGTTCAGGAAGTGATTGCAGGATCAAATCCATTTGAAGATGGAAGTCCATTGAAAAATCTAGACTTTCTAGTTCCTCAATTGATCTTATCATTGAGTTCACATGGACTGCCACATCCTCACTTTCTTTCATTTTAGCACGAAACAACCGCTTTGATATCTCATATCTAGCGGTCCTACTCTGTTCACCAAACAACTCTTTCAGGTGAAGTAGGATTTCATTTGCACTATTGTACTTCTCATGTTGTCGATGGATATCAGTACTCATAGAAGCCCACATAATGCAACGTGCTTGCAAATCATGCTTTTTCCAATTTTTAAGAGTGTCTTGCTCCTCCTGAGAAGCATTTGCGGGAAGTGACTTAGGTAGTGGTTGTTCTAATACATATAGTATTTCTTCGGAAGCTAAAACTACTTTTAGATTCCTTAGCCAATCTACAAAGTTTGGGCCTGTGAGCCTATGTTGGTCTAGTATGACGGAGAGTGGGTTTGATGATTTCATATTATCAAATTATCTGTAAAGGTAACAAAATTATTTAGTTTAAATGCCATTGTATAAAAATAAAATCATTAGATTTGATCTTTAATCTTAATGATTTCCCACTAATTTGGCGGATCCTATTCTTCCAAGTAGGAAACGGAAATCCCTTATTGGATGGATTTCTAGTGGGTGATAAAGTTCTTAATAAATTATAATATTCCTCAAGTACCCTTTGCCATTCTTGAAATATTAAAATTTATAAGTGACATTTTCCCATCATCACATCTTATGTGATATTTCATTAATCAAGCTCTTAATGTTACAGACCTCAGGTACCCATTGCCATTCTTGGTTCTTGGCATTAATTAAGTCCATACCATTGACACTATGAGATGTATAAATTTGAATAATACATACCTCAGGTACGCCTATTTTCCATTCTTGACATGTAGTATATTTATACACTCAAAAACATCACTATGCTTGACAATAACATTGCATAAATCTCTTAGATTTATATATACCCCTATGTGTCCATAGCCGATATACATAATCCAAAATTATACAATTTATTGCTCCAATGGAGAGCTTAGACTTAAATTTTATTTGGAAGATTTTTGGGTCTCACTTTGCACATTAACCAATTTATATGTATCAAATACATAAATTGTATGACATCCAATTATACATATAGATATGTATAAAAGCATATAAAACATGCATATCTCATATGTACATAAAACATGCAAATATGGATGCACAAATAAGGAGTGATCATGGACTAATTTTTATACCTATTTTAATACTAAAATAAATTACAAAAATTATTCTTGTCCATGAATACTTCAAGTATGAATATCCTTATCACCATCTTCATGGATTTGCTCCTTGAACTCCTTCAAGTCTCCTTGTTACAACTTTTGCAACAAACAAAAATACCTTGACATGCCAAGGTTATAAATACATCCTAATACTATGTAATTAACATTTAATTACATAAACAATAATAAAATTAATTATTACATTACTAGAATGTAAAACCTTGTCCATGATCACTACTTGCAAGTATGGCATACAAAAATTAATAAATGCAACTTTTGCATGTTATTATAATTTTGCAAACATAATAAAAACGTATGCTCCAGTATCACTATTTACTGCTACAGTACCACTATTTACTGCTACAGTACCACTATTAACAGTAGTACTAAAATAAACAAAATATATTTTTTAGCATATTTTAGCCATAAAACTTGCAACCAACATATTTTAATCACAACAATTGTAATTAAACAATTTATTTAGTATGTATAAAATGCAAAAAGGGGCTCTGATACCACTGTTAGAAATCAGTTATGGTATTTAGACATAAATACATGTGTTGTAAGCACAAGTCTAATAGAGTAAATTTCAAAAATTTGCTCATCATAACCCTTCATAAAATGAAGAATTTCATTTGCCCAGGATTCAAATTGCATTGAAATACACAACTAAATAAATTAAGCAATATACAAACAAATAATTAATAAATTATAAGTTTGTAAACTTACTTGTTGTAGAGCTTAGTATTCCTTGTATTTAATTCCTTGAATAAAATGCTTAGCCCTCCAAATGTAAGGCCTCTAGTTTGAAACATCAAAGCCTTATCTATCACTTACTTGTGTTAATTAAACTTAGTAACTTGTACTAATTTAATTAAGAGCACTAATATAGAGTATATGTTTAGTATATGTTGTGTTTATTTTTGGTTTATGATCTCATCATAACCAAAAACACTTAGTGAATTTTACTTAACTCTTTAAGCAAAAAATCACTTAAGCATTATCTTTCCTCTCTTATCACTTACCAAGTCTCTTGACTTGCCTTAGATATATCAAAGATATATGTGTAGTAATTTTCCACTAAGGAAAAGTATGAATTAATTAATTAAGTGATTATTAAGTATGCCACCTTAGGTATACACCTAACCATCTAAATGATTAAAAATGACACCTTAGGCATACTTTAGAAATATCCACTTAATTACTATGACACCTTGCTTAATTCAATAATTAAGCTTGCCACCTACACATATTAATGTATAAATTTGTATGTAAAGTATACATCAAATGTATTAATTTACATATTTAATTATACATATACTTAGATATGGACTTTAATTAATCTTAGGTCCAAAACAAATTTTGGCCTATGTCCAAACCAATTTGGACCATTAACATAAGTCCATAAATAAATAACAACATATATATGTATTTATTAATTTAATATATATTAATTAATATCAAATATTAATTAATAAATAATACTCTTATTTGAATTAGATTTCATGATATACTAGAATCATTGGTCAAAACATAAATCTAATTCTATTAATCTTGATTAATTGATTAAACTCTTTTAATCAATAATTAGATTAATACTATAGTGAATAAATAAAACTCTTTAAGGTATGACTTACTAGGTTCATGTCTAAATGGCAATGAGAAAATATAATATTAACATTTAATATTATTTGAAACTCTTTTCAATTCTAAATGTGAAAATCCCAGTTATTCACATTTAGTTCTCATAAGCTGTGAGTGACCCCTAGTATCGATATCACAACTACCCAATTAGAAATGAATGCATATTATGATTCACACGAACCTGATCATAATTACCGTGCACTAAATTCCTTTCATTAAAGATCCTAATATAGCATAGAGTCAAGGCATTATCAAACTCTAATAGCTTTATTATATGACCTGATCTTAAGTTTCAATTCTTGATAAAATACAACAAATACTAGAACTCTTTATAGGACTGAAACTCTTTTTCAGACTGTGTTGTATTTATCCTGGCCAGGAATTTATTCATCAAGAATAAACTTAGATAACATAGGATCTATCCCGGTTCACACCAGGTAATGAATCCCATCTTGGTTAAACATTCATCCCTACATTTAACTAAATAGAGCCACCACACGCCATATACCCATGTGATGATTAACACAAGTATGTAAGCGGTAACAAACTCTAACCACCTAAATGTGGATGACTATGTCACCTCAAGTCAAAAGACTATATGCACCATTATAATCTAGATTGTGATTGTTGATTATATGTGAATATCCTTGCAATCACAATACTAATGTCACTGTTCGATTAACCCATCCAATGAGTATCCACATGTCTATTCTGATTACTCATATCAAGTAGCATGAGTTTCACTACCTCCCACTATTAGTTTCTCACACTAATCAAGGAAAATAGACAGAGGTGATAGTCTAATTAATATTATCAAAATATTAATTAATTGACTACGAACAATTTATAGTAAATGTACTGAATAAATATGTAACTCATATTATCGACTCTTTGATAATAAATTTATTCAACATAGTACTAAAGGATAAATACTCAAAAAAATAACATATTTATTTAAAAGAATATTTTATTGCCACAGGGATTATATACAATGTCTAAATAATTACAAGAATGCCACTAGGGCATACCTTATACTAACATTAATAATACCGATCTTTAACTTATAATGTCAGTTTTGCCCTAGTTCTCTAAAAATTATAATCTAACAATAAATAATTATGAAAATACACTGAAAAAAAAATCAAAACACGATCCAATAACTCTTAGTTAATGGAACAAAAAAAAGTGAGGGAAAATTAATATCATTAATTACCTGGGTGTAGGTGGCGAGGTTTTGCATGAACTCAAGTGTTTGGCGACTGCGGGATTTTGTGGGCTCAAGGCCTACTAGGAAATATGACATAGGTCTTAAAGAATACTCGAAGATGGAGTCACCAGCCAAACGAAAGTCGGGATACACTTATACAACAACTGGATTCAACGGAGGTTCCCAGAAGCTATCATTAGAGAACAAGTTCAAAAATTAGGTATGGGCATTTGAATGTCCACCCAACCTTGTGGTTGGCATCAGTTTACATTTTGTAGTTTAGTACGCTTGATCATACACAAAAATCCATAAGATTAGTTCATGGATCAATTTAGTAAACAAATGAATCAAAACCATAAAATATAAGCTCTCAACTTCAATTTAACAATATAGTAGGGCACTCATATAAAGTAGATTTAAACATGCTAAGACCTATTCACACATGGAAGCTCTTCATAACTTACGAAAATGTGAGATAAGGTCATATGAAACCCTATTAGAATCACAGAGGTGATCATCTCATGACAGTGGGGGATCGCCTGATAAGTAGTCTCAAACAACTCCTAAAATGGAAAATCTTTTAGATCATGTAAAGATCTATTATTAAAAACTAGCTGAATGCACAATTTCACTTGGAGCTCAATGAATCATGTGAGAAGTAATGCATATTATGAATAATAAACATAAATGAAAGAACATAAAAGCTAGTAAATAATAAGACTAGAAATTACATATAAATAAGTAAGAAATGAATCATGCAAACTTGAAGAGGGATAAGATGTTTATTGAAGAATAAGCCTTTAAATATGTTTAGCCCTCAGAAATGTTTTGGAATGTTGATCTTCTCCTTGAATGCAAATTTCTTCCCTTTCCTCTTCAAGAGAAATCAACCTTTAAGCTTGTTTTATCAAGAACATTTTCTCCTTCCTTCTTAGCCTTAGAACTCTATTTTTTTTCTCTCTGCAATTTTTAGTCCTTTTTTTTCCAAATGCCAAAAAGTCCTCGCTTCTCTCTTTCTTTTTCCTTTTTATTCACACCTCTATCCCATACCCCTACTACCATCCTCCATCATTGCATTTCCTAGTCCTTTCCTTCTCCTATGGTTATCTTTTCAGACCAAAGGCTAAGTTACATAGGAGGTGGGCCCATCAAGTTGGCTGCCATGACCATCTCTGCATTTAATATAGAAGCAAGTGGCTGTTGTATAGGTGGTGCTTCTATAATGAGGCGATCGCTTCTTTAGCAGCTGACATAGAGGTGATCGCCTCTCTGGCCTAGCCTCCACTGGGCCTAATGGGGCTAGGCGATTTGGACTAATTTTGAAGGGTTATGGGCTTGTTCATGGGTTTCTAGCCTTTGGGCTTATTTTTTTTAGAAGATTTAGGGTTTCTTTCTTGCATTCAAGTTTTAAATTTCTCGTCATTAGTCTTTATTGTAGGCCGATTAAACCGAGCATTCATAGTTTGCTCCCTATCATAGGCCGATCGAACCAAATGTTTACCCTAGGGCTGAGCAATGAAGGAAAAACCTAGTTGATAATTGCAAAAAGAGTTTCATCCCTCCCTCTTGTTTCGTTAATGACTTATTGAATTCTCCTTGAAAATGGTATAAATAAATAAATAAAAATTAATTCTAAAATTCTAAAAAGAAATTGATCCAATATATAATAATTGTAATCACCTTAATTACCTTGAGGCAAAGAAGAATTTTATGAAGCCCCATGAGTTTTTGCTGTGTGTTTAAAGGCATCTTGGAGACAAATTGCATTGTTCTTGAAATCGATCCAATATATAATAGTTTGACTAATCACATCACCAATTTGATCTTTCTAATTTTTTTGAATCAAATTTGATCCTTCAATTATTTTTTTTTGACTCAAACATTTTTTTCTACATTCTTCATTTTTTTTCCTCAACATATTTTACTAAACTTTTTTTAAGCTACTATTTTTTTTATCAAGATTTTTTTGCTCAATATTTTTTTCAATGTTTTTTTTATACTCAACATTTTTTCTATTTTTAAAGTACTCATAACATTATTTTTTTGCTCAACATTTTTTTAGATTTAGACGTGAACAAAATTCATGATCATTGAATTTATCACATATTCTAATATGGTCTTTGCGTGTTAATTGTTTATATAAAAATAATCACAGCTCACAAATAATTGCAATAAGTTTTTAGAGCTAGATTCTAGCATTTATCTAGGCCTATCAGAAATCAAATTCTTTTTGCTATCCCTTTTACTTTTCCATTATCATTCAACTTTCTCTGTATATCCTTCTATTTGGAATAGTTGGTTGCTGCATAAAAATAAATGTTCTTCACATTCAGACATGAACAAATTAATTTGGGCATACTAATCAATTAAAAATATTATAACACATATTTAATACAATAAATGAAATTAAATTTCATTTATGGAGTAAATATGTATCATGTAAAATATAATTCTCTTATCCTTTTTTATATGAATGCAAATTTGTTATCTTATCGTTCAAAGATATCATAAGTTAAAAGTAAATATATTTAACAAAAAAATTAACTAAGACAAAGCTTATTTGGCGTATTTAACAAAAAATTTAATTTAAAATTGTTATGGCGTATTTGTAATATAAAAAAACCTAAAAAATAACAAAAAACAACGACACTAAGAAACAAAAAAAAAAAGCAACAACACTAAAAAATAAAAAGCAACAAGCAACAAAAACAACAAATCTTATTTGGCGTTTTTAACAAAAAATTTAACTAAAACATTTTATGCATATTTGTAACGTCCACAAAACAAAACCCGAAAAACAACAACAATGAAAAACAAAACACAAGAAAAAACAACAACACTAAAAAAAAGCAACAAAAAGTAACAGCAAACAACAAAAAGCAATAATACTGAAAAACAAAAAAGCAACAACAAGAAACAAAAAGCAATAATTAGAAAACAACAAAAAACAACAATAGAAAAAACAAGAAAAAAAAATGTCTTTTTTAAGCCAAAATTTGAGAGCATGATCTTTACCATTTCTAAATAAAGTTGTACTAGAAAGCAACCATATTTATAGAATAAATTTCAGGAATTAAGAAATGCAAAATCTATCCACTAAAAATCAAATTAAAGCAATAATAATTCATGTATAAAAAATAATTGGAAAATTAAAAATTAAAAATTAAAAATAATATTATACATTGGAAAATTAAAAATTAAAAATAATATTATACCTGTTTAGGCTAGAGGAACACGATATTCCCCAAAACAATGACGTTTTCACACTGATCCAACATCTTGGCAAACTCCACACCTTGTTCTTTATTGCCACACTCCTCTACACATACCTGAAAAACTCAGAGTGGAAAATTGAGCTCTTTGGAATCTCTCTAAGCCTTGCTTTTAATTTCTCCATTTGAGAAATCCTCAGCAGCTTCTTGGGGATAGATTAACCAATTCCAGTGCATGTGCTCTAACTTCTACAGGTTAGTTAGCAATACAACCAATTCTTGGGCCAGCTTCGGTTTACCATTTGAGAGAGATATGATGCCCTAATTGGTATAAGTCTGCTGCCTTCTTAAAATTGATTCTTTGCAGGATAGCTGTCTTGGACACTTCAGCCCTTGGGCTCTGGAGACAGCCAGATAAAGTCCTCTTGTACTCAACTTTGGTTTCAGTTTGCTCAAGTTTTGATGGTTTTGAGGTTGAATCCTTTCATTCATTAGGAATTTCAAGTTTGGGAGGCCTTAACTTGCTTAACGTTTTATTAACCATCTTAATTACACTTAATTTGGCATCATCAGAGATACCAGAATCTTCACTTGCTTTATTTATCTGAAATCCAGAGATAAATAAAGCATACATCAGTCCTACCACACAAATCCTTTTGATGAATAATCAAGCAGCTAACAATAATTAAATTAATTTTATTGTCAGTAAAGCCTATAGCCCAAACATAATAAAGATTAAATAGATGACTCCACTGATCTACTCCAAGCACATATGTGTTCTGCTAGCCATATTTTCTTTATTTTTAAATGCTCATCTAGGACTAATTTAGTGAAAAATATATTACCTGAACTTCATCAAGGTTCACTCCGTTGTCCTTGGGAAGAGACAAAAAACTGTCAAAGCTATCTTCCGTTGGCCAATAATGTCCGTATATGGAGAAACGGACTACAAAGTCAAAAAGAAAAAATCACTATCAAATATAAAACATTATAACAATTTGCCAAAACTTTTAATTGAATTGCCTACAAAATACACAAGTACAATATGATTTGAAACAAGATCCAATATATGCCATCTTTGAAAATCATGCAGCAGCACACCATTTTTCTAATAAAAAAAATGATATCATCATCCTGCCTTCCTTATAACTCCTTTCAGTGAAGGAAGTATAAATCTAACATATCGTGCAAAAAATGCCCGTCCATTTCTACATCTATAGCATCCTCATCGGTTTTCCCCAAAGATGATGAGTGCTTTTTCACCATATTCAACAATTCAAACCTAAAATAAAACCATAATTTCTGAATTCAACTTTGGACTATTTTCAGCTCTAAACACAACAATTCACAAAAAAAAAAAAAAGTTCAATTGCACATTACAGTGAAAATGCTAAACCCTAAGGAGCAAACAACAGCATCTGTACTTACCTGGAAGGTGTGGCTTCTCCGTCACCAAGCATTTCCATTGTTAAATTTGGAAGAGAAGATTGAAATTACTGATCAAACAAACAAAGCCTTGGGCAATTTGATATTAATCAAGGGTTACTATAGCGATACAATTTTTTTTTCTAGGAAACACCATTTCGATGAAAAAAAAAAAAAAAAAGGCTCGCGAGCAAGTGTTTACTGATCTGATTAGATTCCTTCTTATTGTGTTCAGTTACTAAATTGAGAATAGCAGATGGCTCCAAGGAGAGGACTTGTAGCTGAGAGGAATTATCGAGTAGATTAAATAGTGATAAACAAATTTGAGATTACTTTAGATTTGGATCTCTGGTGATCGAAGGAGCCACCTCATTTAGGCAGACACGATCTCTGGTAATGTTGAAGCATTTGAATTTTCTTTTAGCTTATCTTCAACTGGCATGGACAGAAATCCCTGTAACTGATTCACTTCTCTTCGGTGTAGGAATCGCTAGAAAAATCCTATCTTCGATTTTTTCGGCGAGGTCAAGTCACTACAAAAATCTAGCGATTTAGCGATATATTTTTCCATAGCTAAAATTGGAAAATCCGTCGCTAAACCTTTTAGCCATGGATTTTGAATTCTCGTCGCTAAATTAGTAATAGAAATTCAAAATCCATTGTTAATTTAGCTACGGAATTACCAAAATCCATCGCTAATTTAGCGATGGAATCTGAATTTCGTTGCTAAATTTAGAAATATAAAATTAATTTATAAATGAATTTAACGACATAATTCGAAAATCCGTTGCTATTTAGTGATGGATTTTAAACTCCGTCGCTAATTTAGTAATTTGAAAGTAATGAATTTTATGATATTAATTTAATTTAATTTTATAATAATAAATTTAAAAAAAGTTAAAATAAAATTTATAATATGTATGAAGTACACCTTCATTGAAAAATAATTATAACTTCAATACATTGTTCAAAAAAACCTTACAAATAAGTTAAGTTCACTATTATATTTGTACTAAAAAAAACTACAGTTAATAAGATAAAACTAAGCACTCATCAATGACTATTGTAGTGGTTCCATCAATTTTTCTTGTCATCTCCATCAATCCTGCGCAGAAAAATAAATAATTAATAAAAAAGTATAATTATTTTTAAAAAAACTACCATTCAGCTTGATTTAAACGAAGTAACTAAAGCTTAAAACTTTCAAAACTGATAAATTATCTCTCAGATACAAACAAATCACAATGGTCAATCAAGAAATGAAGTGACTTAGCGGAATAGTGATAATAACGAATTAATGTTCGTTAAATCGCGTATGACTGCTGAATATTAATCTTCTACAACTTGTAATTCGCAAATTTAGGAAATAGGCATCAAAATTCAAAGAATTTTGAGAATTAATGAGAATTTGAAATTTATTATTGATCAACAACATGGCCAAAAATCCAAAACATAGCTTAAATAGGGAAAAAAACCCTAAACAAAAGGAGTCCTAAGCAAAATAGAAAAAAACCCTAAAACAACAAAAAATATAAAATTGCCAATTTGGAGGCCTAAACGATAGAATTTGCCCAAAAAGCAATATAGCTCACAAGTAAAACTAGTGATTTGGAATTAGTGGACCAATTCTAATGAAATTGGTCTCCTATCTTGTCAAAATCTAAAACTCCAAAGTTGTTAAAAATTACGAAAATACCACTACTGCAAATTTTCATAATTTTCCATAAACCGAATTACAATTTCTTCAACGCCTGCATCATTCTCCCCAGGGTGGACAGAATTCACCCATGAATCTAACTCGTCTGAAGAATCACCTGCATGGGGAATCAGGTGCTTATCATTAAAAACATCAGCTGTACAAATGTGGCTAGGCAACTTCAAATGGTAGCCATTAGGATTGATCTTCTCAATGACTTTTACTAGTCCAATCTTCTTGGTAGATAGTTTGTTATATTCACCTATAGGAAATCTCTCCTTGGTAAGGATAACCCACACGTAATCCCCCACATCAAACTCAACATATTGCCTTTTCTTATCAATAACTCACTTATACTTGGAGGCAACTTGGATCAAATTTTCATGGACAGTCTTATGAAATTCTTATCATCCACTAAAAAAATCCTTTACCTTGCCATGAACCCTCATTTTTTTTGGAAGAGGAATTAAATCCAATGGTCCTTTTGGTACCACAGAATACACTATAGCAAAAGGGCTAAATCTAGTGCTCCGATTGACTGTAAAATTATAAGTGAACTCTGTTTGACACAACTTCTGATCCCAGCTCTTCACATGTTCACCTACTAAACACCTCAGCATATTCCTTAAAGATCGATTCACCACCTTAGTTTGCCGATCTATCTATGGATGATAGGCACTACTGAAATTAAGTTGTGTATTCGCCATTTTCCATAAATTGCTCCAAAAATGACTAAAAAACCTAGTATCTCAGTCAGACATAATAGATATAGGCAACCCATGTAGTCTGTAAATTTCCTTAAAGAACAACTGAGCAACATGAACAATATCTATGGTTTTCTTACATGGAACAAAGTTTACCATTTTTGAAAATTGATCAACCACCACAAATATGTAATAATTACCTCATTGTGTGAATGGCAAGCCTAGCACAAAGTCTATACTAAGCTTTACCCAAGGCTGCGAAGGAACTAGCAAGGGCATATACAAACATGCATTGGATGTTGTCCCTTTAAAAACCTGACAAATCTGACATCACTGCTCCAATTTTTCCACTTCTCTGCGAATGGTAGGCCAAAAATATCGAGCCTGCACCAATTGCACAGTCCTATCTCATCCTACATGCCCTACACCATGTAATTCCTTGATAATCTTCAAGCGCAAACTGCATTCTAGGACACATGATTGATTACCCTTAAACAGAAATCCTTCATGCAATAGGAAATTTGTTCTCTCATTAGCTTTAACCTTAGCCATAATATCAAAAAAATATAGGTTATTCTTAAGTAATTCTACAAAGGAATTAAAATTAGGTACCTCAATGGACATTTGAGCCAATAAACTCTTTCACCTGCTCAACGCATTTGCCACTTTGTGCGTCACACCTGACTTATGCTTTTCCATAAAGTTAAATCTCTAAAGGTAAGTGACCTAGCTAGCATGTCTCATAAAATTTTTATCTTACCGGTGTAAATGCTTCATGATCCGTATATAAGATAAACTCCCTCTGAAATAAATAGTGGCGCCAATGTTTAATCACATGAACCATAACATAATATTCGACATCATAAGTACTATATCGCAATCTAGGCCCCAAAAACTTCTCACTGAAATATGTTATTGGCTTGTTGTTTTGACTCAAAACAACCCTAATTCCCACTTTAAAAGCGTTTAAATGTAGTTTAAAAGGTTGATGAAAATCAAGGAACACTAAAATGGGAGCTATAGTAAGGCGTAATTTGATTAACTCGAATGCCTTTTCTCCCTCATCTGTCCATATAAATTTTCCTACTTGCTTCACACAATTAGTGATAGGCACAATGATGCTACTAAAATATGGAATAAAGCTCTTGTAAAACAAAGCTAACCCATGGAAACTCCACACTTTGATAATGGTGGTAGGTTTTGGCCAACATCTCACAGCCTCTACCTTTGATTCATCTACCTGCAAAAATTTACCCGACACCACATACCCAAGAAATAACACACTGGCATTAAAAAATATACACTTCTTAATAGTTGTATAGAACTTCTCCCTATGTAGTATAGTGAGGACACTCACAACTGACTAAGGTGCTCATTCAGATTAGCACCATAAACCAAAATATCATCAAAGTACACAACAACACACTTACTAATGAAAGGCCTCAAAATCTGATTCATAACATGCAGGAAAGTGCTTAGTGCATTTGATAACCCAAACGGCATAACTAGCCACTCATACAATCCCTCCCTTGTTTTAAAGGCTATTTTCCATTCATCACCAGCTCGAATCAGAATTTGATGATAGCCACTTTTTAGATCTAGTTTGGTAAAAATATTGGCCCCACTAAGTTGATCAAGTAAGTCATCTAATCTAGGAATAGGAAAGCGATACCTGACAGTTATTTTATTAATGGCCAAGCTATTAATGTACATTTGCTAAGAACCATCCTTCTTTGATGTTAGAAGGGTTGGTATAGCACAAGGACTCAAGCTTTCTTAAAGATACCCTTTTGCCAGTAACTCTTCCACTTGCCTCCTCAATTCTTCTTGCTCAATATGACTCATCCCATAGTATGGTCAATTTGGAAAGGCTGCACTTGGTTCAAGGTCAATCTGGTGTTGGACATCCCTCATAGGAGGTAACCCTTCAGGTAATTCTTTTGGAAACAAATCACTAAACATTTCTAAAAGTGGCAAAACTACATCAAGAACTACTACCTCCTTATCCACTACCTTCCCAAAAAGGACATAAACAACCTCAAATCTTTGCACTCCCTTGTCAAATTGCACTAGGATTAATAAACTCATACCATCCTTACTGTCTTCCTATAGCTATTCAAGCTGGTCACGATCCTTATTAGGCATTAACAAAATTCTCACACCCTCGAACATGAAACTGTATGCGTTATTCTTGCCATTATGAGTTACATCTCTATCAAATTGCCACGGTTGTCCTAATAACAAATGACATGCATCCATGGCTATCACATCATAACAAACATCATCCTTATATTTTGCCTTGATAGAAAAGGAAACCAAGTCATGCTTTGACATTGTTACCTCACTTCCTTTCTTCAACCATGCCAACTTGTAAGGCTTATGATGCTTTACAATTGGAATCCCTAATTTTTGGATTGCCTCTATTGCAATTATGTTCTCATAGCTACCTCTATCGATCATAAATTTGCATACTTTACCCTTGATAGTGCAGGTGCACTAAAAAATATATTTAACAACCAATCATCATTAGCAGCTCTAGGTGTTAGATAGGATCTCCATACAACCAAAGTAGCCCCTACATCAACAGTCACAATCTCCTTATTAACAAAATCTAGATTAAATACTGGATCACTAGTTAGGTCAACTACATCCTTATCTTCATATTGCTCATATGGCTCAACAAACAACACTCTTTTTCCTTTCTTCTTACATTTAGACTGCCTATAACCCACTTCTCCATAAGTAAAACACTTAATACCACTACTTGAACTAACCTTATGTGCATTGGTTGGTACTACCCAACTTTGTTCATAGTACTTTCTTGGGTCATTTTGCTAGTCGCACGGTTCACAATGCCATCGCCTCTTGTACTGATGAATCCAGAGGCCTGCATAAAACCACTTGTTTACCACTTCTCAATCTATAATGCCTATTGGTGTACTATAGAAATAGACATAGGATCGAACATGTTAACTGTCTCTGCATTTTATTCCCTTAACCCTCCAATATACTGAGCAACCAATTGGTCCTCTATCTCATGTGCATTATTGTGAGCAATCAACTGATGAAATTCAATGGGATAATCATCAACTAAACAATTACCTTGTCTCAAATTCTGCAAATGTTGATACATTAAACATTGATAATTAAAAGGAAGGAATGCGACACATATTTACTTCTTCATCTTCTTGAGGAACATTCATGCCAAACAATAATGCTTAGATGACTTCTAATAACTGCCAATTATTCTACTCATCTATACCATTTTGTTGGGGAGTGTTGGCATAGGATGTTTAGTAGCAAATGCCATGTTATTTGCAAAAATCATTAAGAGCCGAGTTAAGATACTCCCCACCATTGTCAAATTACAAGACTCAAATTTTACTATGGTATTGCATAGCCACCATTTTGTACAGGTCCTAGAAAGTAAAGCACACATCTACCTTATTTGAAAGTAGTGATACCCATGTCATCCGAGTACATTCATTAATAAATGTTATAAAATATCGACCACTAGATAGAGTAAGAATCCGAGCAGGCCCCATACATCAGAATGAAAGGTCATAAATGAAGTTAAAATTTTATTATAACTTGGTACATATGAAATTTGGTGGCTTTTTGCCAATTCATAAATATCACATTTGAATTCAGAGTTTATGGTACTAAAAAAAATTTTGGTTTTATTTGTTTAAGATAATGAACCTAAAGATGACCAAGACAATAATGCCATAAAATAACTTAGTCTTTAGTTGAGCAACTTCTACCAACCCTATTGACTTAACTTGACTTCGAACTCGGATCACCATGCAAATCAAGATAGTCCAACTTTCCACATTTAATACTAGAGCCAAGAATTTGGTGCATTACAATGTCCTGAAATACAAAATAATTAAGCCAAAATTTGATAGTGCAATTCAAGGCTTTAGTGATTTGGCCTACAGATAGTAGATTATAAGAAAGAGATGGAATAACAAGAACAATATCTAGATTAAAAGAGTCAGAGTTAGATATTGATCCTTTATGAGTGACTAGTGCTATACCACCATTAGCAGTCAGGATATTTTATTGAGTTAATGATCAGATGGATGTAAGATGATGAGTGGAATTTGTCATATGATTAGTAGCACATGTATTATAACTTACGTATTATTTCGAGTAAGATTTTTCATACTTGATGTTGCATCAAGATCACCACTTGGTTTAGTACCATTGAAGGTGGTAATTGCTGCTTTTTTGAGCTTCATATGAGGCTTTCTATTGAAATCTGAATATCCCACAATTTCATAGCACTGTTCTTTGGAGTGTCCAACATCGCAATAATGAGTACAAGTGTATATGGTGGACTTACTTAGTACTTTCCCTTTGAACTAAGGACAAGTTGGAGCTGCTACAAGTAGTACATGGTCTGGTAGAATCTTCAACCCTAACCTCATATATTACTAGTTATGATCCCTCTATACATATACATAACTAGACTCGAGATTAAAAGGTTGATCGTTTCATAGAACTTCACTATAAGCAATGTTAAATTTTAAATCCAATCCAGTTAGGAAAATATATGTTCGAAGCTGGGTAATATGCTTATGGAGTGATGTTACTCCATTAACACCATCCCCTTAAGCACAAGTTTGGGCATCAATTTCCTAAAATATTCCAACCAGCTCATTATAATATGAAGGTAATGGCCTATCATTCTAATGTATTGTGAATGATTCCGATTTAATTCAAATAACTGAGTTTTATCATATCCGTCATAGAAAATCTTTAAGACAGCATCCCATATCTCTTTCGCTATTGAAAGACGAATGAATTTCTGCATTAATGTCGGACTCACGGAATCAATTAGCCAACTTTTGACTCGGTTGTTATCAATAAGCTAAGTCTCCAAAGCTTTATCTCTTGCTGGTGGTTTTGGCGTTATGCCAGTAAGAAAGCCAGATTTATTTTTGGCTCCAATTCACATCTCTATGAGTTGTGACCATAGAGAATAGTTTGTTTCATCAAGAATATTTCTCGTAGGAAAGAGAGAATTATCTTGAAGAGTTTGAATAAAATTGGGTGTTCCGTAGGATATGATTGATATGTTTCCAGTGGTCATAGTTTTAAAGATTCAAGGGATTCAAAGGATAAGAGAAGAAAAAATATGATTTCAAGGATTTAATAAAAAAAAAAATCAATTTGAATGGGTATGATTTAATACCATGAAGAATAAAATTCAAAGAAAAAGAGAAAATCAAGGAAATATGTTTTCATATATTCATAAAAGAGAAGTTACAATCCTTATATATACACATAGGAAATCTATTCACATCCTAATTAGAAATAAAATAATATCCTAAATAAAATAAAGATTTTATTCCTAATTGTATACAAATATTTACTTTCTTATATATACATTCAAAATATTTACTTTCTTAACAAGTTTCACTCTTAGTCTATGCCAGAATCTAAAAGTGAAGAATTTTCTTGCGTTACTTCACTAGATTAAGTTTTTTAATTTGGGTTGGCATTGGCAAGCTCAATGATTGGACGTCGAACTACATTGGTTGATGTTTGCCTCTCCATATTAGTGCCAAACTAATCAGGATTTAGCTCTAAATCTCCAGGTGTTTGCCCATTGGCATTTAAATGATTAGGATGTTCTAGAGAAGGTGCTCATAGGTTTGCAGGGATTGAGCCTGTAGGTGCATATTTTGTATGCTTATCTATTTGGTTAAAGATGAATATCAAGTAGCGAATTGCACTCCACAGGGAGGTTCTTGAGCTAGAAGACATGATGACTGCCTTGTATTGGTATACGAACATGGCCATGTAAAACATGAGAGCTAATAATGAAACTGCTCCAGCAATCAAGAATAGGCCCATGAAAGTGCCAAGACCAAGTCTGTTATTACCATTTGAGTTACTATCGCAACTTAGGTTGCCAAACCATTTTTCCTCTAGTTCCTTGAATTCTTCCCTGTCCATAAACTTTGGAATGGAGCTACATACTAGAGCTATGAGAGGAGAACCTTTAGGGAAGGCTTGCAAGTGGCAACACAAAAAATAAGCACCAAATGAGGAATTTTTTATAAAGAGAAGAAGAGAGTCATAGGTACTAGCTAGCTAGCTAACTGCTAAGTGAGGAGATCGAGAAAACCCACAAAGCCAATCCCATCGGTTCTTAATTTCTGAATCTTTGAGAAATTATTCTAATATGGGACTTCCAAATCACAGAAGCGATCAATCATCGCGTAGGTGTCGCAACTCTGCTGCTGAATGAGTTTGGAATATAGCGATTCGTCAAAATGCAGCGATAATTCTTCCGTTTAGAAAAAAGCTTGTGACATTTTTTGGTGGAATCATATTTAATGAGTGTGTGATGGTCAAAACCCAAGGCTTCAAAGGTTCCCCCAACAAACGAACTATTTTGGTAGCCCACATTATGCCTCATGAGTTCCGTTAAATCAAGCTGAGGCTTGAAATTTTTCATGCTTAAATAGGTGGCGAAATCACAGTGTAACTTTGGGTGAGAATCAGTACAACGAAACACTATACTATCACCACAGGTCTCGTCAAGTTGCTTACCGTCTCTTCCCTGAAATCATGGATAATAATAATTAATGTTGTGCTTTTTTATTACTATATACGTATACATAAGATATCGAAGTAGAAATGGAAATTTACGGTGTGCAAAAACCATGGTTAAGAAGGAAAACCACAAGCTAGTGTGAATTTGACGCGAAGGTGATCCTTGGAACTCATTGATTTTATGTTCAAGAACCCACACCACAAATGCAATAAAAATAAAGAAGCAAATGGTAGTCAACCAAAGTTGCCAAGTTCACGGTTTCGAGAATTCCCATGCCTTATCCTTCGCTCTTTCTTTTGTTGGCATGATCAAATATACGCCAGAATTTATATATGGCAAAGTGAAATCTACTATCTTGCTCCTATCTCCAGTAATAGTAAGATCTCCCACCGCAACATCATATGTCTACTCTGTAGCAATTAAATTAATTAGAATATGGAAAAAATTAAAAAATTAAAAAAATAAAAATAAAAATTATATCTAATTAATATGAATTAAAAGAGAAAATTCGATGAAGATGATTTACATTATTGCTCACTAGCTGGATCAACTCGTCTTAAGTTCCTTGAAAAACCCGGTACTCAGCTTTTCGGCCATATGGCACTAAGCTAAACCTAGTTTCAAAAATATCGTTACAGTATCCTGTAATGTTATAAGAGGTTTCTGTATCAAGAATTTCTGTGGCATTCACAAATTGTGCAGAACCTAGCTCCATCGGCACCACGACTCTTAAGTTTTTCCCATTTATTGGAATCTCCCAACCCTTTAGAGTAGACATTTATTTCCCTGGCCATATAATAAATGCAAGAGTGTTGAAATTAGAGCACGAAGTAGAATTGGCGAGTTCGCGTTCTGGTGTCCAACATCCGACTTCATTGACTCCCTCAGAAACCACATTAACTACTTGGAATGTAGATCTTTTCAACTTCTAATCAACAAAATGGAAATCTCCTGTCAGTCCCTTGAATATTGTATTGCGTAATGCTTGAACAAGACTCTTTGAACCATCCAACTTCTCAAATGCCTTTGCCAAAGCCATTGTAGCATCGTAGGCTAATTGTCCATATATGTTCAAACCTCCATCAACCATGTCACGGTCATCTTTATAAAACTTCATTGCCCATCGAAGTTCAAAATCTTTTAGCTTTTTTGATTTCAGAACATAAGGCCTAATACCCAATACGCTTTGAATAGAATCAATGATTAAAGGATTCAGCGAATTTAAGAAATTAGTCATCCCATCAATCAATATCCAGACATAGCCTTTCTCCATCATTCCAATATCTTTAGCTATAGGAAAAAGATGGGAACCGAGATCAGGAAACATGTGTACCATAAAAACTCTATTTGACCTTGCTTTCAACTTCTCAAGCTGTTGGCGAATTTGATGGTAGGTTGTTGATGGAGAAATGGGGCTCCAATTCGGAACACTGATTTCTAGAGCTTGGAAAGCATCTGTTAGATAAGGGATAATTCCCTGTTCGTATTGTTTGTTGACAAAGATGGGCACTGCCTCTCTCCACGTTTGGGACTTGATTACTGCAGCTATGGCCTTGGCTTGATTATACGTGTCACTTCTCGTAGCTGCAAAAAAATTCGGACTCCAGTTGGAATTAAGAGAGAAACTAGATTGAGAAAAAGAAATTACAGGTACTTTAGCTTTTTCCCCAAGTTCAATGATAAAACTAGTCTGAGCTGAGGATGCTGGTCCTAATAATATTGCTTGCACTTTCTTGTTCTTTATCAAGTCCATAGCTGCATGAAAGGAGACAGAAAATAATCAGAATGTTACATTATAGGATCAAGAAATACCCTCAGAAAAATTATTTCTTACGCTAGTGTGATTTTTTTTTTTTAACTAGTTGAAGTGGTTGATTTCCTACCACACTGGGGGAGAGTATAAGGAGAATGGGGTTCAAACCTCACTCTTCTCATCTGAATATTTATATTTTTTTTTGTGTGACCCACTGGTATTTAAGGTATACTGAACTTTTACTAATTCGGTTCGATCCGAGTAAAACCATAAAGATGGTAAAAGTCTTTACATTGGATCTTCATACATTTTACTCGAACTATCTATGGGAGACTCTACACCGGTGTATTCTATCTTGCAATTGAATGCTTTATATAAAAGAGACTGTCTTATTTTTATTGGTCAAATTTTTTTTTTAGTTAATGGAGAGCTCATATAACCTAAGTATCAATTAACTGTATAATAGAAAATAGTTATTCCCTTTTAACTCGACAATAATAGGAATCAAATTTTACACCTCATGATGCCTTTAAAAAAAGTTAGCATTTAACTACTCTTTCACAGACAAATATTTTATATTTAGATTATATATTATATATTCAACAATAAAATATACATTAATAATATCTATAATATGCCAATATAGGCAAAAAAAAAAATCTCAATTTGGCTTCTGCTTTTTTGTTAAAATTAATACATAATGCACTTCAACATGTCCTTTTCGGAAATTTTGTTATGAAGTTAAAATATATTATCAGCAATCAATAGATAAATACAAAGTATAAATTATTATAACAATGTGGTAAGCTTGTTACTTAGTCATCATTTTAAGTATAAATTATTCAAAGTACCCATCACTCCTCTAAATATCAAGAAGATGACTGCAGCGGATACAGTATAGGCAACTTATTCCATGTACTTCAAACTAAAGACGCAGAAGGTACACTGAACAAGTTATCTTGTTAATTATATGTTTTTAAAAAAGGATGCTAATACAGGTCACCGCAACTTTTTTTTTTTTTCTATGAGATTACTTTCCAATTCCACACTTCTGAATATCAGGTCGACTAAAAATTTTTTTTTTTTAGAAAAGAAATACAATTAATTTTTTAAAGATATTTGCTCAGAATCGCTTGATATCATCGCTGACCTATTGAGATTAAAAAAAAAATTAAAAATTGAAAAAAGCTAAAATAATCTGTTGAATAGGTGATTTTATTATTTCTCAACGAATTTATTATAATAAAATTTAGGTGCACCTACAGATGTTAGGCCACGATTTTTTTTAAAAAAATATATATTTTTTAATGTTTCAAAAAAATATTTTCAATTACGAAAAACATATTTTCAATTGCAAAAAACGTATATTTCAATTTTTGATAAAAATATATTTCAAAAAAATATATTATATTTTGTGATTTCATAAAAAAAATTTTAATATATTTAATAAAATATTTTCAGATGAAGTGTGTTCTATTTTTTGTAATTTTACTAATACAAAAATAAAATTCTATGTTTTCTAAGAATATTTTTAATTCAAACAGCATAAATATGTAATCTACATTGGTTTCTATAAAAAAAATCTCCTGTTAAAGAATATATATAGCATAAAAAAATAAAAAAAACCTGCCTGCTATAGCTGCTGAAACGGTGCTATCTCTCTTCTTGATGTCCTTTGCATGCAGAAGGAACTTGGATTTGAAGTGAGGATGAGTGTCGTTGAAGTCTGATAGGGACAAGTCAATGCAGCTCAATCCTAGCTTGCCGGTGCGATCATATTCACTATCAAAAAATGCACCAATATTCACTGTGGTTTTATTCCTCTTTGTAGCCACCACCATATCTAATTCTATGAACAAACTCGTTAAAGAAAGTAGTAAAATCAAAGAGAAAGCAAGAGTAATGGACCTATTAGTCCCCATCTTAATTGACGGTTATATAAAAACATAGAATTTGGAGTTTATATGGGAAAGGGGCATCTATATATAGAGTGGTCAAAGTACAGAAATTTCCAATATATTTCATTTTTACTAGAATGATTCTAATGCTTACCGCTAATTGATTCCAATATCTTGACTTTAATAACATTTTTTTTCCGCATTGACAAGGAAGGCAAAGCCTAAGAATACAAATCAAACATAACAAACATGGGGCTTTCACTTGAATTACTTGAATTACTTTTCTCAAGTGTGTGTTTTTATTTTCCATTTTTGATATTCATCTTCTATGTTTCTGGTATTCAGGATTCCATTTTTATATTTATCTTTTTTTTTTTTTTCTCATTTGATGTTTCCAATAATCAGGAGTCTTTGAGCATGTGTATTTTTTTCTATTTTTTCTATTTATCTTATTTTTTACCTAATGACCTCAATATTTGGTGTAGAATGTGTGGAGGATTGATTTATAATAAATTTACTTTTATTATAACAAAGCAAATTTAATACAAGATATACTTGTACACACGACACACAAAATTTATTCACAAAACACTTACATGAATAGGTTTTTATATAATACTCAAATCACTTTTGTATTTCACTATGCACACACTCTAGCACATTCACTAGCTCACATACCTCACATGACACACACTTTAATTCTCATGCACAAGCACACCTCTCATGCACTCACTCATGTACCATGCACACACCTAAAATGAAGCTAACATATTCTTATTTATATTTGTATAAAGTCGGTTATTGGTTGGCAGTGGAGATGCAAATTGCCAACTTTGCCATCTTGCCAACATGTAACCCAAGAAAGTTATAGATAATTCTAGAAAAAATAAGAGAATAAGTCGGTGCTTACTCAATACTCCCCCTCAACAACTAATCTCTCTTAACATATGCTTCCTTACCATACCAAGCTGCCTTCTAAATTCTTCAAACTTTGCACCATTAAGTCCTTTAGTGAATATGTCCGCAACTTGATCTTCAGTCTTGAAGTACTTCATCTTAATCTCTCCACGTATGAATTTTTCTCACATGAAGTGATAATGCACCTCCACATGTTTAGTTCTTACGTGGAACATTGGATTCTTAGTTAAGTGTATGGTTGACTGATTATCACAGTGTAGTTGTATTGTGTGCTCAACAGGTTGATAGAGATCTTTCATTAACTGCATCAATCATGTACATTATTGTGCTACTGTAGTTAATGCTCGATACTCTGACTCGGTTCTTGATAATGACAACGTTGATTGCCTTTCGCTGCACCAAAAGATAGGCCTTGATCCAAGGCTAAACACATAACCTATAGTTAAGTCCCTTATATCATGATCTCTAGCATAATCAACAACATAATATCCAACCATCTCACTTGCTCTATCTTTTTTTATAAGATACCATAATCAATGGTTCCTTCGATAGATCACAAAATTCTTCGCATAGCTTCTAAATGAGGCTTCTTCAGATTTTGTATAAATCAACATACTAAACTTACTGTATATGCTATATCCAGCCTCATGAGAGTGAGATAGATTAGGCTGCCCACTAGTTGTCTATACATGGTAGACTCCTCCAAATCCTTTCCTTTAGTAGAGTATAGCTTTGTATTAAGCTCCACCGGTGTTAAAATAGACTTGCACTCCAACATCCCATCCTCCACTCGTTTGACTTCAAGACTAAGAAAATGCTTTAACTCTCCTAATGCTTTCATATGGAAGTGTGTTGATAAGTTGGCTTGAATTTGATGAATCTCATCTTTGTCATCTCCAGTGATGATCAAATCATCCACATAGACTAGAATTATTGCCAACTTTACATCTTGAGCTCTCATAAACAAATTGGAGTATGCTAATGTTATTATGTAGTCACTTTGAATTAGGAACTTTAATATCTTCCCATACCATGCTCTTGGTGCCTACTTCAATTCATATAGTGCCTTATTGAGCTTGCATACATAGCTTGGGTGAGTCTTGCTTTTGAACCCATGTGGCTGCTCCATGTACATTTCTCGATCTAGCTCTCTATGTAGGAAAGCATTTTTTATATCCATCTGCCAAAGTTTCCAATTCTTACAAGTAGCTAATGCTAGTAGAACACATATCGTTGTAATCTTTACCATTAGATAGAATGTCTCTTTATAGTCCAATCCATATTTCTGTGAGAATCCCCAAGCCATCAAATGAGCCTTGTACCTCTCTATCGATCCATCAGGACATCTTTTTATTTTATAAACCCATTTATAGGATATGGGTTTTACATCTTTAGGCTTAGATAGTAGATCCCAAGTCTTATTTTGCTTTCGGGAATATATTTCTTCTTCCATAGCCTTCCTCCATTCATTACTTATGGATGCTTCCTAGTATGTTGTAGGCTCTTTTGCATTGTCTTCTCCAATAAGTGCTGCATTAGCATATTTTAAATTCTTCTTAATTTTCCTTAAAGTTCTTCTCAAATATGTCCTATATTCTGCTACACCTTAGTCCTTTTAAATCTCCACAAATTGGCTTGAACGTGCTTCTTCCAGTATCTACTGATGTACTCTTGTGTGCCATGGGGAATTTGACTTCTCAGGTGATTTGTCTTTAGTTGTTTCTTCTTTTAATCCTTCTTTTTGAGTGATTTTTTCACCTTCTTCTGCCACTTCATCTTTTTCAATTCTCTCTTCTAACTTCTCCTTAATTTCTTTTGAGTCTAGTAGAACTACTTATTGAGGGGACCACTAGGATGAAGCTTAATCATATATCACATTTCTTGATGTGTGGCATCTCCTTATTGTAGGATCACAACACTTACACCCTTTTCTTTGATCATTATAAACTACAACGATGCACCTTATTACTTTCTTATCAAACTTACTTCATAAATGATATAGTATGAAAACATAACATACAAAAGCAAAAACTCAAAAATGACTTACAATTGGTTTTATATTCCTTAGCTTCTTAAAGGGTGAAACAAATCCAAGTGGTGCTAGTGGTAGCCTATTGATCATATGAGCGTGTGTATTTTTTTCTATTTTTTCTATTTATCCTAATTTTTATCTAATGACCTTGATATTTGGTGTAGAATGTGCGAAGGATTGATTTATAATAAATTTACTTTTATTATAACAAAGCAAATTTAATACAAGATATACTTGTACACGAGGCACATAAAATATATTCACAAAACACTTATATAAATAAGTTTTTATATAATACACAAGTCACTTTTGTATTTCACTTATCACACACTTTTTCACATTCATGAGCTCACATACCTCATATGACACACACTTTAATTCTTATACACAAGCACACCTCTCATGCACTCACTCATGTACCATGCACACACTTAAAATAAAGCTAACATAGTCATATATATATATATATATATATATATATATATATATATATATATATTGTCACGACCCAAAACAAGGGCCATGACCGGCGCTAGGGAACGAAAATTCTTTCGAATCCGGAACCCGTAGTAAGCCTAAAAATAAAATAAACATGAAATAGTAATAATAACAGTATATAATGCAGCGAAAATAAAAATCATAAATATAATAATAACATATGCACCAACTGGATTTAAATCAAATCCTCAACATTTCATATATATAAATCTTTTAATACAAATCCAGTTCAAATATAATACAACATCTCTTTAAATATTTAATGACTACTGCAGTGTCTAGATAAAATAAATGCAAGACTCAGAGAAGCAGTTTACACAAAGAAGCCACGGCGGAAGAAATCCGGCATACAGGCCTGCTACTGAGGTCTGAAGACGATGACTCTCCTGAAAAATAGTCAACGGAGGGGAGTCATACCTCACTGAGTGAATTACTATAATATATATACATGCATACTAAATGACAATGCATACAGTCAATAGTATATATATAATGTGTATATATACAGGCAAATTCACACAGATGCAGAAAAGTCATTTTTTTATATATTTTATTGAAAATCATCTTTTATGAAGGATCAAATAGAACCCTATGATATCGAAACCTCAAACAGTGTTAGACAACACTCTAGCCATACAGGCTCACTTATTCCAAAATATATCCACTTAATCCATTTAGACAGTAGACTGGCCCTGAGACACTAAGTCAACCGAGCTCCAGCAGTCTAACTGCTAATGTGATTGGCCCCGAGACACTTGGTCAACCGAGCTCCAGCAATCACACCCAAATCACATCTCACACATCAAATAATCATAACCAATCAATTTCCACAAATAGGTTAGTAATATAGCCTAAATGCTATAGGTGCACCGGTACGTACTTGGTCCTAGTGATGCCCACTAGGTAGCACGTTCTATTGATATCCTTCATCAATAAATATAAAACATCCATTCACAAATAAATGATGCATGAATTTAAATAAAATAACAATATAAACCATATATATATACCGGAAATATACCAAAAGTAAACCAGGTATATTTCGAGTATATATATGTCAAATGAATACAATCAAATTATAAATTAAGCTAGAAATATATTTAAAAATATTTTAAATATAATTTATTAACAAAACATGCATATAATTTAATATATACCAAAAATAAACCAAAATAAACTAAATATAAACTTAAGTAATAATCAAATTATTTATGCATATTTAATCAAAATAAAACATGCATTTCTAAATCATGCATCCTAAGCATATATATATAAAATAGCAACTCACACTTAGTGCGCTCCTCGAGATGGATTCGATGAGCCTGGTCCACTAGGCCTCGGTCTCGGCGCAACTAAACAAACAATAACGACAGAAATCAGAACAACCCTAACAGAAATCGTAGAATTCGATCTAGAATATTAAACACAGAATCGAAATTAGGGTTCGACCGGATATCACGTTTTACGAGAATTCTACCGAAAATTCGACAGAACCTCCCTTGTCAAACGGACATCTCTCTACTCAAAGAGTAGAGTCGACCCTGCAAAGAAACACACTTCGAAAATAAACGCAAAATTTACATTCAAAACCCCTCGATCGGACTCCAAACTACAGTCTACCGACCGGGGTCCACAATCACAGAACAATTTCAGAAATACCAAAAATATCCTTATAACATAGAAATTCATTTTATAAGTAAAAATTACATAATTAACCTTAAAACACTGTAAAAACCGATAAAAACTCATTTCATTAGAAAAACCATATATTATATAATTGAAAACAATTCACGAAAAATAGTTTTAATTAGTTAAAAATACCAAATAATTTATAGAAATCATTTTTATACCTTAAATAATTATTAAAACCAATTAAATTACATTTTTATCCAATTTTATGTAAAATTACCAAAATACCCCTATATATATAAATATACTAAAATTACTTCAAAAATTCACCAAAAATAGTATAATTATCCAAAATTAATTTTCTCAACATATTTATCAATAATATCAATAATTAAACTCAATTAACCAATCAATTTCAATTAAAAACACAATTAACCCTAATTTCCCAAAATTACATAAACTTAAATAATTCAAAATAAATACATAGAAATTCATAAAAATTCCAAATAAATTCCTATAATTCATTTCAACACCTATAATTACCATAAAACACAATTTCATAATTTATTTAATTAATTTCCGAAAATTAGAAAATAATATTAAAATATTCAAAAATACCCAAAAATCAAAATAATCTCCAAAAATTCCACAAAAATTTATACATATACATTAACTACTAGGATAAACATTTGTGAAAGGAGTTTTCATGAATCAAGCAATTCGAAGCTCAAAAAAAAATTCAAAAACCCTAATATGGCTGAAATTGAAAATTCAAAACCTAAGCAAATCAAGACCAATTCAGCTCAAACCAAAGCTAGAATCACACTCACCGGAGTTCAAGGAGAAGAAAGAGACTAGCGGTGTTGAAAACGGTGGCCAGAATCGCGAGGTGTGAAGAAATTGCAAACTCTCGGCTTCCGGCCAAAAACCGACCTCCAGACGCCGGAAACGGCTGCTACAGGCGGCGAGGAAGGCTGGGGAAGGTGGTGGCACACCGGACGACACACCAGCGGTGAGAAATTGATAGTTTTAGGCATCGGACGGTGGTGAGGGTGAAGATCGGGGAAGAAGATGCTTCGGGGGCAAAATGGTAATTTTTCCAAAAGTTTGATTTTTGATATATTATATGTATATATATATACTTTATACTATATATTAAAATAATATTAAATTACACACATTAAATATACACCACACACTTAATATTTAATATTTTAAAATTCAATATTAATTAAAAATAATTAAATAACAATAAAATAAATAAACAATTAATAAAATATTAGGGTAATATTAATTAAACCCTAATTAAATAAATAAGTACACATAGGCTTTATTTAGTATTTTAAAAATACGTATGAGTTCATGCAAGTCCGTAGATATATTTAAAATAATTATTAGTAAATTATTTACGTGAAAATTTTCCCGAAAATGCAAGTCCCAAGAAAATTTTACGTAAAGCACTTAAAATAATACACAATAATTAAAATAGGTTTTAAATTCATATCAACTCGTAAAAATATTAATATATATATAAAAAAATTATTAACACTGCATATCTCGATACAGTGTAAAAATATTTAAAAATACGGGATATTATAGTCTTCCCCCCTTACAAGAATTCGTGCCCGAATTCCAGAAAGAAAAGATTACAGGATCAGAAAGGAAAGAGATACGGGTAAGAAGCTCGCATCTCAGCTTCAGTCTCCCATGTATGCTCCTCGACTCTATTGCTACGCCACAGAACCTTGACCATCGAAATATGCTTCGAACGCAATTGTCGAACTTGAAAATCAACGATCGCCACAGGTTCTTCCACAAACGTCAAATCTTCACTCACTTCTACACTGTCGGGTTGCAACACGTGTGAAGGGTCTGAGATATACTTCCTCAACATCGAGATATGAAATACTAGATGCACCTGTGACATACTCGGAGGCAAATCCAACCAATATGCAACAGTGCTAACTCTCTCCAGAATCTCAAACGGTCCGATATATCTCGGTGCTAACTTACCCTTCCTGCCAAATCTCATCACACCCTTCATAGGAGATACCTTCAGAAAAATAAAATCTCCAACCTGAAACTCCACATCTCTGTGCCTAGGATCCGTATAACTCTTCTGTCTGCTAACTGCGGTCTCTAATCTTCGCTTAATCATGGTGAATTTCTCTGCAGCATCCTGAACCATCTCAGGTCCAGTCAAATCTCTCTCACCAATCTCATCCCAACTCAACGGGGATCTACACTTCCTTCCATATAACGCCTCATATGGTGCCATGCCAATACTGCTATGGTAGCTGTTATTATATGCAAACTCAACGAGTGGCAAATGATCATCCTAGCTACCTCCCAAATCCAGGACACACATCCTCAACATATCTTCTAGTGTCTGGATCGTCCTCTTAGACTGACCATCTGTCTGAGGATGAAAAGCAGTACTGAAGTCCAACCTAGTGCCCATTGCTTCTTGCAACTTCAGCCAAAAACGAGAAGTAAACACTGAACCTCTATCTGATACAATGGACACAGGTACTCCATGAAGGCATGTGATATGCTTCACATATAACTTCGCCAATCTGGCAACTAAATAGGTGGCTTTCACAGGCCAGAAATGTGCAGACTTCGTCAACCTATCTACAATCACCCAGATGGAATCGTATCCATCCCTCGAACGAGGTAAACCGACCATAAAATCCATAGTTATCCTTTCCCACTTCCACTCGGGAATAGGAAGAGGCTGAAGCTTCCTAGAAGGCTTCTAATGTTTGGCTTTCACTTGTTGACACGTTAGACACTTAGCAACATAATCAGTGACATCCTTCTTCAATCCATCCCACTAGTATAAATCTCTAATACTGTGGTACATCTTAGTAACACCCCGATGTACGTTGTAAGCTATAGAGTGTGCTTCCTCTAGGATCTCTTCTCTCAAATCATCCACATCAGGAACACATAATCTACCACTAATCCACAACACACCATCATCATCGAGTGTGAAATCAGTGAACTTCCCTGCTCTGACATTCTCTGTAAGCTCTTCCAGAATAGGATCTCGGCTCTGAGCTACTTTAATCCTATCCCTCAGTACATATCGTACTTTAAACTGAGCTAGCAGTCCACCTGATCTACTAAGCTTCATCATCAGACCTTGATCCACCATCAAATGCAATTCCTGGTCAATGGTCTCCTCTCAACACTGACGTGAGCAAGACTACCTGAGGACTTCCTACTTAAGGCATCTGCTACCACATTAGCTTTACCCGGATGATATAGAATTTCATAGTCATAATCCTTCAACAATTCTAACCATCTCCTCTGCCTCAGTTTCAAATCTCTCTGCTGGAAAATGTACTTAAGGCTCTTGTGATCAGTAAATATCTCACAAGTCACCCCGTACAGATAATGTCTCTAAATCTTTAAAGCAAAGATCACTGCAGCCATCTCCAGATCATGTGTAGGATAGTTCTACTTATGCTTCTTCAACTGCCTCGAAGCATAGGCTATCACCCTTCCATTCTGCATCAACACACAACCAAGACCAATTCTAGAGGCATCATAATAAACTGTGAACTTATCCACACTATTAGGCAAAGCTAATACTGGCGCTGTGGTCAACTTCTCTTTCTACAACTGGAAACTATTCTCATAAGCCTTTGACCACTCAAATCTAACATTCTTCTGAGTCAAGCGAGTCATAGGGGCTGCAATCCTGGAAAAATCCTACACAAACCGCCTATAATACCCGGCTAAACCCATAAAACTCCGAATCTCAAAAACAGAAGTCGGTCTAGGCCACTCAGATACTGCCTTAATCTTCTGTGGATCAACCTAATTACCTTCTTTAGACACTATGTGTCCAAGAAAAGAAACACTCTCCATCCAGAAATCACACTTTGAGAATTTAGCATAAAGCTGATGATCTCTCAATGTTTGCAGTACAATCCTCAAGTGATATACATGCTCCTCCATACTCCTTGAATATACCAGTATATCATCAATGAAGACTACCACAAACTGATCCACCTACGGTCTGAATACCCTATTCATCAGGTCCATAAAAGCTGCTGGTGCATTAGTCAAACCAAAAGACATCACCAGAAACTCATAATGGCCATATCGAGTGCGGAATGCCGTCTTAGGAATATCAGATTCACTGATACGCAACTGATGATAACCCGACCTCAAGTCAACTTTAGAAAAGAACTGTGCACCCTGTAGCTGATCAAACAAGTCATCTATCCTCGGGAGAGGATACTTGTTCTTCACTGTCACCTTGTTAAGCTCTCTGTAGTCAATGCACATTCTCAGGGTACCATCCTTCTTCTTCACAAACAGGACTGGTGCACCCCAAGGGGAAACACTGGGTCTAATAAAACCTTTATCCAATAACTCTTGCAACTGCTCCTTCAACTCTTTCAACTCTGCAGGAGCCATTCTGTAGGGTGGCATAGATATAGGAGTAGTACCTGGTACCACATCTATACAAAACTCAATCTCTCTATGAGGTGGTAAACCTGGCAACTCCTTGGGAAAAACATCAGGAAACTCACAAGCAACAGGAACATCCGTGAGTGACAAATTCTCCACTGAAGTATCCCTGACCAATGCCAAATATCCCTGACATCCTTTCCTCAATAACTTCCTAGCCGTAATAGCAGAAATAAGATTCTGAGGTGCTGAACTCCTATCACCCATAAATTTAAAATCTTCTTCATCAGGAATTCTGAAAGTCACCTCTTTATTCCTGCAATCTACCATGGCATAGTGATGAGATAACCAATCCATTCCTAGAATAACATCAAACTCTATCACCCCAACAAAATCAAATCAGTGGGTAATTCTCTACCTCCCACGAGAATTGGACAACCAGAAAGAACAATATCGGTGTCCAAGGAATCGCTCAGAGGAGTGGCAATGGACAAAGGAAAAGCCATCCTCGAAGCTTGCCAACAAGATTTAGAAGCAAAAACAGGAGAAACAAATGAATGCATGACACCCAGATCAAACAAAACCCAAGCATCCAGGTAACAAATAGAAACAATACCTACCACGACTGCATTAGATGCTTGAGCATCCTGCTGAGTGAGATGAAAAACTCTCGCTTGACCTCAACCTCCCTGCTGACTGGTAGAAGCCTGGCCAACACCTCTGGCATATCCTCTAGTACCTATACCATGACTCTGCTATGGAACAAGCTGAGTGGAACTCTGATGCTGAGCTGGTGGCAACTAAAATGGCATGAGTGCAGCACTAGCAATCGACTACTATGGGAATTACGGAATCTGCTGCTGCTGATACCCGGAATAAGGACACGATTTGGCAAAATGTCCTGTCTGCCCGCATTTGAAACATGTCAGTGGTGTCAGATAACATGGTCCCTGATGGACTCTACCGCAAGTTTGACAAACACTGGCCACTGATCCAGAACTACGACCACTACTGCTGCTCGAAGCACCTGACCCGAATCTGAACGATCTACGCTGACCTCCACAGCCATATCTACTGCTCCGATGCACTCACTGCTGCTGTCTCTGACTCTACTGAGTCAGACCTCGCTGCTGACTACTTGATCTAACATGAAAACTCGAATATGGTGTAGTCTGTAATCCACTCGACTGAACTCCCAGCTGGTAATAATCAGGCATCACTCCCTACCTAATGAGCCTCAGCTCAATCTCCTTAGCTAACTCAATCACAGACTCGAGAGTAAGGCCTGCTGTAGGCATACCAGCAAATGCTGAGCCCAAACCAGTAACGTAGGTAGTGACCATAAAATACTGATCTCGCATCAAATCCTCTGCATATCTACCCAGACGAAGAAACTCTCGGGTGTATTCCTCTACAGATCGATCTCCATGAGAAATACTGGTCAGTTGAAGACGATAGCTCATACGAAGAGGCTCTGGACAAAATCTCCTCATAAATCGCTCTTGGAACTGAGCCCAGGTCATCGTCATCATGTAAGGCTGGATCATCTGAATAAACCAATCTAAGGCTGGTCCCTCGACAGACAACTCAATGATCATGATCTGCTGGTACTCAGTATGAGCAGTCCGAGTCCGAGTCTCAATCGCATGCAGAAAATCTAACGGATCGGAAGTATTGTCAAAAGCAATCCTACCAACTCGGGCATAGAACAAAGCTGCCTCAGGGTCAGACATACCCTACTGATAGGCAGGGTGAACAGGTTGAACAACTGGAGGAACAGGAACATCAAACTCAGGCTCAACAGGCTCCTCGTCCTGTAACTCTCTTTGCCTACGGCGACCTGCCGCTCCTCGAGGTCTACCTCTGCCATGACCTCTACGTCTAACTGGCTGCTCAGGAGGTAAAACCTCATCCTGGAAAGACTCATCATCCTCGACCTCAACGACCAGTGCAGCGACACACGCTCGCCTCCTCATTCTGAAAAGACAAACGAAAGATTCAGACAAAATAGACAACGGAGGAATAACGCAGAAAACTAAAGCAAGGAATACTTATCAAGACGTACTCGAACCTAATTCACTGTAGTAGTTCAACAGAAAACACAACTCTGAAAACTAGCACCACAACTCACAAAACTAAGCCCTGACACAGAACTCTGCTCTGATACCAACTTTGTCACGACCCAAAACATGGGCCATGACCGGCGCTAGGGAACGGGAATTCTTTCGAATCCAGAACCCGTAGTAAGCCTAAAAATAAAATAAACATGCAATAGTAATAACAACAGTATATAATGCAGCGGAAATAAAAATCATAAATATAATAATAACATATGCACCAACTGGATTTAAATCAAATCCTCAACATTTCATATATATAAATCTTTTAATACAAATCCAGTTCAAATATAATACAACATCTCTTTAAATATTTAATGACTTTTGCAGTGTCTAGATAAAATAAATCCAAGACTCAGAGAAGCAGTTTACACAAAAAAGCCACGGCGAAAGAAATTCGGCGTACAGGCCTGCTATTGAGCTCTGAAGACGATGACTCTCCTGAAAAATAGTCAACGGAGGGGAGTCAGACCTCACTGAGTGAATTACTATAATATATATACATGCATACTAAATGACAATGCATACAGTCAATAGTATATATATAATGTGTATATATACAGGCAAATTCACACAGACGCAGAAAAATCATTTTTTTTATATATTTTATTGAAAATCATCTTTTATGAAGGATCAAATAGAACCCTATGATATCGAAACCTCAAACAGTGTTAGACAACACTCTAGCCATACAGGCTCACTTATTCCAAAATATATCCACTTAATCCATTTAGACAGTAGACTGGCCCTGAGACACTAAGTCAACCGAGCTCCAGCAGTCTAACTGCCAGTGTGATTGGCCCCGAGTGACTTGGTCAACCAAGCTCCAGCAATCACACCCAAATCACATCTCACACATCAAATAATCATAACCAATCAATTTCCACAAATAGGTTAGTAATATAGCCTAAATGCTATAGGCGCACCGGTACGTACTTGGTCCTAGTGATGCCCACTAGGTAGCACGTTCTATTGATATCCTTCATCAATAAATATAAAACATCCATTCACAAATAAATGATGCATGAATTTAAATAAAATAACAATATAAACCATATATATATACCAGAAATATACCAAAAGTAAACCAGGTATATTTCGAGTATATATACGTCAAATGAATACAATCAAATTATAAATTAAACTAGAAATATATTTAAAAATATTTTAAATATAATTTATTAACAAAACATGCATATAATTTAATATATACCAAAAATAAACAAAAATAAACTAAATATAAACTTAAGTAATAATCAAATTATTTATGCATATTTAATCAAAATAAAACATGCCTTTCTAAATCATGCATCCTAAGCATATATATATAAAATAGCAACTCACACTTAGTGCGCTCCTCGAGATGGATCCGACGGACCTGGTCCACTAGGCCTCGGTCTCGGAGCAACTAAACAATCAATAATGACAGAAATCAGAATAACCCTAACAGAAATCCTAGAATTCGATCTAGAATATTAAACACATAATCGAAATTAGGGTTCGACCGGATATCACGTTTTACGAGAATTCTACCAAAAATTCGACAGAACCTCCCTTGTAAAAGGGACATCTCTCTACTCAAAGAGTAGAGCCGACCCTACAAAGAAACACACTTCAAAAATAAACGTAAAATTTACATTCACAACCCCTCGATCAGATTCCAAACTACAGTCTATCGACCGGGGTCCACAATCACAAAACAATTTCAGAAATACCAAAAATATCCTTATAACATAGAATTTCATTTTATAAGTAAAAATTACATAATTAACCTTAAAATACTGTAAAAACCGATAAAAACTCATTTTATTAGAAAAACCGTATATTATATATATAATTGAAAATAATTCACGAAAAATAGTTTTAATTAGTTAAAAATACCAAATAATTTGTAGAAATCATTTTTATACCTTAAATAATTATTAAAACCAATTAAATTACATTTTTAGCCAATTTTATGTAAAATTACCAAAATACCCCTATATATATAAATATACGAAAATTACTTCAAAAATTCACCAAAAATAGTATAATTATCCAAAATTAATTTTCTCAACATATTTATCAATAATCTCAATAATTAAACTCAATTAACCAATCAATTTCAATTAAAAACACAATTAACCCTAATTTCCCAAAATTACATAAACTTAAATAATTCAAAATAAATACATAGAAATTCATAAAAATTCCAAATAAATTCCTATAATTCATTTCAACACCTATAATTACCATAAAACACAATTTCATAATTTATTTAATTAATTTCCGAAAATTAGAAAATAATATTAAAATATTCAAAAATACCCAAAAATCAAAATAATCTCCAAAAATTCCACAAAAATTCCAAAAAAAATTCATACATATAGATTAAGCTACTAGGATCAACATTTGTGAAATGAGTTTTCATGAATCAAGCAATTCAAAGCTCAAAAAAATCAAAAACCCTAATATGGCCGAAATTAAAAATTCGAAACCTAAGCAAATCAAGACCAATTCAGCTCAAACCAAAGCTAGAATCACACTCACCAGAGCTCAAGGAGAAGAAAGAGACTGGCGGTGTTGAAAACGGTGGCCGGAATCGCGAGGTGTGAAGAAATTGCAAACTCTCGGCTTCCGACCAAAAACTGACCTCCAAACGTCAGAAACGGCTGCTACAGGCGGCGAGGAAGGCTGGGGAAGGTGGTGGCACACTGGACGGCGTACCAACAGTGAGAAATCGATAGTTGCAGGCGTCGGACGACGGTGAGGGTGAAGATCGGGGAAGAAGATGCTTCGGGGGCAAAATGGTAATTTTTCCAAAAGTTTGATTTTTGATATATTATATGTATATATATATACTTTATACTATGTATTAAAATAATATTAAATTACACACATTAAATATACACCACACACTTAATATTTAATATTTTAAAATTTAATATTAATTAAAAATAATTAAATAACAATAAAATAAATAAACAATAATAAAATATTAGGGTAATATTAATTAAACCCTAATTAAATAAATAAGTACACATAGGCTTTATTTAGTATTTTAAAAATACTTATGAGTTCATGCAAGTCCGTAAATATATTTAAAATAATTATTAGTAAATTATTTACGTGAAAATTTCTCTGAAAATGCAAGTCCCGGGAAAATTTTACGTAAAGCACTTAAAATAATACACAATAATTAAAATAGGTTTTAAATTCATATCAACTTGTAAAAATATCAATATATATATACAAAAATTAATAACACTAAATATCCTGATACAGTGTAAAAATATTTAAAAATACGTGATATTACATATATATATATAAAGTCAGCTATAGGTTGGTGATGAGAAGCTTCATGAATGGCAGTGGAGATGCAACTTGCCATTTTGCCAACTTGTCAACTTGTAACCTTAGAAAGTTATAGATAATTCTAGAAAAATTGAGAGAGTAAGTTGGTGCTTATTCAATATTTGGTAGCCATAAGAGCTCTAACTAATTTATAGTTCAAACTAAGTGGCCTTACAAAAAGTAAAACTCTTCCAGCACTTATTTCCTCGGCACATAAAAATTCAAACTTTTTATCACTGGAACCAACAAATGTTGGTTTTATCTTGTATTTTTTCATGTGCTATTGTTATCGTTTATTTTGTTTTCAAGCAATCATAAAATTATAATGTTAATAACTAGTGAGGGAGTAGTTAAGTGGTAACTTCTCCCTAAAAGCGTTTTGAAATATGGAGTTTGATTCCTATCATCATCGATTTAAAAGAAGAGAGTTGCCCCTTATTATACAATCCATCGAAACTTAAATCATATAACCTCCCCTATTATTAAAAATTAAACATAAACATTTCAATGCTTTTTTTCAAATAATGAAAAGTTAAAATTTTAAAAATAAAAATTTTGAATTTATACTTTGTATATAGAAACTAAATGCTAAAATTTTTTTGTTTCTCTTATAAATTCACCTCATTCAAACTTTCAAATAATTAAAATATTTATAACTACTGAATACCAGACATGTAAAATATCAAAATAAATAGCCTTAATTTTTAATATATTTATTTATTTAGACTTTTCCTTATTGCATAACATATTTACTATTTCCCAAAAAAATCATAGAGAGTAGTTTAAGATTCAAGCGTAGACATTGACTACAGGAAGGAATGATGAAATTCAATCTTAGTTTTAAAGAGAAAGTGGGTCAAGGCTTTATAAGGTAGTGATAAGCTTATAATATATATTTTTTGCTACTTTTGGACTATATATATATATATATATATATATATATATATACTTTAAATAAAGGAATTTTGTCATTTTTGTAATTGTCAAGGTATTGGTAACTTTAATACCCATAAAATTTTTTTCAGTATTATTCTCAACATCGTCTGGACTTGGTATATATAGTAGAACCTATGGTTCATTTTAAAGCTATTTCTTTTTAGTTTTGGAATGCTTTAAGTTTGCATTTTATTGCTTCTAATAATAGTGCTCTTCCATCCATTTGGGTTTTGGGTAATTCTGTTGCTTTGATTCCTTCTTGGTTGTGTGTTCATAATCAGTATGTTAGCATGGACTTATGTTTTAATAATAAAATTCAGTGCATTAGTTTTGTTTATGCTAGTGTGTGGAGAAATAAAAGGTTGAGCTTTAAAAGATTTAGTTCATTTAGCTCCTTTTGCTCCTGAATGTTAGTTACTTATTGGGGATTTTAATGTTATTCTTGGCACACAAGAAAATACTGGTAGGCCTCTTGCTAATGGTCCTTGTCAAGAATTCAGAGATTTCATTGACTCGAGCTAGTTATTAAGCATTCCATTAGGGGGGTGCTATGTTCACTTGGTGTAATGGTCATTTGGGTTTTGATAGAGTTGAAAGTTGGCTTGATCATTATTTGGGTTCTCTAAGGTTTTTCAATTTTTGGAAATTTGTCAATTGCATGGCTCTTTTGAAGCATCGTACTAATCATTGTCCTTTGTTAATGAATTATAATCTTAGTATGGCTAGAATTCCACGTTTCAGGTTTCAAGCTATGTGGTTAGCTAATGGTACCCTTCAAGATTTGATTGTTGTGAATTGGTCTCTTAAAATAGATGGTTTTCTTCCCATATAAGTCTTGCCTATCAAGCTAAAACACTTACGTCAGGTATTGAGACATTGGAATAAAAATGTGTTTGGCAATTTAAAGATTCAGAATTACATCACTATACAAGGAATTACTAATGATCTTCATAAAAAAGAATTGGAGGCCCATTCCAATTTAGAAAATCATCTTATTCAATAAGATATTTTTCTTAAGGAAAAGAGTATAATCCGATGGCTTGAGGCAGGTGATAGAAATACTACTTTTTTTTTTCAAAATTTAATTGCTAGATGACAATCTTTACAGGGTATCCATGCACTTCAATTTGATGGAATAATTTCAGAGGACTTGTTTATTCTTAAGAATTATGTAGTGGATTTTTATTGTTATCTTTTTAGACCTAATATAGGCTATCACCTTTCAGAAGGCTTAAATGCTTGAGGAGATTATTGGGGTCAATAAAGGCTTTCTTCCTTTTTCTTATCTGCGAGTCCCTTTTTTCTTTAGAGTAGTTAAAAGAAAATGGTTATAGCCTATTGTTGATAGGATCATTCAAAAATTTGCTAAATGGAAGGGTACCTTCCTCTCCATGGTTGGGAGGTTAATGCTTATTAATTCAGTTGTTTATGAGTTCCTTTTTGCATTCTTTCTCAATTTATAAATGGCCTAAAAGTTTGTTGCTTTATATGAGAAAATGTATCAGAAATTTTCTTTTGACTGGCTTTATTATCATTAGGAAATTGGTGGTGGTTCCTCAGTTTACTTGTTATCTTACTAAAAAGCATGGTGGTTTAGGTATTAAAGATTTAGAGCAGCAGAATTTGGCTCTTCTTAGGAAATTATCTTAGCATTTGATCACCAAGTAGTATTTTCCTTTGTCTCTTTTGAAAAGCATATTTCTTTTGACTTCAAGGTCTATTAAGCCTATGCCAATTTCCTATTTTATTTGGTGTTCCATTAAGGTCTCTTTCTTACAAATGCATGCTTCTATTAAGTGGTTGATTGGTTCTTCTACTTCTTTGCATTTTTGGACTGATGAATGCATCTAAACATCTTTAGTTGATAGGCTAAATATCCCTCTGGCTTGTTAAGGTAGATTGGATGCCCCTATTTCTGATTACCTTATAGATGGAGTTTGTCACCTTTCATATAATCTTCCTTTGGAGACTCTGAATGATATCATGCATATTTGGCCTCTAAAGGATGAATCTGATGTTTATCTTTGTCTTCCTTCAATGGATGGTAAGTACTATATTAAGAATATGGTTTCCCTTTATTCTTATCCAATGGTTGCTTGGTATTATTTTTTTAAGAAGTTTTTACCTCCTTCTCACTCGATTCTGATTTAGCATGCTTTTCTAGGTTATCTCCCAACATAGCAAAATTTAATGAAGAAGGGTTTTCGTATAGCTTCTAGATGTTGTTTTTGTAATGCTACTTCAGAATCTTTTAATCATTTATTTATTCATTGCCCGTTTGCTAAGGCTATTTGGAGAGCGGTTGGGGATACTTTTCAAAGGTCTCTTTCTTCTTAGAGGACTCTTATTTCTCTTATTACAGATGCAATTTCATGTAGTTTCAGCTTTTAACTTTATGGTCTTTGGAATTCAGCAATCATTAGCTCTATTTGGTTGATTTGGCTTTGTCAAAATTCTATTATTTTTGACAATGCAAAGCTTGATAACTTTTTAGCTTTTCGGTCACTATGGAAAATGATAAAGGAGAGTGCTTTTTTGAATTATGGTTTAATGAAAATTTCCTTAAGTGAATTATATACTCTTTCCCTTCTATATATAATAGCTACTCCCTCTAAAGCTCTTAGGATTATAAGTGTTAAATGGTATCCTCCCATATCAAGTTGGGTCAAAGTTAACACTGATGAATCCATTTTTAATGCTCCACGTTGTTCAAGGGCTAGAGGCTTTTTTAGAAATTATAGAGGATTGGTGAAAGGGACTTTCATTTTTAACATTTGGATTGGTTATGCTTTCTTAGTTGAGGTGACGACTGCTATATTTGTAGTTTGAAAAGCAATAGAGTTTGGGTGGCATATTTGTGGCTTAAGTGTGATTCTTCTTAGGTAGTTTGCTTGTTTACTTCTCATTCAAAAGAAGTTCCTTAAGTAGTCTGACAATAGTGGGATTCTTGCTTAGATGATTTAAAGAATTTAACTTTTGTTGTTTTGTACATCTTTTATGAAGGTAATGGGTTTGTAGATAAATTGGCTAAATTTTAAGCTCAGTATTCAAACTTACATGAGTGGTCTTCTATTCCAGATTTTTGTTCTAGTCTTCTATATAAAGATTTTAGCTCATTTAGCATTTTTTATTTTTTTAGTTTCTTGTCTCACTAACTTAATTTTTTATTTTATTAGTTTCTTGTCTCACTAACTTCATGAATGTATTTTCTTTTTTATTTAATAATATTTTGAGTCCTCTAAGATGAAGAGGGTGATAAAATTATGCCAACCTAGTTGGGATAATTGAGTGCACCTACTGATTGGTGGCCTCAACCTTTTAATTAAAAAAAACTTATATTATTATTCAAAAATACATATAATTGAAACAAATTTACCATTTGAAATAAACCTAATTTATTATTGTTCAATTAGAGGTAATATAAATAATAAAGAAATTAATCATTCTTAGTAGCTAGAAACCACCATTTTTTACATTAATTATTTATTGGAATTGAGGGTATGATTATGATGCTTATCACCTATTAATTAATTCCTATACATCTCTTGACATGTGTCTTTCTTGTGGTTTAATTATCTAGTTCCTTAACTATTCCATTTTTTATTGAGTCTTTATACTTTAATTTTAACTTAAATGATCCATCAATCTTTATTTTTCTTATGATTTAGTATTAATTTGATATTTCTATTAAATGTGAGTGAAAAATATGGAAATTACTAAAACTAAAAACAAAAAATTTCTTGGTATATGAATAATTTCTAAAGGGAAATAACTTCAGCTTGAAAATCATAATCTTTCATAGGATAATTTCTTTTATAAAAATAAATAAATTGTAACTAGCTAATTTTCTACGTATATATCTTATTTATTTGAAAATAAATTTTATTTTATGTGTTGGAGGTCCAAATTATGATTATAAACTATATGATAGGAGATAGCTATTTTTTTATTCAAATTTCTTAATAGTACTAGTATCCATATTATATATTAATTAATTGAGATATGCTCTCATTACGTATTCAAAATTTGGTGATTGCTTTATTTGTTTGGTCATCAATTTTTTCATATCCCTCGTTAGTCACCATGCTTATTCCATTTTAAATTATAGATTCTATATATACTAGTTCTTTACTTCATTTTCTTCTTTTTTCAATAAAACACTAGGGTTCAGAAATTAGGAAATGCACCCAAGCATATCAGCTAGGTTGACACCTTCTTAGCATTTGCATCATACTTTTGAAGCCCCAAAATGAGATTAATAAAAATAAAAGTGATGAAGTTTACAGAGCATAAAAACAAGCCTTGCAAAGACTAACAAAACCTATAACAAGGTTATTAACAAAATGCCATTTGAAATAGCTGAATTATAAAAAGAAGGGGTCAAATCCCACCAAATCAAAGAATTTTTAAAAACTCTATGCTTAGCTAACAATTTCACAGCTGCATTACCTTCTCTATATATATATGCAAAACTCAAAATTGCATCTGAGAGATAAAATGTAGACATTGAAGCCATCTTTGTATGAGAATCTAATGAACATTCCTTACGTTGTTACAGAGAGAGTGAACCACAAACATGGAGTCGCACTCCAACCATAAGCAATGCCACCCTCTAACCCAAGTAATCTCAATAGCATATGTAGTTGCACATAACTTAGCCATAAATTCATGACTAAAAGCAATTCTAAATATAAACACACTTTTAGGTAGACTAGCAGCTATTAGAAAAACACCTTTAGCACTCGTAACACCTGGAGAGCCAAGGTCAGAGCCATCTGTGTTCACCTTCATCCAATTACAAGGAGGAGGACTCCAAGAAACTCTGATTATTCAAGAGGCAACCACTGGTTTTCCATATTCACCAAGAAGGGAAAGAATGGGTAACTCATCAACTAAATTAAACATACTATCAATTCTGAAAAAATCCATAGCTCTAATTACAATCCAAAACAGTCGAAGAGCAATGTGAATATTAGGAATATGATCATAAAAAATGGTTCCATTTCACAATCTCTAAATCACCCAAATACAATTAATAATCATAGCACACCAAAATGGAGTGACTTGAGTTTTGAAATAATGGCATATGGCTGAACTAAAAAGATCCTGCAAACTAGCAGGTGTGTTCGAGCTTTTGCTAAATAGCATAGCGATCTATTTCCATAAACCAATAGCAAAAGGGTAGTAGACAAATACGTGAACAATATCCTTAGTGTCCTTTTAATAAAGAGGACATTGAAAGGCTAAGAAAATACCTTTTCTCTGCAAATTGTTGTCGATGGGTAAATATCTAGTAATGGCTCTCCAACGGATTAAAGAATGAGATAGAGGCAATAACTCTTTCTATATAAATGATTGCTAATGAAGTGACTAACCTTTCTTTCTCAAATGATTATACACTTTTTTAAATGAAAGAGTGCCATCCAAAGCAAGAGTATAAACACAAAAATTTATGTCATTATTAATAGGCTAAACCATGATAATATTAGAAGCAACCACCGAATTATCAAGCTGAGGAAGCTACCATACACCATTCATTAAGAATTTAGATATTCAATCCTAAAGGAATTTTTTAATATAAAAAGAAATGCCAAGTTAAGTAGCTATGTGGTTTTTGGGGCACCCATGAACAATGGAACACCCAAATAAACAAAGGGAAAAGAACCCATTTTCATGTCTAGAGCTTGGTGAAGTCTTTGAATATGCTGTGAAGAAATAGCTAACGTATAATAAATTTCTTATTAGCTCCAATTTACAAATTACCCTGAAAGAATTCTATAAAGGTTAAAAGTGCCATTAATTTCTCTTAAATTGAGCATAAAAGCTTTCCCAAACATCAAGACATCATCAACATAAAGAAAATGTATCGGAAAAGAGAAACCATTGGCATAAAACATGGGCACAATCTTACCCTGATGAACTTTTCAAGAAATCAGTCTACTAAGAAAATTCTCTACAATATCAAAAAGAAGACGAGAAAGTGGATCCCCTTGACAAACCCCTTTAGAGCAAGCAAAATACCCATATGCTTTGCCATTGATTATAATGGAAAGTCTGGCCAATGAAAGTAGAGATATAATCCAATCTCTAAACTGTAAAGAAAATCCAAATGCCTCCAACACATCCAAAAGGAAATCCAATCAAGAGTATCAAAGGCCTTTTGAATAGTAATTTTCATGGCCATATTGCCTCCAAAACAAGATCTATTTAAAATATTAACACCCTCAAATGCTCCGTAATATAATCAACAATATATCAATTTTTTAGGAAACTAAATTAATTATAAGAAATAATTATTATAGCAATGGAGCCAAGCCGGTCAACTAAAATTTGGGTTATTATTTTAATGTTAAAGTTACTTAGCATAATAGGACATAATTTCTCTATAATAATAGCATCAAGCATCTTAGGAATTAAAACCATTAAGCTAGAATTAATTCCAGCAGTTATCACCGTTGTGTTAAAGAAGCTAGCTACACAGATTAGCATAAACATTATTTTTAATAACATCCCAATATATTTTATGGAAAATACCTGTAAAACCATTTGGTCCAAGCACACTATGGGCATCAATACTGAAAATTGTGTCTATGATCTCATCAATAAACAAACACTGAACAAGCAATAAATTATCTGAATATGTAACAAAAAAGAGAACCATATATTGAATTAATTGAATATTAGAAACTACTAAAGCATCTACCTTGAAAAGATGTTGATAAAAATCAATAATATGGGTGTTCAATAACAGACTTATCATATGTAATGACCCTATTAATCTAGAGATGATGAATTCCTTACGTTGGTTTTTTCCTAACAATCTGTTGATGAAAGAAGGAGGTATTTTGATCTCCAACTAATAACCACTTCATTCTACTTCTTTCTTTGAAAACTATCTCTTATTTGAGATAAAGATCCATATGAGCATGGGCATTTAATTCCTATTTGTAAAGAGCCTCCGAGAATCCATGAATTGCTATTTGATTTAAAATGTCTTGCAAAAGATTGCTAGTAGTCTGAATATTATCATTAAGTGAGCCAAACACTTTGCCATTCCAAATTTTAAGATTTTGGAAAAGACGCTTGACCTTTGCTCCTAAAAGCTGTATAAGTAATGGAGTAACTATAGGAACTTCCCAAGAATTGGAAATAAAATCTTAAAGGCAAGGATGAGTTATCCACATTGCTTGAAATATAAAATGAGCAACAAATCTATCTTTAAGAGCACAATTAAGCAATAATGGAGAATGATTTGAGTGATGTTGAGCAAAAATTGAATAAGAGATATCATTCTAGCAGTCAAAAAAATGTAGATTAGCTAAAGTCCTATCAAGGAAACTCCCCACTCTATTATTACCATGACGCCCATGACTCCAAGTGTAAGGAGAACCTCGAGATATAATATTAAAAAGTAAGCAATCCTCAATAAAATTTCTAAATTCTCTACAAGGACCTGCTACTGGAGTGTAAGCACTCAGTTTCACGATGCAATTGTGCATAATGTGATGAAAGCCCCTATGATGAAAAATTAATTGAGAAATTGATCTATAATGTTGAAATTTGAGATTTCAAGGACTAAATTGTAATTTTTTGGACCTAATTGCAAAATCTTGATTTTAGAAGTTTTTTTTTATTTTAAATTTTTTGGGACAATATAAGCAAAATGCCAGTTAGTATTTAGCAAATGCCGATCGGCATTTGCCAAATGCCCATCTGCATTTGCCAAATGTCGATCGGCATTACAGAGCATTTTTGCTTTTTTTACTATATTGGGTTCTTTATTTAGTGTTTTTCTATTCTCTCATTAGTCTAAAATTGCTTTATTTTAATAAAGAAACTAATTTTAATATTTTCTGTGTACAGTACGCGTAATATCCCTTTATCCTAATTTTTGATTTTGAAAAGAACAGCCTCTCCTATGATCACGTAAGAGGTTAGTAGTGTTGTGATCACACAAGAAGTTAGTAGTGCTATGGTCACGTGAGAGTTGTTAGCTAAGGATAAAATGAAAAGCAAGTGACAGAGAGAGAGGTGGCATTCTGGAGAGAGGCTAAGGTTTTAAAAACTTTTGAAAGAAAAATTAACAGAGAAAGAAAAAAAAACCTTATACTGTAGGATTTCAAAAAAACCTTTTTGAAGGGAAGAAAAGCTACATTTTTTTAAAGTCCAGAAAATCAAGAAGAAAAGCAATAGAGTCAATTCCAAATGGTGAAAATCACAGTCTAAGGGGCCATCTAACTGCATCTGCATAGAATCCTTTTCACTTCTTTGCTTTTTTTTTTTAATTTAGTCTCTTTGTTTTAATTATTAAGTTGATTACTGATTAAATTTTGTTCTTTTGTCTTTCTTTGGCTTTTGCTCTTTAGTGCTCTAGGAATGAGGATTAGTTACGGTGCAGTATTTGAACAATAATCTTGAAGAAGCCATGGAATGCCATGGATTAAAACTTATGAAACCCCACAGAATTTAGGATTTTTTTATTTCTCTATGTTATTTATTCATTTATTGCTTATAGCCCTAATAATGGGAAAATAATGGAATTCAAAATTCTTTGCACTAAAATTGATTAGTAATTAGGGTTTTACTAGGTAAAAATCAATTAAAATCCATTATGGTAGTAGTAAATTAGGGTTTGCATGTAATTGATTTAGGTTTTTTAGAAAATCATATAAATTTTGTGTTTGATATGATTTTACTATGATTTTTTTGTTTGGGTTTTTTTTTGTCTTTTAATTCTTTGGGCCCTAAGCCCACGATTAGGTTCAATTCACCTAAAATAGGTTTATAAATGATTTAGGTTAATTAATTAATTAAAATAAATTTAGGCTCATTAGGTTAATTTAGATTTAGGCTCATTTTTTAACGAAAATTAATTTAGACTTAGCTTAGCCCATTTAATTTTATTTCCTTTAAAATAAATAGACTTAGGCCCATATTTCACTTAAAATAAAATAAAGTTAGACTAGGCCTACTTATAAAATCCAATTTCTTTAAAACTTATAGATTTAGGCCCACCTTTAGATAATTAAAATCAATAGACTTAAGCTCACTAATTAGAATGTAGGCCCACCTTTAGTCTATGTCATTTGTAAAAAAAATGTAAATCTAACTAACTTTGAATAAAATTAACCTAGTTTAGACTTAGGGACAATACGCTTGAATGCATTTTTTATGTGTGATTTTATTGACTAAATGCCTTAGGGTTAGATGGATATTCAAATAGGGTTTAATAAAATTGCATATAATTAGAGAATGAAGTAATAGTTTATAAAGTAATTATAAATGAACACGAGACTAAGAGAAGTTAGTATTCTATTCCTAGAATCTCCGGGGTGTGGTGCTAACTTTCTTTTAGAGAATTGAGTACCACCAATTGAATTATCCTAATTATTATCCTGGGTGGCGACTCCTTTTCTCCACGCTATGACTTTGTGGCATAGTAGTATGTCCCTTAAGGCCTTGAGCCTAAACAATGTTATGATTGCTAAAATATTGGATGCACACTAAACCCCGCCGTCTACAATGGTGACTCCATTGGGGATAAGAGATACCGATTCTACTTATGTTCTTTAGAATTATTTCATTGATTATTATGTCATTCTTGCATTCATTATGCATGTCCTTATTAAATCGATGGCGTTGGTTTATGATTCCATGGTTCCACTAGCTTCATGGAGTTGTAAATTGGCTAACCATCACTCTTAGCCTTAACTTAGTTCAAGAGAGATTACTAGGCTCATCTGACCAAAGTCTATAACCCAAGTCCTAAAGGGGGCTAATCTTCTCTCAAGTTGGTAAAGCATGTTGGGCCTCTCTGACCTTGGTCTATAACTCAACGTCCATAATGGAAGGCATCTTTCTAAGGGAACCTTGACCTTTTCACCAAACTCCAACCACATATAATAGCTTAGTTACTTCCCCTAGGATCTACCCAAATTGCTTTTATGATTTTTTCCATGAGGTATTTCTATCTATAAAATCCCAGGCCTTTACTTTTAAAGCCCACTTGGGCCAATGAAGATTAGGCTAGACATTATACTTAGAAATGCTATTTCTATGCTTATTACCATAAGGTATTTCTATCTATAAAAACTCAGGCCTATACTTTTGAAGCCCCTTGGGGTAATGAAGATTGGGCTAGACCTTTATACCTAAAAATGTTATTTCTATGTTTTACAGCTGTAAAGAGATCTGGCATACGCATCGGTCCCTAATATCCCCTATTAATATGAAGACCAAGATAAGAGACTCACCATTAAACACGTGTGTGGGAGGAATAAGGTTGGAAGGATGTATGTTGTACATTTGATTAATACTTGCTACTTGCTACATAGCATGTGCATCATGCATACATGCATACATGCACTTCATCCATCATACTAACACCTTGTTTTGCAACCATCATAGATTCACCGGGGTCTTCTTATATTTTAGGATGGAAAGGTGGCAGACTAAGAAGAATGAGTTAGAGTTCTAAAACCTTAGCAAATGAAATCCTAAACATACTGGATAGATTGGAAAGAAGCCCTATCAACCTACTTTACTTGGAAGCAGAACCAACATAACCTAAATCTGAACAAATAGAACAACAGTAAAGGAACTAGACCTTAAAAGAAATTAAAGGAGCTTTGATGGATTACATGAGGGCTATGATTTAGGATGAATTAAGACAAGCTCTAACTACACTAATGCCAACTGCTGCTGCTATTATACCACCACCTGTTATTACTATTGAACAAACACCTGCTGTAGGAGCTCCACCTGTTGCTATAGCTCCTTTGCCTGTTGTTGGTGCTCTACTTATTGTTAATGATGCTGGGGGGTAACCTATTGCTAGAAACATACCTGCTATTGAAATGGGACTTGAGGATGTTGAGAACTACATGGTAGAGAAGGCGACCTGCCTTAAATGATGACCTGCCTTTGGAAGGAAGAAACCATAATAAGGTATTATTTATCCCAACTGAGGTGAGGGAAAAGACAACCAATTTTTCTATGGTTGATGATGGTTCTACTATTAATGTGTGTCCTTTGAAAATCCTGTTTAACTTAGGTTTGAAAACTGAAGATGTAATAGATTCAAACCTCATAATCAAAGCTTATGATGAAAACACTAGGAATGTGGAGGGGACATTCCAAGCTTTAGTTAAAATAGGACCTATGGAATTAACTATTGAGTTTACTATGTTGAATATTCCAGTCACTTATGCCTTATTGTTGGGAAGGCCATGGTTCCATATTTTAGAAGGGGTACCCTCAACGGTGCATCAAAAGATAAAATTCCCTTATAAAGGAGAGGTTATGACAATGGAAGTTGGGACTAATGCTGTTGTGGTTGCTATATTAAATAAACAGAAGAAAATGTGTGTACCCTTGGTTTCCAAATTGCTGGGATATTTGATGGAATTGAAATGGATTTGAGAGTAGCAAAAATGATGGAAAGTATAAATTACCGGCTTGGGCAAGGGCTGGGGAAGAATGAGTAAGGAAACCCTAATCTCCTAGAGTTCAAAAGTCAAGGCAATACAACTAGTTTGGGTTATGTTGAAAAAATAAAGTTAATAAGCAGAAGAGCCAGAAAGAGGTTCAATGCCAAGAAAAGGAAGCTCTCAAAGAAAATGGGGCTGATAAGTGAGAATTTCATCAGGCCAGGGGAAGGCAAATACTATTTGGGAGTAAAGAATTGGTCAATATTGTTGGAAGAAATGTTCTTGGGTTTGAAATCTTCAAAAAGCAAATTGTGGAGAACCTGGTGAAAGACAACAAAGAAGAAGTGATGAAGCTATCAGTTAAGAGGATGGGTAATGCTACTATTGAGGAGCTACTGCATCTGCCACTTGAAGAGGAGCTACCCTAGGATTTAGTAACTATCATTAATGATAGCTTTATTGATGTTTTGTATAAAGAACTGATATAATAATGTCCGGTCTGTTTGAGGATGAAAACTATATTTTTTCCATGGTCAATGATATGAATGCTGGTTTTGCTTACTTGTGTGATGTGCATCCTGATAGTTCTGTGCATTATAATCTTGATTGTTCATGCATGTTTGACATTAATTTAGTTCAATTTGATTCATTTAATATGGGCACAAATGATAATCCAAAGAATATTTCTATATCACATGATGTAACTCTTAAAGAGAGGAAAAATTCTGAGAAAATATTGACAAAAAGAAAGGTAGTATTTACTTGGACTTATGAGGATATGCCAGGTTTAGATAGGGAAATTGCAGAGCATCATATTCCCACTTATCCAGAAATTAAACCTATTAAACAAAAACTACACAGGCTAAGACCAAAGTGCACTGAAAAGATAAGAGAGGAAATTGCTAAATAAATACATAATAACTTTCTAAAAGTAATAGTGTCGATACCCAAGAAAGATGGTAAGGTATGTATGTGTGTAGATTTTAGGGATTTAAACAAAACATATCCGAAGGATGGCTTCCCTTTACCTAGTGGATAGTGTGGTGTCAAGTGCAATGTATTCCTTCATGGATGGGTTCTCAAGGTATAATCAGATAATGATGGTAGTTATGGATAAGATCAAGATAGCTTTCATTATAGAAAAGGGGACATATTGCTATAAGGTTATGCCTTTCGGGTAGAAGAATGCAGGTGCAATATATCAAAGGGCAGCCACAACTCTTTTCCATGACATGATGCATAAGGAAGTGGGGGTATATATGGATGATATAATGGTCAACTTAGAAATATGAGAGGGTCAATTTGAAGCTCTAGATATGTTCTTAGCTCAAATTAAGAGTTACAATCTGAGGCTCAACTCGAAGAAGTGCATTTTTAGGGTTACTTCAAGGAAATTATTAGGGAATATAATTAGCAACTGAGTATTTGAAGTGGATCTAGATAAAGTGAAGGCTATTCAGGAAATGCCGACACCAAAGACAGAAAAAGAAGTAAGAGGGTTTATTGGCAAGTTATAGTATATTAGTAGGTTTATCGTAAAGCTTACTAATATTTTTGACCCTATCTTCAAACTCTTAAGAAAAAACCTGCTAATAAAGTGGAACAATGATTATTAGAAGGCCTTTGACATGATTAAAGAATTTCTTTCCAATCCACTTGTATTGAAGCCACCGAGACAAGGTAAGGCGTTGATCCTATACTTGGCCATAAAGAACAATGTAATAGGGGCAATGCTAGCACAAGAAGGACTAGAGGAGATAGAGCATGCGGTGTATTATCTTAGCAAGAAATTCCTACCATATGAGGAAAAGTATGACTTGGTAGAGAAGACATGTTTAATAATGATTTGGGCAACAAGGAAATTGAGGCATTACTTCTAGTCCTATAAGGTTCAAGCTATTTCAAAGATATATCCCTTAAGGTACTTATTTCAGGCGCTTGCTTTAATTGGAAGGACGTCTCAATGGCTAGTACTTCTAACTGAGTTTGATATAGAATACATCACCACGAAAGTCATCAAGGGAAGGGTAGTAGCATAATTCCTAGCTTAGAATGCAGTCAAAGGTGATGAACAATGGAACTTAGAGTTTACGATGAGAACTTGGTAGTCATAAAGCATCAGGAGTGGAAGCTCTACTTTGATCTAGTTGTAAAGAAAAAAGGAGATGGATTAGGAGTAATTCTTATTATGCTAAAATGAGAAACCATACTGATGGCCAATAAATTAGATATCAAGGTGACGAATAATATAGCCGACTATGAAGCATGCATATACAGAATTGAAGTAGATCTAGCGACTGGGGCAAAGGAATTACTAGTTTATGGGGATTCAATGTTGGTTGTTAGCTAGGCTAATGAAGAATGGGAAGTGAAAGAAGAAAAGCTAAAACCCTACATATGCTATTTGAAAGCTTTAGTAAAGAACTTCAGTAAATGTCTCTTTATCCATTTGTCAAGAGACGACAATCAGATGGTAGATGCATTGGCAAAACTCTTTTCAATGTGGGATAGTGTGACGGGATTAACTATAAACCCTTTGGTAATCATGAAATCAAGAGCTCCATGTTATGGGGGAGAGCAAATTATGAGTGTTCAAATAGGGCCTAAAGAGAAACCTTGGTTTATGATATTCAGAGGTTTATTGAAGAAAGAAAGTATCTCGATGAAGCGACCTCAAAAGAGAGATATGCTATTCGTGTTCTTGAATGTAACTATGCAAGTCATGATGGAGTATTATATAAAAGAATGCTAACTGGAATGTAGCTTAGATGTCTCAAGAAAGATGAAGCTAAAGAGGTAATGAAATAAATTCATGTAGGAGCTTGTGGTTCTCATATGAACAGGATGATCTTAGCAAAGAAGGTACTTAGGTAAGGGTATTATTAGATGAGTATGGAAAAGGATTGCATCAGAAAAGTGAGATAGTATCATCAGTGCCATATTCATGGAAATCTTAACCATCTACCTCCTACGGTGCTAAATAGCTTATCGTCACCTTAGCCCTTTACAGCCTGGGGAATTGACATTATAGGAGAAATATGTTGACAACGTCAAATGGGGATAAGTATATAGTCGAGGCAATAAATTACTTATGTAGATGGGTAGAGGCTGAATCCTTCAATTCTATGAAAGCAAAACAGATGGCATAGTTTATTGAGAAAAGCCTTATCTATGGGTCTAGGGTTCCACATCACATTATGACAGATAATAGCATCCAATTTTAGGTAGAAACAGTGGAATTATTATAGAAGTATGGGATCGAACATCATAAGTCTTCACTATATCATCCTCAATCCAATGAAGCGATAGAAGCAGCTAACAAAAATGTCAGAAAATCCTCTCTAAAATGGTCAAGACTTACAAAGATTGGTATGAGTTTCTTCCTTTCGCTATATGGGGATATAGGACTATAGCTAGAATAGCCATAGGCCAAACTCCATTCTCCTTAGTATATGGTTGTGAAGCAGTCTTGCCAATAGAAATAAAGATCAAATCCTTGAGAGTTGTCATGGAAGCTAAAACTCTTGAGAGTGAATGGGCATAAAAGAGATATGATCACCTTGTATCTCTAGACCAAGAAAAGGGTGAATGCTTTGTTTCGTACTCAGATATATCATAGTAGAATAGCAAGATCATTCAATAAGAAGGTTAAGCCCGGAAAGATAAAAGCTGGAGACATGGTGTTAAATAGCCTAGAGTAGTGGTATTTGATCCGAGAAGAAAATTTTGACCAAACTGGGGAAGGACTGTATTTAGTCAAATCGGCTCTGCCTAAAGGAGCTACGAAGATATCAGATCTGGAAGAAAATGAATTCGTGGAGCCTGTTAACCTGGATCGCCTTAAGAATACTACCTGTAAAATGAATAAAAGCAACATAAAGAAAATAAAGTCCACTAATTAGAAAACCTAAAAAGGCTAGTTAAGCAAAGGTTAGGACATTCTCACTATTCAGAAAACTCGTAAAGGGCTGGTAGGCAAAAATTAGGGAATAAAAATAAGAGAAATGGTCTTGCTGGCTAGAAAACCCACAAAGGGCTAGTCAAGTAAAAATTAGGGTAAATAAATAAGAGAGAAAAATATTCAACTAGAACATTTGAAAGGACTAGTTGATAATAAGAGTTATATCATGTGATGTAATAAATGTACTCATTTTGGCCCTAATTAATGAATCCTCTTGAAATTGAATATTTGTTTTAACATTACATGTTCTATCTTATTTAAAATGCATAAGTACTAGAAAGGTAAACAGAATATGAAAGCTTAAAATAAGCTCTATGAGACCAATTCCTATTAATGTTTGTGTTTCTTCTTTTGTGACTCATCATGCAAAGCTTGAGTTCTCTTGTATGTAAAGAATCATGGTGGCTCCATAGCTTGTACCATAACCCAGGTCTTGTAATTATCATAAGTAGCTCTATCAACATCCAAGTGTATGTTCTGCTCAAGAATCCTATGAGGCCATAAATCCTTGACCCTATCTAAAAAATCTTGTATGAGGGGAATCCTTCAAAGTCAGTCAGAATGGTAACTATGAATTATGCGCAGCCATATTGATGACAATGGCAAGAAGTAGAAAAGAAAGTTGAGAAATGCAGCCCTGGGATGGGAAAATAGTGATCATATAGGTCAAGGGTCATAAACTTCAGCTTCCACCAGGTGCATATCCATATAATCTCAGCGTCTGTAATGCTCTGTAACCAGTTCACCCACTGGTCTATAGTATGCCTATCCTTCACCTTCAATGGATGAGATTACAGTTGATGAAGTTGATAGGATAAAGAGTTAATAGGAATAGCAGCAAGCTCAGCTTCTTTTGTAACCAAATCTGTAAAATACAAAAATAAATAAAATGAAATGAAAGCCCACTAAGTTGAAAACCCCAAAAGGGCAGCTTAGGAAAAAATTAGAGCAAGCTTGCTAAGTTGAAAACCTGAGAGGGCAGCTTAGGTAAAAGTTAAAGCAAAAAAAGGATTTTGGTTACATACCTGGAGGAGAAGTAAACTGCTCGAAAGACAACGTTGGGCTTTGAAGTTATCTAGCCCAATAATGGTCTTAGTAAGAATAATAGGTATAGGGTTGGCCCCAGTCTCTACTTATTTTAAGATACCCTAGATCCTAATATCAGCATCCCTATGGGAAGAAACTAAGAGAAATTGAGCGTAAAGGCAGAAAGCAATAGTTCTAGTCCAAGTAGAACTACGCTTATCCTTAGTCTCACACGCAGTAATTAAGGAAGACAGATTGATAGTCCTAGGGTCACAAGCATAAAAGATAAATATCACTAGGGGGCATATCAAAGAAAGCAACAAGCCTATATGGGAATCGCATACCTAAATCAAGTAGGGCAAGAACAACAATATAGTTGAACGAGCACCCTAGGATGGCAGCAAATTCTTTAACCATAGGACACAACTCTTAACCATTGAACCAAAAGACATGATCCTTTGAGCTCTAGAATGTTGTAGAAGCATGCAAGAAATTGTCATTTATCTTTAGATGTTGAAAAGATTTTAAGCTTATTCCCATTATCACCATTAAGGCTTTTAAGAAATTTCTTCACCAGTCGGAAAGAAGATTGAATCAAGATGAGAATAAAGAAAAAGGAATAGTGCAACTAGTTCCCTTTTGAGCTTTTTATAAGGGGAGAAGCTGAATTTGGACGGGATTGGGACTCTTCTAATTGATAAAGATAATGGATGATACATAAATGATAAGGATAAATGGATATGGAAATATGATAAATAAAGGATAGATAGTTTAATTATCTAATTATCCTAATTATCTAAAATCTTTATCCATTTACTTAAGTCTAATTTAAGGAATTTGAATTCATATTAAGACACATATTAGCTTAACACAGTGCATACACACAATACAGGATTTAGAACACAACAGTACGACAGAAACAGTCTGATACAAATACAAGTAAAAAACAAAGATAGCCTAGATCAGTGATCTTGAGCTCCAAAATTCGGCCATGGGCTCCATCCTCTGGTAGGATCATCTCGATGAAAAGTGTCTAAAGGTCTAACAGATGAAGTTCTAGCACTATAAGGATCAATGCCTGAACTTACAAGCTATCGATGAAGCATCTTGATCTCGTGTTCTAGACCGCTCGAGTAGCTCTATACATATAGGAAACACATCGTGTACATTTCATACATAGCATGCATACATTTACATCTTCATTGTACATATACTTACCCTCCAACTATTTATGACCTATATAATTAATAACCTTTGAGATGAGGCAAGTCCATGCAAGTACTTTGCCTGTGTCTAAGGAACCTGTTTTATAAATTTATTAAAATTAGTGTCAAGTGTATAGATCATGTAGGGAATAAGTTAGAAAGACTCATATGAGAAGCATCTACTAGAGAAAAGATAGGAAGCTAAGCCTCGTCAAAATGCATTTGCTACTCAACTATAGTCTGAACAGTAGGAGCCCAGTAGAACATGGACTTATCTATAAGAGAAACATCACCAAGTGTAACACCAGTAAAGTCCCTATCACAACTAGTCCCAATATGCTTAGCAGAATTTGCATGGCTAGGTCCAGATATAGGACTCTTAGAATTAGGAGCAATATCAGCAACAAAAATAGTCTCAGACTCAGGAATGGTCCCAGTCCCTTAAGCAATCTCAGTCTCCTCCTCCATTACCTCGTCAACAAGAGGGCCAATCTCCTCGAGCTGAGAATAAAGAATGAATGAAGCATGAATTCCAAAAAAGAACAAAAGAAATGATCAGAGATTACCTCAGCCCGGTAAATAGGAATTTGTTCTAAGAGATGCTAATGAATGAACTGCTGGTAATATCGTGATCGCTTGAGGAAGGTTGAAGCATCATATTCCTGAAGTGCCTTTGTTAGATATGAACCTGTCAGATGAGAACTACATAATATAGAAGAAGGGACATTAGATGGAATACAATGTTGGGAAGGTCCAAAAGACCAGCGATGCACTTGCTTCCTTAAATACCACATTCGACAACCATATCCAGGAAGTAGAACCCTCATAGACTCAAGCTATACTGTATCGGCCATAAAGTCATATCTCTGGACATTATCAGCTCCTACTAACCAATCAAAATTAATCTACAAAATCATGTTAATTAATTTTTATTTTCATTAAATGATGAAGTACTAATGAATTTTCTTTTTATCAGGTACCACTTGATAGTGTTTAGCTGATCATGATAGGTCTGAAGAGTGTTCCTAACACTAGATAAACAGGAAGAACCCCATCTGTAGATCAGAGTAAGACTTCTGTCAAAACTGATATCATCAAAGCCCCTGATTAACCCAATCTCTATACTCCATATCTGAAAGAGAAAGGTAAATAAGTCAACAAGTCATACAGAAAGTAGGGATAGTGACAAGTAGGCAAAAGATAACATACATGCAAGACATGCCAAAAGCCATACATCATGACAGCACCTCTTTAGACAGTGTCTAGTCTGTAGTAAAGATAAGCAAGTGCAGCAGATCCCCAGTCAAGTGTGGCAACCTGACCTAAGTCACAGAGTGGGCTAAGCAGAGTAATACTAACCTCATGATCGGTCTTGCAAAAGAGGGTCGTACCCAATAGTATTAGAAGGAGACACCTCACCTTATGAGTGATTTGATAAGGAGAGGTAGTAGGAAGGCATCTGAATCCCTCAACTAACGATGAAAGGAGAACATTCTTCTGATTCTTCCATGTCGGAGTGAACCCGATCAAATCTCACATATACTGACTCCTCACATGCTTAAGGAGACTGCAATAACAAATATTGAAGGAAATGGGAGTCCCTCTGAAAGTAATCCCAATGATCACGGAAAAACTCATAGGCGAAATAATTAGCTCACCTACACAAGTGTGAAAAGTATAGGTAGTGTCTATCCACTGCTCAATCAGACAAATAAAGAATAATAATCAAACTTGCCTAAAGATGAAGGAAGCACAACAATGAAATGTTTGAACTCAAAAGCCCATATCAGTTGTGCTACGTTATCTAGCAGCTCATGAAATAATTCTTGAGTTATGTGAAACAATTCTCGAGCTATGTTAAAATAGCATGTGAATTTCATCTCTCATTAGATAAAATTCAAGGAATAAAAAAAATAAATAAAATTTAATTAATTAATTAATTGACATATTAATTAATTAATTAAATCAAAAAATTGAAAAAGCTGATCGATATGACCAAATGCTGGTTGACTTTTACCTAATACCGATCAACATTAGCCAAAGTCGATCGACATTTGAGCAAACGTTGATCCGACTTTGCATATAGACCAAAATTTGACCCTTTAATATTGTTTTTCATGTATTTGATCAATTATACAGTTTACTTAGAGCCAAAATACTATGTGACAAGAGTTTTCATGCATTTCTTTTATTAATTTGTAATCTAGTTCGAATAATGTGTATACTAGTTTGCATTCTAAAACTTATTATGACTACTAGCCTTACAGATAATTCTTTTTTATAGGAATAAGTATAAATGAGGAAATGTTACCTCCTTACCAACATTTGTACACCTATGGAGGTGTTAGTAGGTTAAAGGAAGAATAGAAGAGCCTTCTTGAAGTCCGAGGTTATTCTGAGGAAAACAGAGAGGTTGGATGGCTAGGTCTATTAGAATGTCTACTCTCCTATATACTTTATGTTACGGGTCAACCATAGGATCTGATAGATTGCAGATTGGACGTTAGATGATCAAGAAATCAAGAAATGAAAATTAGTACAAGGAAAGAAAAGAAAAAGAAAAGAAAATGAGGAATGAACGAGATATGCAAAAAAAGAGAAGTAATAAATAAAATGGAAAATGTCCATTTTAGTCCCTTAGATATGCTTGTTTTTAAATTCAAGTTATTTGTTTGCAATCCAGTCCATAATTGCATTTTAATTAAGAACTAGTTCCTAATTAATTCATCAAAATCCACATCATTAATCATTAATAGCATACATTCATTTATATTTATTCTAGATTCTTAGTCAAGTACATAATATATAATGTAAATACAAATTTTAATTTTTGCATTTTACATGCATTTTTTTCAATGAAAATATTTTAAATTCATTTGTTGCACATAATTATGTTATGTACTCCACAGTAGTCATAACCTTCACTATATGATATGTTGCATAACAATTATGACATAGTTTCCTAAATTCATAATTTGCTAGACGTTCTATGAGATCTATAGCAAATTTGAAAGTTGCACTTTTGCTAGTAGTTACACTGTAGTTATAGCATTTTTTGAAAAATCATCGTTAGACGTCCCAGAGGGAATATAACAAAACTCATTTTCACTAGACGTCCCACAACGAATATAGTGTACATCACTAGATCTCCTATAGGGAATATAGTGTACATTGTTAGACGTCCCACATGGAATATAATGAAATTTCATTATCACTAGACGTCCTAAAGGGAATATAGTACAATTCGCTAGAAACTACACAGTAGTTATGGTATTGTTGTTAAACATTCCATAGGAACTATAGTACTTCTTTATGTTTGCAAATTGCTAAATATCCCTCACAGAATATAGCGAAATTCATTTGCATAAAGTTCACTAGACGTTCTGCAGGAAATATAGTGAAACTTGTTAAACATTTCATTTGATTAAAATTGTATAACAATTTAAGCATCAACCTATCAATTAGGATACAACTAGGTATCCTAGTTCTTTCCTTCAAAATTGTGTGCTTCTATTGCTTTGCCACAATTTGTCAAGAAAATAGCAACAAAGGGGGGCAACTATAAGCACCAAATTTCGTGATGCAATTGTGCATAGTGTGAGGAAAGCCCCTATAATGAAATATTAATTGAGAAAATGATCTCTAGTGTTCAAATTTGAGATTTCAAGGACTAAATTGTAATATTTTGTTGGACCTCGTTGCAAAATCTTGATTTTAGAAGTTTTTTTAAATTTTTCTAGACCGCATAAGCAAAATGCCAATTGAAGCATTTGCCAAATGTTGATCGACATTATAGAGCATTTTTGCTTTTTTCAGTATATTCGGTCCTTTTTTAGTGTTTTTCTATTTTTTGATTAGTCTAAAATTGATTTATTTTAATAAAGAAACTAATTTTAATATTTTTCGTGTACAGTATGCATAATATCCTTTTATCCTGATTTTTGATTTTGAAAAGAACAGCCTCTCCTGTGATTACGCAAGAGGTTAGTAGTGTTATGATCACATATGAGTTGTTAGCTAAGGATAAAAGGAAAGGGAAGTGATAAAGAGAGATGTGGCATTCTAGGGAGAGGCTAGGGTTTTAAAAATTTGAGAGAAAAATTAACAGAAAAAGGAAAAAAAACCTTCTACTGCAAGATTTCAAAGAAACCCTTTTTAAAGGGAAGAAAAGATACGTTTTTTTAAAGTCTAGGAAATCAAGAAGAAAAGCAATAGAGCCAATTCCAAACGGTGAAAATCATAGTCTGAGGGGCCATCTAATTACATCTGGACAAGATCATTTGCACTTCTTTGCTTCCTTTTTTTTTTAATTTAATCTCTTCATTTTAATTATTGAGTTGATTACTGATTAAATTTTATTCTTTTGTCTTTTTTTGGCTTTTGCTCTTTGGTGCTCTGGGAATGAGGATTGGTAGTTATTGTGTAGTATTTGAATAGTAATCTTAAAGAATCCATGGAATGCCATGGATCAAAATTTATGAAACCCCATAGAATTTAGTATTTTTTTTATTTCTTTATGTTATTTGTTAATTTATTGCTTATGGGTTATAATTAAATTTTCTTTTAATTCTATGTACTGTAGATTGTAATAGCCCAAATAGTGGGAAAATAGTAGAATTCTTAATTCTATACACTAAAATTGATTAGTAATTAAGGTTTCAGTGGGTAAAAATCAATGAAAATCAATAATGGCAATAGTAAATTAGGGTTTGCATGTAATTGATTTAGGTTTTTTTAGAAAATCATACAAATTTTGTGTTTGATATGATTTTGTTATGATTTTTTGTTTGGATTTTTTTAGTCTTTTAATTCTTTAGGCCCTAAGCCCACGATTAGGCACAATTCGCTTAAAATAGGTTTATAAATGATTTTAGGTTAATAAATTAATTAAAATAAATTTAGGCCTATTTAGGTTAATTTAGATTTAGGCTCATTTTTTAACTACAATTAATTTAGACTTAGCTTAGCCCATTTAATTTCATTTCCTTTAAAATAAATAGACTTAGGCCCACATTTCACTTAAAATAAAATCAAGTTAGACTAGGCCAACTTATAAAATCCAATTTCTTTAAAACTTATAGATTTAGGCCCATATTTAGATAATTAAAATCAATAGACTTAAGCTCACTAATCAAAATGTAGGCCCACCTTTAGTCTATTTCATTTGTAAATAAAAAATGTAAATCTAGCTAACTTTCAAAAAAATTAACCTAGTTTAGACTTAGGGACGATACGCTTGAATGCATTTTTTATGTGTGATTTTATTGACTAGATGCCTTAGGGTTAGATGGATGTTAAAATAGGGTTTAGTAAAATTGCATGTAATTAGAGAATGAAGTAATAGTTTATAAAGTAATTCTAAATAAACGCGAGACTAAGAGAAGTTAGTATTTCATTTCCAGAATCTCCCAGTTATGGTGCTAACTTTCTTTTAGAGAATCAAGTACCACCAATTGAATTGTCCCAGTTATTACCCTAGGTAGCAACTCCTTGTCTCCCCACTATGACTTTCTGGCATAGAAGTGTGTTCCCTAAGGCCCTAAGGCTAAACAGTGTCACTGTTGCTAAAATCTTGGACATGCACTAAACCCCACTTTCTACATGGAGCTCTGCTTGTTTTCTCATGCGCACTCATAATGGCATTAAAGTCACCAATTACACACCAACTAGAAGTAAATGTAGTAAATAAATTACACAAATCCACCAATAATTCCATTCTTCTATTTCACCAAATGCTACCATAGATAGAAGAGATTCTCTGCAAAGAATTAGCAACATGCACAGCCTTAGAAATATGTTGATTGTGAATATGTACACCTGATGAATGTAAAAACCTTATTTTTCCAAATACTAGGCAAAGGAAAATTATTATGAGCAATTAAAAAAAAATTTAGTTTTTCCCAATACAAATGATAAATAGAATAAAAAACCACCATTGGTTCTACAATACATATATAATTAAGAGAGTATTGTCTGCAAAGAGAAAATAGAGTGTTTTGGGTTTGAGAATTGCCCAAACCTTTGCAATTCAAGTATAGGATCTTCATAGGTTGAGTTTTCCATGTTTCCTTGCAACCTTTTTAGAGAGGATTACTTTCTTTTTCTTACTGCTTTAGAGTTTTCTTCCATTTGACGGTGGACTATGGGGCATCTTCCAAGTTTGTGTCTTCTCCCTATAGAATTTTAGATTGCTCTTGAGTAATGGATCATCATCCTATGAATGATCTTCATCCTGTTGCTCATTCGGGATATCATATGCAGTTGCATCATCATTATTGTCTCTTGAGAATGTCTATTTAGTCCTCTCTAATAGAATTGTACCTTGGATGAGTTCATCATTATCATCAACCTGGAGTTGAGTTGTCATTATTTTAGCATTAATCACCACTGAAAGAGCAGTGTTAATAATGTATAGAATATGTGCTTGTAGCAATTCTACTAGCTCTAACTTTAGTGCAGTTATCTCATCGATGACCTTAGCAACGCTTGCAGCAAGCTCTTGAAAAGCATGTTTAGATTTCACATCTGCTTTTTGTTGGGTTTCATCATTCAAAAATGCAGTAAAAATTAAAACCTAACCCGGATCCAAGTAATTCAATTAATTGATTTTAAAAACTAGGCTTTTCAAATCTTACCACAAACGCAGAAGAGGTAAGACTGTTAGAAGGCTGAGAGGAGGTTCACTCTAGTGACACTTTATCTCAAGCTTTTGATTTTGGTAGTTCGGATCAAGACGTCTCCAAAAGAATCCATCCTCCACAAGCGACCACATGAACAACCCTTGATTAAAATGATAAATTTGTGTGGTAGCACTTCTCTTGATTTCTCACAAATCAAGAACAAAAAACACCCTGTGTTTTAGTTTTTCTAAGAGAATAAAAATGAATTTTGGTGGCTAATAATTGAGTTAGTGAAACCCTTGAGAATATAACATATTTATAGACCTCTAATTCGGGTTTCGCTTACCAAAATAACTTTTGGTAATTTATCAATTATTATTATTATGATTTTATTTAAAATTAAATCAGATATAATATCCCATTTATTTAAGATAACCTTTACCTTAAATAAATAAACTTTTTATTTATTTTCACAAAGCATATTTGGGCTTCTCAAACCCATATCCATTTTTGGTCTTGTTCTAAGTGTGTGACCTTGTAGATTCACATGACATTGGCAGTGAAACTTAATTCTCTATTTAGGCCTACATGTCATAAGTGGCCTCTAGCAATACATTATGACTACCCAAGTCATGTAAAGGCAATAATTTGACATAACCTAATTTATAATAACTATTGTAATCCCTTTGTCACATGATATCTTGATTGAATATAAGGCATAGTTTCTATCATCCTTATATAATTCAATCATATTATTTCTTGACTCTAAGTAGAATGAGAATGATAGCTCTTTATCAATTCACTTTAGCATAGCCATGCATTTTCCTCAGTCTATCTTATCAAGGGCCCTATAGATATCTTACTCAAATTAAATGAGGGATAAATTCCTTCTCAATCACTCACATTCCTCACATAATTCATTTCATATCCAACAACAATCTATTTAATCATCATGTTAAAGAAAATTTTAGATTGTGTCAAAATATATAATAGTTATGTAGAAATCCATGATGATTTCAAGGTCAAAGGACTAAATCAATATTATTATTATGAGAATTACTTATGACAATTATCTATGTAGTATTCTTATGATGGGTCAATCCAGTACATTATTTCCTAAATAAGTACCTATGAGTTGACTTAATATCTCATATTCATGATTAGTAAAACATAATCATCAATCAACATCATACTAGCCATAACATATTGTTATGACTAGGGATATTTTGAATAGAACTCATATTTAATCTAAGGGTTTTACTATCAAGTCACATACTTGATGACCTTAGTAAGAATTGACTATTCAAGTAATTATCATAACACAAAATGATAATGAAAAATGTCTTTTTATTAAATAAAATGATAAAGTCAAAACATGGTCATACATGATTGACCTAGTGCATATCACTAACACTTTCTTCTTAGTTTGCCATGGGGCAATAGCTTGAGTTAACTTTTTCCTAACTCTACAATTGTTAGATGTATGTCTAATGGTAGAACATATGCTATAGAATGAAGGGAGATTTTTGTAGACAACCTTTATGAAAAAACTCTTGCCAACTCTCTCAATTAAGAATTTTTTAGGAAAGGAAGAAGACATATCAATGTTGATTAAAATCTTGGCATCATGGCTAAATTCATTGTTCACTGTTTTGTTATCAATTTTCAGGGGTATTTCGATGTCTTAGCAATTGATATTAGAATTTATAGATGTCAATATTCCCATCAGAGTTTGTAAAAGTGCACCTAGAGTTGGATGTTTGTTGATTTCTGCACTGATGGATCAAAGTTGGGCGTCTAATGTTGTAAACAAAGGATTCTAAGTTTTTAAAAAGTAGCACTTATGCTCCAAACTGATTTTTTTTCAGCACTGGAGTTTAATATGACATGATAATATCCACATCCAAGCAAAATAAGTTTCCAGTTATATGTGATTCCATAAACTGATGTTAACTTTTCCTTTAATTCTATCAATTTCTAGGGTTCCTCTCCCTTAGAAAGAATTACTCTAGGAATTAATGCATGTTGACATAGCGAGAGTTACTACTCATCTAGTTTTTTTATTAATATGGATTGTAATAAACCCCTGTTATTGGTAGTAGTAGATTCATCAGGGATTGCTATGGTGGATTGCTTGGATACTGCCTATGCATAAGTTTTATTTTTTAGAGGCTTTGAAGGGAAAGAAGAAAACATCATTTAATGACTAATGTAGTCCATGAGGATGGGTGGTCAGGGTGACTTGGCAAGCAGTGCCTAACAACAAAGATCACTAGATATATCAAAATACCTTAGCGCAGTTCAGAGTTCCAAAAAAGTCAAAGTAGAAAAAACCACTAATAATCTAACCAACTCCTTAAAAATAGATAAACATTTCAGTCCAAAATAATTAGAATATATATGTCTACTGGATGCCAAATTTACCAAATATAAAAAATAAATTTTATTAAATTTTTTTCAAGCTCTGTTTTTTCCCTATTTTGAATTGAATTGGTTAGTTTTGAAAATTATAAGGTATAATTTTCTTCGGAAACATAATATAATTTTTTTCCCAAATAAAAGCAAGTAAAAAAAATTGGCTTTTATCTATAAGAAATATAATTTTCTAGGACTCTGGGTAGTCAATTATTCTAAGTGAATGAAAGTATGAATAAGATTGTTGAAAATGTTTGAAATTGCTTAAATAAAATGTGCTTAAAGTTTAATATATAAATCAGGAGATATTCTTTGTTTTTTTTTAATAATATACACTACATTTCAGCCTAACCAGGGTGACTTTGAGCCACATCATGTGGAAGTTCTCGGGTTGGAGTTCTTCTCTCACCCTTAAGGAATAATAACAAATTATTATCTTCTGAAATCCACCTGTGGAAGCAAATTTCACTAACTGATAAGTGTACTAACCCGTTTAAATTATATAGGCATCCTCCTCCTCTATTACTATATTAATATATTGACTATTATAATTGTTTAAAAAATATGAAATTGGTTTCTATTTATAGAATTTTTTAAAAAAATTAATTTAATAAAAATTTGAACTAATAATTTTGTAAAACATCTTTATACATTAATTAAGTCTAATATTATGCTGATGAAAAAAAACCTTTAGATTCATGATATTTTTTTATTTTTTTATTTTTCTTGCAATTTTCAAGGTTGACGTTGTATAGTCTTTTAAATTTATATTTTAAAATTTTACATTAGTAAAAACTAGTTTAGGCTCAAATATATTAGGACAAGACAAAAATTAGAGTCCATGTGTAACACAAAATGCAATATATGCAGAAATAGACTAGCTAGTTATACACAAGAATGAGAATGAGAATAAGAAAAAGAGGTATTTCTGTGATCTTTTGGGTTTCTTTTTTTTTTTTTTTTTTTTGCTATTGGAGGTCCATTAAGCCTGAAGATAAGAGAGTACAATTAGCCTAATAAACTGAGACTAAGAAAACTTATAACTAGCAATAATAGGGCAAGCCAAAAAGATGAAAGTCAATAATTTTACTCATATAAGATCATGGGTTGGAGAAAGATGAATGACTAACATTATGCCATAGTGCCAAAGCAAAGACACAGCTCATGAAAAAATGATTGATATCTTCGAAATAAGAAGCACACAATACAAATCTAGAAGCAAAACTCAATCCCTTCTTCATAAGTTTATCTTCTATAGGAAGATATCCTAAAAGTGCATGCCATTAAATCATAGAAGGGGAAGGGGAAAGAAATTCTTTCCATATAAAGGAATGCCAAAAGATAATATTGCGAGAAAAGTGCAACTTATCATACATGTTTTTTACTGTATGAGAACCATATGAAACAATTGTCCAAACACCAATATCTTTTAGATGATCAATAGGAATGACTTCCATGATATTAGAAACAACAACCGAATCATTAAACTGACCAAGAAGCTAAGAATCATTAACCTAAAAATCTGAAATAGAATTAAGCAAATGGCATTGTTCTTTTTTATAAATAGCAAGCTAATCTACCACACATGTAATAATCCATCTATTAGTCCAAAAATTAAGATTCGAAGAAGAACCCATTAACTAGAATATTTTAGATCGAAGGGAAGCATAAATCCGTTTTATCAAGAACCAAATGAAAGAGTGAAAATATTTTTCCCGAGGAATGCTAGAAGGATATAAAAACCTATTGTGAAGAATAATCATGGGATACTCATGACCACAAAGAAACTTCCATGTTGTTTTGCTCAACATGGCCTCATTAAGAAATTACAAATTCTTAATTCCAATACCTCTTTCTTTGAGCGGCAAGCAAGTTAATTTCCAAGGCACCATGACAAGCATTATGGATAGAACCAGCCTATAAGGAGTTGTGCATAGCACACTCCATCATAGCAATCAAAGAAACATACCATATATAAATAGAAAATGAGTGAAGAAGTGAACTTGTGATGATCAATTTAATTAGTGTCAAACAACCTGCCATGGATAAAGAGTGACCCTTCCATTTAGAAAATTTATTACAAATTTTATCTGCAATAGGTTTAAATCATTGTTTCTTAGGAACACTAATAAAAAGAGGAATACCTAGGTACATAAAAGTCAATGATCCCCTCCTCATACTCATAATCTGTTGAAGCTTGGAAATTGTTTTCTTTGAAATAACTTTCTTATAAAAAATTTCAAATTTTGACCAATTTACAACTTGGCCTGAAAGACTTTTATAGAGCTTGAAAGTGTCATTGATTACCTGAACATTACAAATAATTGCTTTACCAAAAAGTAAAAAATCATCCACATACAAAAAATGTATAGGAAAAGTGGAATTTTTTGTATGCAACATAGGCAAAATTAGACCTTAATGCCCTTTGACAGAAATCAAACAACTTAAAAAATCCTCTGCCAAACAAAAGAGAATTAGGGATAGAGGATTTCCTTGTTTAACCCCTCTAGAACAAGAGAAATAACCTTGTGGCTACCATTAACCATAATAGAAAATCTAGCTGAAGAAAAAATACAAAGAATCTAATCTTGGAATTGCAAAGAAAATCCAAAAGCCTCCAAGACATCCAATAGAAATTTCCAATCAAAAATGTCAAAAGCTTTCCTAATATCCACTTTCAAAGCCATATTTCCACCAAAACAAGTTTTATGCAAAATATTAACCCCCTTTGATGCTCTAGAAATACAATCCAAAATGCTCCTATTTTTTAAGAACCCAAATTGTTGGCAAGAAATAATTCTTATAGTAATCAATGCAAGTCTATCAATAAGGATCTTAGTAACAATCTTCATACTAAAATTGCTTAAAATAATAGGATGAAATTGCTCAATGGCAATAGCATTGGCTACTTTTGGAATCAAAACCATAAAACTTGAATCAAGCCCATTGGTAAAAACACCTGAAAAGAAAAACTTTGAACAACATAAAAATCATTCCCAATAATATCCTAATAAGTTTTAAAAATACCTATAAAACCATTAAGCCCAAGCGCACTATGAGCATCCATCTAAAACACTATATACTTAATATCATCATTAAAAAGGATTTGATTCAAAGCTATTGTCATCATCCGAAACTAAGTTAGGCACTATCGATGTAATGAAATTTAGATTAGAAACCACTGAAGTGTCTGACTGAAAAAAATCCTTATAGAAATTAATAATATGATGAAAAATAATCAATTTATCATCTGTTAAAACATCATTAACCATAAGTTAGTGAATACCTTACTTGGAATTATCCTGAGCGAAATGTTTATGGAAAAAAGTGGTGTTGCAATCACCTATAGCCAGCCACTTAATTCTACTCTTTCTTTATAAAACATTTCCTGCTACATAAGATGCCTATCAAGAATTTCATGGTCAGTAAGCTCTTGCTTATGAGAGTCCTTAAAAAACCTAATAACAAAAATATATAGCCTACAAATCTGAGCTTGCCCAAACAATGTTATCATCCAATCATCCAAAAACACTTTAGTTCTAATCTTTTAGAACAAAATCCAAACATTTCAATTTAGCATTCATGAGTTGAATGGGATGAATATGATCAATAGAAGTAGTCCAAGAATTGAAAATAAAATCCTGAATTCCTAGATGAGAGACCCACATAACCTAAAAATGGAATCTAGAATGAACACCATAATTATTAGCACAATGTAGCAGTAAAGGGGCACAATAAAAAAAATGGCTATGAAGCACCGAATAAGAAATTTTTGTCCAAAAGGAGCAAAATTGCAAATTTCCCAGAGCTCGATTCGTGTTACTATTAACTCTTTTATTACTATATCTCCCATTTATCCAAGTGTAAATAGAACCATGTGAATTAACTTTTGAAAGTAAGCTAGTATCCATGAATTGCCAAAACTCACGGCATGGGCCAGAAGTATAAGGGATACTTGTATTTTCATAAGAGCTTAAAGCAGTATTAAAATCACGAATGACACACCAACTAGAAAAGAAACTAGTAAACAAAGAACTTAGATCATTCCAAAGCTTAATTCTTCAATGCTGCCAAATACTACCATAAACAAAAGACCATCTACGCAAAACATTATCAACATAAACATCAATAGAAATATGATGTTCATAATAATGAATATTAGTAGGGGCATGGCCATCTCATCATTTAAGAACACAAAGAGATGGTAATGAATGAACATTATGGGCAATAAAATCAAATTCAAACTGATCCCAATATGAGTATGGAATGGAATGTAAATCCACCATAGGCTTAGCAAGGCAAAACCAGTCAAAAAAGTGTTATTTACATAACAAAAATAAAATACATTGTGATAAAAATTCTAATAAAAAACTTTCATAAATTAAGTTTTCAAGTTTTTGAGTCATCCTTTTTGAAAGATTGAATTTGTATTGATGTTTCTTGGAAGGAGATTTTTTTAAGTCGTAGTGGATAAAGGCTCCTCATACACCTTGACAATATTAGCCCATAAAGAAAGGGAGGGATCAGTAATTTTTTTAGCAGAGCCAAGATCTATTGTTTCTAAACATCGATCAACGGGCATCGAAAAGTCCTTATTGATCATATCAGAATCTTTTGTAAAAAATTCATCCGTAGTAATCACCATAGAATTCTAGTTTGTAATTATAAGAACATATGTGGAGTCATGATTAGTGGTAATTTGATTAGTATCAATAATAGTATCCAAAACCTGCATAGAAGAATCAACAGCATTTGCATTCTGTTTGGGAATGGAAAGCACTTGGAATTCATATGAGAAGTGAGAGGAGCAGCCATATTTTGATCAGTAGAATTTAATTATAAAAAAGCAACATGAGCAGTTATTTCAAAACATAAATGTTGAAAGGCATTGCTAACCGACACATTAGACTTAACATTAGTTTTTGGCTTCCAGGCTTGCTTAACTTCTATCTTGTGAGATGAGGTGCTTCAAAATTAGATAATTTTTTTGCAAATCTATAATCATAAGAAGAATGGCTAATATTAGAACAAATATTGTAGAAGGAAGGTAAATTCTCATAAACAACATTGATAAAGAAACTTTTCCCAATGCGCTTAATGAGAAGGTTTTCAAGAAGAGTCATGTAAAGATTGATAATGCAACTCTTCATGGAAAGGAATTATGCTAGGATGTTAATTGATATTGAATTATAAAATAAATTGCCAAAAAATCTTTTAATCACAAGAATTGGGACAATGTTCTGAATTGATGTGGTATATGAAAATTTACCTTTATTTTTGCAATTCTTATTCTAATATTGGTCATGCCCCTCAAAATTATTGTTTTGGTAAAAAGAAAAAGTCTACTGATTTAAGGGCTGAATCATGTTTGACAAAAAAGGATGATCATCTTATATAAAAGCCAAAGCAGACTGCTCCAGTTTCTAGCTCTTTTGAACTACTACATGTATCTTCTAAGGAGATTATGGTACCTATAACTATAACAACAAATGATTATGCTGATTTGTTATCGCAGATAAAGCATGTTATAGATTTAGAGAAATAATTTTTTGTTCCATTTACTGAGCTTCAAGGGCAGTCTACTGATGTGAATAGAGTTTCATTTCAATTAGATGACAATGGTGATATGGGTGCAATGGCGGTTCAACATGTTTTTATGCCTCCATATAGCAACACCATGCCATACTGAATAATGAAACTTTCTATTATCAAACAGCTATGTTTTTATGCCTCCCACAACCAATTTTTTTTGTTTTAGGGGATAACAATAATCCTACATCTTGGGCAGACCAAATGGAGCTTAATGATAGCAATTGGATTACTATTTCAAATCATAAAAAGAAAGCTTTAAAGAAATCCCAAGAACCTTAACAAATGTCTCTCACTAAAAGAGCATCCAAGAAACCGAACAGACTCAATCTATGAAGATCATCATTGTAGACAACAGGGTTAAGCATGCATCCAAGATTTTAGCAACTGCGACACTGTTTAGGCTTAGGGCATTTAAGAACATACTAACCATTTTCATAAAGACATAGCATGGAGATGAGGAGTCACCACCCAGGGTAATAACTGGGACAGATCAAAAGGTGGTACTCGATTCTCTAAAACAAAGCTAACACACAACTAGGAGATTTTGGGAATGGAATACTAACTTCTTTAAGTCTTGTATTCATTTAGATTTATTTTATGAATTACTGTTTTATTCTTTAATTACATGGAATTTTATTTAAACCTTAATTAAACATCCATCTAACCCAAAAAGGCAATCAGTCAAAAAATTACATGAAAAAAAGGCATACAAAAGGCAGCGTCCCTAAGTCTAAACTAGGTTAATTTTATTAAAGTTAGCTAATTCTACATATTTTTTTACAAGTGAATTGGACTAAAGAAAGACCTACATTTTTAATTAATTTTAGTAAAATTAAGTCTATTTATTTTAATTTAACTAAAGAAATGGTTCTATAGTCTACAAATTTTAAAGAAAAGAATTAATTAATGGGCCTAATTCTAACCTGATTTTAAGTTAAATGAAAAAATGATCTTAAGTCTATTTGTTTTAAAAGAAATGGAATTAATGGGCTGAGCTAAAGTCTAAATTAATTTAGTTAACCTAAAAATGGGCATAAGTCTAAAATAATCTAATGGGCCTAAATTGATTTTAATTAATTAACCTTAAACCATTTTTAAGCCTATTTTTTATTTAGTGGGTTTAGACCTAACATGGGCTTGGGGTCCAAAGTGCTAAAAGATCCAAAAACAAAAATCATAATAAAGTCATATCAAACACAGGATTTATGTGATATTATAAAAAAACCCTAAATCAATTTACATACAACCCTAAATTAATCTACTGCCATCATCAATTTTAATTGAAGTTTACCTAATTGAACCTAAATTTTAGTGCAGAGAATATAGAATTCTACTATTAGAGCTATTACATACTATTGTATAGAAATTAAAATTAAATTAATTACAACCGAAAACAAAATTGAATTAAAAGAACACATAAATCATAAATCATAAATCCTACAGGGTTTCTATAGATTTTAATCCATGGCATTCCATGGATTCTTCAAATGGTCGCTGCCCAAAATTACATATCTCTAACTTTACCTCCAGAGTACCATAGAGCAAGGATAAAAAAACAAAACAAAACCAAAAAAGCTAATAAATAAGTATTCAATCAATAATTAAAAATAAAGAAATCAAATTAAAAATAAATGAAAAAATAGAGAGAAAGAAAGAATGTTGTGTAGTGTAATTTAATGGCCCCTTAAATTAAGATTGTCACCATTTTGAGAATAACTCTATAGTTTTTCTTGATTCTCTAGACTTTAAAGCAAAGAATGTATTTTTTTTTCAATAGCTTAATTAGGGTTTTTATTCTCTCTAGTTTTTTTCCCAGCTCTTTTCTTTAGGGTTTTCTTGTAGCCTTTTTTTTCTGAGACTCTCTTCGACTTTTTCCCTTTTCTCTTTCTAGTCCCCTCTTCACAGCCTCCCCTTCTAGCTTTTAAAGCTAGACCTAACCACTTTAGTTTCTGTGATCATGAAGGGAAGTTGCATGATAGTTGGGAGCGAGATCAAGAGACTAGTCTGCATTTTATTTTTTAAATTTTCAAATTTAGGATAACGAGATAATAAACAATAAGATTTTGAAAATTAAAAACTGTTGGACTAATGCAAAAAAATGAAAAATGACAAAATTAGTGTAAAAAATTGTGTAAAAATCACTTTTTAGCAAAAATTGGCATTATAGAATGTCGTGCCTAATGCCAACTGGCATTACATAACGTCGATCGAATTACATAATGTCAGTCAGCATTATGATGCTAATTGGCATTACACAATACCGGGCAACCAAAATTTTTTTTAAATTAAATTACAAAAAAGGTCTTCATAAGTTTCTAATTTTATCTTGGCATATAATTGTTTGTCTCTTAAAATTTACAAGGCAATTCTCAAATGCTTCTTATAATCTTCCTTAGTACCAGAGTACACCACGATGTCATCAATGAATACGATGATAAATTTTTCCAAGTAAGGTCGAAATATTCTATTCATAAGGTCCATGAAAGCAGCTGGTGCATTGGTTAACCCAAATGGCATCATAAAAAATTCATAATGTCCATATCGAGTTTGAAAAGCTGTCTTAGGTACATCCACTTCCTTAATCTTCGATTGATGTTACCCAGACCGTAAGTCAATTTTAGGAAAAACTCTATCACCTTGAAGTTAATAAAAAAGATCTTTAATATAAGGTAAAAGGTATTTATTCCGTATTGTCACTTGATTTAGTCATCTATAATCTATACATAACTAAAACGAACAATCTTTCTTTTTTATAAACAATACTAGAGCTCCCCATGGAGAAACACTATGCCTTATAAAGCTTTGATCTAATAATTCATGTAATTGAACTTTTAACTCTTTTAACTCAATTGGAGCCATCCTATAAGGTGCTTGAGAGATAAAAGTTGTACTTGGTTGTAAATCAATATAGAACTCAATTTCTCTATCAAGAGGTAAACTAGGATGTTCCTCAGGAAATACATTAAGAAGCTCATAAACAACTAGAATATCCTCTATTTTAGGTTCCCCCAATTCTTTGTCAATAACATAGGCTAAAAATGTGACATCCCTTCCTAAGCAATTTCTTTACTACAATAGCAAAAGTTATAGAGGATGGAAGAAGATAATGTTCACCATGAAAAATGAGTTTAGGCACTCTAAGTTGTTTAAATTTCACTAACTTCTCAAAATAATCAACTGTGGCATGATGGTGGGATAGCCAATCCATGCCTAAAATAGCATCAAATTTTTAGAGAAGTAAAGGAACTAAATATGCTAACAGCTCATAGTCTTTTAGTTTGACAATGCAATCTATATACACTTGTTTACACATGATCGGACTACCAATAGGGAGACTAACCACCAAAGCCTCTTCTAATGAATCCTTTTGTTTTCTAAAATGATAGGTAAATGCAAATGATATGAAGGAATGTGTGGAACCAGGATCAATAAGAATATATCCAAGATTGATAACATACCAATCATAACCTCTAAAGATGCTAGTGCCTCTAGTTGTGTCATAGTGAAAATTCTAGCATGAGTTTATGGTCTACTAGCCTCAGCACCTTATCTAGGTTGAATGGTTGATGTAGCCCCACCAGGTCTACTAGTACCTGCTCCTCCTACTATAGGCCTACCCTAAGATTGGGTTCTACCACCTTTGTGACCTTTAGATATGGTAGATCCATGCCTAGAACTAGCAAGTAGAGTTAGACGAGGGCATTCCCTCTTAAAGTGTAATATCCCGTGTTTTTAAAATATTTTTACGCTGCACCGGGATATGCAGTGTTAATAAATTTTGAATATATATATTACGATACTTTTACAAGGTTGATATGTATTTAAAACCTATTTTAATTATTGAGTATTATTTACAGTGCTTTACGTAAAATTTTCTCGGGACTTGCATTTTCGGGGAAATTTTCACGTAAATAATTTATTATTAATTATTTTAAATATATTTTTGGACTTGCATGAACTCATACGTATTTTTAAAATTACTAAACACCGTGTATGTGTGCGATATTTTTTTAATTAGGGTTTAATATATATTACCCTAATATTTTATTATTTATTTAATAATTTATTGTTATTTAATTATTTTATTTATTAATAAATTATTAAAATTATTTTATTATTATTTTATTATTTTATTTTATTTTATTTTATTTTATTTTATTTTTTTCTTTTTCTTTTTCTTTTTCTTTTTCTTTTCTTTTTCTTTTCTTTCTTTTTCTTTTTCTTTTTTTTCTTCTTCTTCTTCTCCCGAGGCCCGACCACCCCTCACCACCGTCTGTCATGCCGATCACCTACCGTCGGTGTGCCTCCCGGCTTGCCACCGTCGTTTCCAGCCGTCCCCCGCAGCGAGCAGCCTCCTTCCCCGGCGCCGGCAGCCCTTTTCTTCCATTTTGGTCGAAATTCTTCTCCTCGCTGTCGATGATGATTCCGGCCACCATTTTCGACACCGCTGGTCTCTTTCTTCTCCTTGAGCTTCGGTGAGTGTGATTGTAGCTTTGGTTTGTGCTTAAATGGTCTAGAATTGCTTAGGTTTCGAATTTTCCAATTCAGTCACATTAGGGTTTTTGATTTTTTTGAGCTTCGAATTGATTGATTCATGAAAACTCCCTTCACAAATTTTGATCCTAGTAGCTTAGTCTACATGTATGAATTTTTTTGGAATTTTTGGAGATTTTTTGGATTTTTGGGTATTTTTAAATATTTTAATATTATTTTCTAATTTTCGGAAATTAATTATTTAAATTATGAAATTTTGTTTTATGGTTAAATTAGGTGTTGAAATGAATTATAGGAATTTATTTGGAATTTTTATGAATTTCTAAGTATTTATTTTGAATTATTGAAGTTTATGGAATTTTGGAAAATTAGGGTTAAATGTGTTTTTATTTGAAATTAATTGGTTAATTGAGTTTAATTATTGATATTATTTATAAATATGTTGAGAAAATTAATTTTTGGATAATTGTATAATTTTTGGTGAATTTTTGAAGTAATTTTAGTATATTTATATATATAGGGGTATTTTGGTAATTTTACACAAAATTAGCTAAAAATGTAATTTAATTGGTTTTAATAGTTATTTAAGGTATAAAAATGATTTCTACAAATTATTTGGTATTTTTAACGAATTAAAACTATTTTTCGAGAATTATTTTTAATTATATAT